>QEPC01004358.1:7095866-7206569 GCA_003113815.1 Sphenodon punctatus | reverse complement strand
CCACGCACCCCGCCGCCCGCCCTCCGAGGAGACGGGTGGGCGGCGGGGCCAATGCGGCCGCCGCGTCCGGCCGATCGTGCCACGGCCCGGGATCCCGCCGGGGATCCCGGGCCGTGGCACGCGGCCAGACGTTACTTTTCCTTGGCCACGGCCCGGGGTCCGTTTGACCACGCTTCCCGAGACCTTCCCCCCGCTAGCCCGGGAAGCGTGGTTCAAACGAACCCCATGTGGGGATTGACCGTGGCCAACATCTGGCGCACCGCGAACAGACGTACGGGACACGGTGACCACAGGTGGGTATTCACCGTGGTTCACCGTGTTCACGTAACGTCTGAAATCACCCACACACTGCACTGAGGCAGTTCCTGGGTGTATTCTTCACACAAACACGGCCCCGAGGCATCCTAAAGTAGCCACAGCTGTAGACGTGACAGGCTGCCATGGAAACCAAGTAACCACAGCTGCCTGGAGCAAAGCAGTTTACCAGGAGAACCTTTTACACACAAATGTTCTGGGAGAAGTTTCATGCAGAAGTTCAAAGATCTGGATGTTTAAGATCTGGATGAGTGATTTAGACACACAGAAAGTTCTGGATGTTATAGCAAACATCCAGGAGAAATGTGTGTCTATTGTCAATACTGACACTGCTTATACGGAGTTCACTAAAATAGTCTGTACTTGACATTTAAAGGTATCAGATTAAGGGAAATAACATAAAATAGTGCTAAAATACATAGAATCAGCTAGTCAAAATCTCTGACTTATCTCTCAGTTCTGGTCTTAAAAATGTATTTTCAGTTTGGAATTTTTTTAATAACCTTTTAATTTCTTTGGGCGTAAATCACATGTGGCCATACTGTATACAGCAGGGGTGCGGAAAGCTTTCCCTCCCGTGGACCATCTTGAAAATTATACAAGCTCCATGGACTGGATTGAAGTTTGGTGCGAGGGGAAGGGGTACTTAAGGAGTGTGTTCAGGATTGGGAAGAAAGGGGAGGGTCCAGATCACGAATCTGTGCTATGGATCCATCCCCTCTCCTTGAGTGCACACGCCCTCATTAGTACTGCTCCCTTTCCCTTCGCTCGCTCTTTCGGTGCTTGTAGATAGGGGCAAGATCCTGAAACAGAAAGGAGCCAATTAAAACCGGCTGGGCCATGGACTGGATTTAGTCTTTGGGCCAGACTTTCATGAGCAGCATGTATTATTAAAAATACCAAAGGATGCATAGTTTAGTTGCCAGGGAGACTTCAAAGTGGAAGTTGAAATTTCTAGATCCCAGTCCTGCATTTGACTCCATGTGAGCATCCCATTGTGCTTAGCCATAGCCCCATGGAGTTCAGTGGAATCTTATCTAGGACTAGTATCACTGACCTTAGACAGCATGTGTATATAGAGGCATTAATTTCCTTAACATTAAGGTTAAATCCTCACCCCATTGAAGTCAGTAAGGAACCTTGTCATTGACTTTAGGAGCTTAGAGTTTTAACCTTAATGACATATTTCTATCTAAACAAAAGAGCAACCTATTGAATTTTGAGCAGAGTTATCTGAAACAAAACTCTTCTTCCTCTGGAGACCTTTCTACAGATAATACAGTTTAGCCAAAGAGGAGAGAATATTATAAAAAGTAAAAATAAAAAACCACATTAGTAACTGATTCTGTCTTAAATTTCATTCTGAGTTGGATGAAATAGATTTTAAAGTAGATAAGAGAACAAATCAACACTTGACAAATGTCAATGGGATAATAAGGGTATAAAGTTAAGACTTTGCATAAAGATTTGCACAATCAAGGCCTAGGAAGGAAGATAAACTATGTTTAAGATTATCCATCTAGTAACACTGTGTTCCATAAACAAACTGGATACATAGATCTATCCTAGGGCTGCACCGAATATATATATAAAAAAACGTTGTGAGTATTTCCGAGGTTCCGAGTGCCAAGTCCGAATTTTCAACTCCCACTTGGAACTGCTATCAGAACTCGGAAATCCTCAGAACTAGGAATCGCAGAAACTCAGAAACACTTAGTGCCCGAGCTGGCACAGGGTGCCACGTGTGACCATTTAATGTTTACTATCTCAGCTTCAATCACAGTGCAGAGCAGTGCATCCACCCCTTCCTCCCCTCCCCCCATGAGTGCCCCTATGAAACCAAATGCAGCCCAACCCAAAAAGCCTCCCTTGCTCCATTCCCCTATGCAAGGCAAGCCCCTTCCCCCAACACATCATCATTAACCAGAAAGTATCACCCTGTGCCCCAGCTGGGCTCATCTTGGCAAACCCAGAGTGCCAAATCCACAGCAAAAGTGCAATCCCCACAGCATTCCCAAGACAGACACTTTAAAATGTCTGTCTGTCTGTCTATAAAAGCAGGGTGTAGTAGTAAGTAACCCCCAGCATTGCTCTTATGGCCAGGCACTCCGCCCCAACTCCAAGCCAAAATACTTGAAGGTGCAGCAGTTTAGCACACACAGCCAAAGTCACCAAAGAGACTGAAAAATACCCCTGCCAGACACTCAACAAATGTCCTGTACTTGTCCGCCCCTCACCTGTCCCCCCCGATTACCCATGTGCCTACCAAATATGGCACTAAATTTTGTTTCCTAGCTCTGAGAAGGTGGGGTATGGGGTGGGTCATTCTGGTCACGTAAGGGGTCCCAGACTTCCTGACACCTGGCCAACAGCACAACCACACACAGCTCAGAGAAAAGCACGCAGATCCATCACTTGATTGAGGGAACCAAACTTTCTGAGTACCAGACCAGATCCTTGGAACTCGGTTCTTCTGTACCAAGGACCTTGATCCTTGGTATATTAAAAAAAAAAATGAATACTGATTTTCAGCACTAATCTATCCCTACAGTCAATTTTTGTTTGAGTAAGATCTGCAGGATTGAGTCATAAACTTCATTTTCCTATCATAACACTAGCTAAAATTGATTGTCCTTGTGGGGGTAATTAATTAATTTGTATTTAAAATAAGAAAAGAACTGGGCAGTTCTAATGCATAGCAGGTTTGAAAGTTACATGACTTTCAACTAATAATGTTAATCCTTTCAGATTTCGTACATGAGAAAAACCTCACATGAACTAAAATGATTTTTGTGAAAGTGAAGTTAAAGTCTGCTGTGGTGGATGCTTGATTTTTCCCCAATTTAAACTGAATACCCAGCAGCATTGCAACCTTGAACACAGCAGCATATGACAATGCCTTGAAACCCTCCCCCCCACCCCCCAAAAGTGTCTCCCACTTTAAGCAGAAAGCAAAACCCGCTAGTTTCGCTCAAGTGTCCTTCCTAGCTGGATGAAATATTGATGCTGGGAAAAAAAAAATGACTAAAAGCATATTCATTTCAAGACTTCTTCCAAATTTGATAATGCAAGGTGGCCGTGATAACAAGATATTTTTTAAAAATTAAATGCTGATTTGATTTTTAGTCTTTTTTATCAGTAGTCCATAATTAATCCTGCCACAGTTCCAAGGGGTGGGATAGATAACAGAGTGAAGTCCTTTATAGGCCTATTGTTCTGTGATACGAACTATTTATATTAAGTCAATGGTTTTTAGTAGCTGTGGTCTAGTTTTCAGAAGTATGAAAATGTATGAAAAATATGAAAATATTTTTAGGCTCCTAGATCATTTTGGTGTTTTGGAAAATTTTACCTGTTTGCAGTAGGGTTGTCACTTTTCCCAAGACTTTGTCCAGAACAGGCAAGGGCAAATGGACTCTCCCATCCATTTCCAGTGTGTTCCTGCCCCTGAAGCCCCAATTTCACTGGCTTATCCAGAGAAATTGGCTTTAGCTGAAGCCCAGGAATGATGGTTAAAATGGGAGATGATGGAAAGACTCCAGATTAAACCCAGAGAAGTGTTAACCCTATCACCAAGTGATATTTACATGTCCACATAAACAATTTAGTTTATGGTTCCATCCTACACTTCCTTAAATTTACTCTCATAAGTAGTTCTGTGACCTGCAATGTCAATGGGATTCATTGTGAGAAAAAGTGTCTTTCTATGCACACATATTTCCAGCCCTTAAATCAGTTGTGGGAAACCTTTTCCCTCCCAGAGGCCACTCTGAAAATCCATACAAGCTCTGAGGGCCACATAGAAGTTGGGAGCAGGGATGTATAATGGGTGTGCTCAGGAAGAGAAGAGTCCAGATGATGGATCTGGATCCATTCACCATCACTGAGTGCATGTCCTCATCTCTGCTTCCTTCTCCTAAACTCAGTATTTAATGCTTGATGGTAGGAACTTGATCTAGGGGCTAGATCCAGGAACTGCAAAGGTGCCAAATAAAAACTAGCTATGGCCGCTCTAGGCTCCTGAGCCTGAAGTTCCCCATCCCTGCCTTAAGTAATAACAACCCATTGACTGTGTAGTAGTATGCCATATGGATTGCAGCTTGTTTGCAACTTGCAAGGACAAATAGCATCTTTGCTCCCACTAGCTTTCTGTGCCGACCTGTAATCCAAGTGTTGGTAGTATAATGTGATGTAACATCCCTCCCACAACACTAGTGTTTAGTGGGTGTAATTATGTTATTAGCGTGACTCTATTTCAAAGATTGAGGCTACTGTTTGTGGGGGGGATTTCAGAGCTTGGTTGTGACTGCGAGACTAGAGTTTTCCTGTTGTGCGTCTGATCCTTTTCGTTGAGAGATATAATTAACTGAAATCTCAGCTCCATGTTGAAGGATGGGCTGATAACAGAAGGCGTGGCTCAGTTAGGCCACTTTGAAAAAAACGTCCCATTTAAATTTTATTGTAATGTTGGCCACACCACGAATTATATGACTGCGTAGTATTGACTAGAGGGTGCAGAGTGGTAACTGATAATCACAACGACATTAATTAACCATAGAATTCCAGAAGTTATAGGTGGAAAAGATCTGTTTGATCACGTGGTCCATTTCCCCTTAGACCAATTCAGCTTTGTCCCTTGCTGTAAATTTTCTAGCATCTTGAGTATTTTCAGTGTGCAATTAGCTAGCCGGGAGTAACACATTCACTTCCCATTTGGAGTTTACTGACAAGGTGGTGAATTTTCATGGACTACTGAATTGTCCAAGCCTGAGTTTTTGATAGATATTTTTTAGCTAACTATAACTATAACCTCAGTGCTCTTTTTGTTTTATTTCTTTTAAATTGCAGGCTTAGTTTAGTGTTACCTTCTATGAATCAGAAAGCAGTTTCTAATAGCTTAAGTTGCCCTATCTCTCTCCCCTGATCCTCTCACATTCTACATGAGTCATTAGTAATCTAATGTGATTACTGAACAACTGCCTGTGCATCCACATGGTTTGGCAAACATGGCTGCTGGTACAGGTGTACTTGGTTGTGGTGCTTGTCAAAAATCTGAGAGCTGTTAGGCAGCTGGTGTGTCATACCCATTGCCAATCGCGGTGACCACTCAGATGTCTCATGGCTTCCTTGTGATTCTGCCTGTCTGTATCCACCTCTTGTCTTGGACGGCAAGGTCTTTGTGGCAGGGACTGTATTTCTGTTTAGTGAGGAGCCACAGTAAGGCTCTGGTCCATAGCTGCTAGGGTGGCCAGACAGGCACATTTTAGAGGATGCTTATGAGAAACACAGGTTGCAGGGCTGAATGCAGCCCTGCAACCTGTATTTCTCATAAGTGTCTTCTAAAATGTGCCTAGCTGGCCACCCTAATAGCTGCAGTTGTCAGGAACTGCTGTAATAAACAGAGTAGATAATGATAATGAAAACAATAGTTATTGTCTTTATGGCAGCAACATCTGGTGACCCCACTGAAGTGGGTAATGTGAAACATATAGTAAGAGACAGACCCTGTCCTAAAGATATTACAAGCAGATAAGGCTGGCAAAGGTCTGGCGGGAAAACAGGGACACAGAGATGGGAGATGACTTTCACATTCATTTAGAGATGTAGCAGGGCTGTGGAAGGCCCAGGCTCATGCCCAAATTATGCCCCCTTCCTAAAGGGCAAGGAGGTGGGGGTCTTTCTAACAGTGACCTTCCCAAGGCTCTCAGCCAGCCTCAGCCTCCCCTGCAAAGGTTGTCGTGCCAGCCTGGCCTCCAGTGAGGCCCCTGGGGTGGCAGCAACCCCACCAGGAAGGAAGTTGTAAGAATTGGCAGGACCAGCTCTCCAACCTCCCCACTCTGAAAACTTACTTTGGGGGTGGGGTTTAGAAGGGGCCTGAGCGCCACTAGAAAAGTTTTCAGAGTGGGTGGGAGCAGAGTATTGGGCCCGCTCCCTCACTGCCCACTTTGAAAAAATTCTAGTGATGCTTGCAAAGAGTCCAGGATCTGGGCTCAACTAAGCCCCCTTGCTCCATAATAGCTACACTCCTACATTCAGAAGCAAGCAGATATAAAAAGAAAACCCAGATTCTGCAACCCAGTATCCTAACAATGGGACCACACTACTTCCCATTTAAAATTCAGATCTATGAGGTGACTTAAGAGAACCATCAAGAAATTTCCATCGGAAGAAAGATTCCAATATACTTTCTAAAATAATGGCAGTCAGACTGTATAGAAATTACTGCAAGAGACCAATGCATTTAGCTTGTCTAGGACTGTGCTTCTGACAGCGGGACGTTCTGGGAATCTGGTGATGATGATATACTGAGTGGGGAGGCATTTCTTCTCAGGTTCAGCTCAAATGATCAGTTCATTGCCTGAAGTATCAGAACTGCCAATTTTCCACCTTAGGTACTGTTAATTTGCTTAGTAATGCTTCCCCAGTGCTTCAGGAGAACCACGAAGACACTCAGGGCCAGCCTTAGAATTTGCGGGGCCCAGGGCAAAGATAAAATGTGGGGCCCGCTATGGCACCACTCCCTCCCCTGTGTCTCCGCCCTCTCGGAGCATCCTCTGTGGGGCCTTAGAGGTGATTCTCTTTGGGGCCCTGCTGGGAGAGAGTTGGGTGCGGTACTCTGCTTTGGTGAAAATGGGAGCCACTGTGGTGCCCCTGGAAGTGAAGGAAATAGTGGGGTCTGGGCAGTTGTCCAAGGTCACCCTGTGGTAAGGCCGTCCCTGAAGACACTAGCTAAATATATTGGGCAGAACTTTTAAAAGTGGGGAATTAGCATGTGCAGGCCACCTCCACTGTCCCCTGTATATTCCTATTGAAGGAAATGGAAGGCCGTACTGTCCTGGGATTAGGAGAGGGGAGTGTCTATCAAGAGACCTGGACTCTGATTTGTTGTCTGACCCAGGAGAAATCATTGACTCTCATTTCTGCCTCTCTCTGAAAAAGATATTTTACTTACCTATTTGACCATTAGAGTTGCTAAATATAGCTACAAGGTATTGTCACTTGTTCCAAAGAAAGATGATGAGTTTGGGATTTATATGTTTTATATTGCCAGGTTGTACCCTTAATTGCCACACTCCCCCGCCCAAACCCACCGACTTCCCTGCTGCTCATTTAGTTTAATTAAGTGCAACAATGTTTACAGAGCTGCCAAGTAAACACATTCGCAACCTCAAACTCTAATA
Source organism: Sphenodon punctatus (assembly GCA_003113815.1). Lineage (NCBI taxonomy): Eukaryota > Metazoa > Chordata > Lepidosauria > Sphenodontia > Sphenodontidae > Sphenodon > Sphenodon punctatus. The sequence continues at coordinate 7,199,073 of QEPC01004358.1, read as the reverse complement.
AATACAAATACTTACACTTCAGACCTACAGCAAAATGCCTCTGCATATTAACACCAAACTGCATAACTGCCCAAGGAAAGTAAATATTGACACACACCTAACTACAGTACATTTTTAAAAATGCACTTTCGAAAAGGTTCAACAGAAAACCAAAAGCAAGAAAATGTATTTATTTATTTATTTATTTATTTATTTTAACAATTTAATACCCCACCCAACTCCACCTCAGGCAGCTCAGGGTGACTTACAATAAATTCACAGTTCCAGAGGATCCTTTGAAAAGTATTTGTCAAAACTTCCAAAACGAACACGCCATTTCATAATTAAGACGGACCTAAGTTTTCATGGTTCTTAGGTCATGGATAAAGGACAAGGTAGTAGCCATATTGATGATTAGTGTTGTTTACCCTTCATTTGTATTACTATAAGTGACCATATCTCTGAAAGCAACTCAACCAAGATGCCTTAAATAGAAATTTCAGTAAATAAAAGCTTTGCAATGGAGGCAGTGACACTCTTACAGCTCAACAGGATCCTGTGTGTGACTAGAGAGTGGCACAGTCTGTAGCTCTGGGTCAGAAAGATGGATGCAAAGATGTAAAACCTTCATTTCAGTGTGAGGATAGATATGACGAGGAAGGGCTTGTTCAGGTGCAGCTAGGAATGTGGAGGTCACTTACTTTGCCACATTTTTTAATTAAAGGAACACTTGAGCAGGGATGGGGCTCATCAGATCTGCACATCTCTCTCTGGCCTCCAGACCTCCAAAATCCCCAAATTTCAACCAGTTTGGTTAAATGTTTTTGGAGCACCCCCCTCCCCAGCTGCTCTGCCCTTCAGTATAATTGCTGTGGTAACCTTTGCCTGAACTAAAAGAAGTGGGTTTATAAAAAAAAAGAAAAAAATCCCACAAGAACTAATTCTGCTGAATATTTCAACTCAAGTTTTGTAAACTGGGGGTGTTCAAACTTTTTACACACAATATGCGTGCATCATATTCTCGTGTTTGTGTATACACCAGGAATGGCTACCGGATAAACCCATGTCTGTGGCCATCTTTAGACGGACCCACCTTCTGGCTGGATCTGTGTGTACTGGTACTGGATTGTGGGAGCACATCTCCACCCACACAGGCGCGCGGGTCCATGGGGGATGGGTGGACCCACGTGGGCACACCCATCCAAAAACAGCCTGTGTCTCCAGAAACGTATGGAGCCACAGACCTGGGTTTAGGTTCACACATAGCCAATTATACACGTGGACCGTGCAGCTATGGGTGTGGGAGGAAAAGGACTTGTTTGATCCCTGTTTTGAGAGCCCCCATCCACACTGAATTGTTGTTGGTAGAATCTGGGGAGGAAACCAGGGCATCGGGCAGCAGAACTGTGGTGCAAAACAAATGTATTCAGGGATGGATTTCCAGATAGAAGGGGTAGTATGGGAGAAGGAGCAAAGGCAGTTCAGGAAACAGTAGACCCAGAGGCAGCTGAGGTTGATGGCAGAGGAGGAGAGAGGCTCCTGTGTGGAAATGTAGCAGGAAAGAAGCATAGAAAGATGGGACAGAGTAAGGCATTGAAGAGCCTTGAAGGTAAAGACAAGGAGCTTTTGCTGAATGCAGTGGGGAAAGAGGGAGAAGAGAAGGGGTTGAACACGATCAAAGCAGCAAGCAAGACAGGTGACCTTTGTAGTGAAGAGTTGAACAGAATGAGAGTATCAAGGTGAGAACAGGGAAGGCCAGTAAGAAGGAGGTTGCAGTAGTCAAGGCGAGAGATGACTTGAGTGTGGAATAGTATGAAAATATTTTTCTCGTTGTTGATTAAAACATTCCGTTTTCATGCAGACTTTTCACATTTGGTGAAACTTAGTGAATGATTAACCAAACCAAAAAACGTAACAGTTTAAAAAAACCTTAAATGCACAAGAGCTTTCTTAAAATAAAAAATAACATCCCCAAATTCAGTACAATCACAATTCAAAAAACCTTCTACTCTATACATTGTAACAAAACATAAACGCCAAAAAATATGGAAATTATTTCAGAATTTGAGCAATATTTAATATTTTATCCTCATCAACATAAATGTAATAGATGTACTTAATTCCTTACCATACATACTTTTATTCATTTTTATCAACAACTAAACTTTCACATTTTTCCATTATTAACCTTTAATTTATTATCATAATTCAACAACAAACCATTTTTTTACAGTGCATTAAGTCTGTTTGTACACAACTGCATTGTGTTTAATGAATTGTATAAAGTTATGTATACTCAGTTTATTAATACTTTATTGTATGAAGTGTATACAGTTTCTATACATGTAAAACACACTTAATGAACTGTGAAAAAATCGTTTGTTGTTGAATTATGATAATAAATTAAAGGTTAATAATGGAAAAATGTGAAAGTTTAGTTAGGGCTGGAGGGTGGGGGTTGGTGGGTCAGGTCGGGGCTCGGGATTTTGTGAGGGGGCGGGTTGGGGTGGGGGCTGGTGGGAGGTCGGGGCTCAGACAGGGGTTGGTTGGTGAGGTTAGGGCTGGGGCTGTTGGGGGGGGGCTTGGGGGGGTCAGGTCGGGGCTCAGGATTTTGTGAGGGAGGCAGATCGGGAGGTTGGGGCAGGTGTTTTTGCATCAAGAATGTACCAAATCCTGACAATGTTAAGTTTTTGACAACCAACATTTTTCACAAAGGAAAAATTAGATTTAAAAAAAAGAAGAGAGAATTGCTTTAAAAAAATAGAAAAAGCTGAAGAAAATTATATTTATGTGAAAAAACGAAGCAGCTCAAATTGGTCATCTAGACCATCCCTCTACACAGTAAGATTAATTACACTTAAGGCCGCTTTTAGATGAGACAAATTTTGCTCATGATTGGTGAAAAACTCGCGTGTTTTAATGCTCGTCTAAACACCTAAACTGTTTTAAATGCACATTTACTGTGATCGTGTAAAAGCCCAAACCGTTTTGAATGTGGTTTTGTCTGATTCCAAACTGGTTTTGACCCCTTTGATGATTGGGGGATGCCAAAACCGGTTTTAAAAAATGTGCATTATTTAAATCCACATTTACAAAACTACATTAAACGTGTCTCACCTAAAAGCACTCTAAGAGTCCCGATGACAAATTTGCCTGCTCTTGAGACTTTGGGTGTAATCTTCACACATAAATCACATGATAAAGTTCTGGGATCGACTTAAGCAACTGCCCCTCCTCATTCACTGAGAAGCATGGTTGTCCATCATTCACTCCCACTTGTGCATGCAGTGTCCCCTCCTAGAGCTCAGCACAGCTCCTCCGCATGGTCAGCACTTAAGTGTGGTCTGACCACTTGTAAGTCTGCTCCAGGTAAAGAACTGCATTCTGCACTCTCTCATTACAGACAGCACTCCACTGACCATGGTTATGCTGCACAATGATATTACCTCTTGCTGTGAATGAGGATTTAGAATCCACATAGGCCTAGTGCAGCACCCTGGCGCACCACTTACTTGCATACAGCTCCTTTGCACACCTGGATGAATGCAGATTGCATTTTTTATCACAAGACTCAGTGATATTGGGCATTTTTACACACACCTTCAAGTTCCGGATTTTTCAATCTTCTGGGTTTACAAGTCCACAAGTATGTTCCGGATGCATTCTCTTCACACACAAACTGCCCTGAGGCAGCCTAAAGTAGCCACAGCTGTAGACGTGACAGGCTGCCATGGAAACCAAGTGACCACAGCTGCCTGGAGCAAAGCAGTTTACCAGGAGAACATTTTACACACAAAAGTTCTGGGAGAAGTTCTACACAGAAGTTCAAATAGCCGGATCTGGGTGAGTGATTTAGACACACAGAAAGTTCAGGATGTAACAGCAAACATGCAGGAGAAATGTGTGTGTAAAAACACCCATTGTGTGTCTTTCATAATGTTCCAGCACCTGGACTCATGTGAATATGAGACAATCTCAGTTTCAGTGACTGCCATGCACGATTGCAGATGAAATTTTGAAAATGTGGTTACTAAAGTCACCAAGTCTAGATGGCAAATAAGTGGAATTCTAGTAAACCTATTATTCAAAAGGAAGAACAATATGTCCTTGAGATTTTAAAGCTATTCCTGTGATTGCTGGCCCTTGATTCTTGAATATTTGGAGTTGGCAATGTTGCATTAGCTTCAGTGAAGTTACCCCTGAATAATCAGACCCTGGTGCCTTTCTCTCTATAAAGGAATGCAGCACAATATTAAATTAATGCCAAAGCCTTTAGAAAAACGAAAGGATATGCATAAAAACAAAACAGCGCAGCCCCGGAGAAAATGTGGGGAGGAAAATTAGATTTAAATCAAGCTAGTGGACTCATACTGTTTAAGTTTCTCTTGACCTAATTAGTCTAACGGAACATATACCAGCACTAAGCATCTGTACCCAGCATTTTCAAAAAGTAAAGATTAAATTTAAAGAGATTAGACAACTTTTTTTCCCCTTCTTGCAAGATATTAGCTGTTCAAAAATGACAAAAATGTTCTTAAGCTTCTCTGAAGGAAGGGCAACCAAACAGGCTGCCTTTTGTTTAGCAATACAGCTCGCTTGAGAGACACTGAGAGGTGGTGTCCGGTCGCTGTGTGCGGGACCCAGAAACATGACTTATCTATCGCCAGTAAAGCGAATCAGGCTGGAGTATTAGCAGGGGGATTAAAAGTCAGAGTTGCTAGTGCAGCAGGAAAACTATTGGCCACCCACAAGGTGCGCTGGAAAGGACTGGTTAGCAAACCTCTTTATGTCCGATGGAAAACTTAATGCCATGCTTTTCCTTTATAAGGTTAAACTCACTTGAACTTGGAATTTAATGAGAGCCACATTGGTCTAGTTAGTTAATTTATTGTCTCTATGAAGGTGTTAATATGCTGAAGCTGTAAAATCTAGGATTTGTAGCGAGGAAGCAAATGATTTGTTTTTGAAAAAGAAGCCAGCTAGGCCTTTTTCTGCTCATGGTGCGTGAATATTGTCAATGGTTGGGGTATCTAATCAAATTTACTCTTAATGCTTTTAATAACGGGGACAAACTCCCAAGAGGCTGGGTGGTTTATGGGAGTGGGAGTGGCAACCTTCCATCCTGCACCCATGTTAGGTTAAAATGTAGGTCAATAACCACAAAGTTTTGCTCTGGTTGTGGATTGGTGACCTACACGTTTGTGGTCTTAGACTAGTTCCTAATAAAGGGTGTTATCAATAGGAGATGAAGCTCCATATTGCCCCCCCTTTGCCGCAGATTTAGCCACCCATGTGAAGGGCAGCCGCTAGATGTTCGCACCGGTTTGGGCCGGGCAGCTCTGCCCAGTGTAATTCCCATAAAGGTGGGGCACACCATTAGGGGTAACCCAGCCGGAACCAGAGGAATGTGCTGCTCCAGGACTGCCTCCTGTCTGATGGGATGCCACAGGGCAGGCCACGTTCTCCACCATAGAGTTGCAGTTGCAGCTTAGAGTGGTCGCAGGAGCGACTGCAACTCTGTGGTAAAAGGGAGGGTGGCACACAGGCAGACTGTGGCCGGGGGAACCGCTGACCCATCTGCTGGGGTCCTTGTGGCACCCATGTGAAATGGCTGTGGGAGGAGGGCATGGAGCAGCTTGGGATCTGGTAGACTCCTAGCCCATGTGTTAACACCCAAAGAGAAGTTGCATATTGCAAGCCTACCATCTCGTTGAACAGAAATTAGCAGTCTCCGCAGGGAGGTCAGCATCTGATTTGGTCAAGGAAGATGAGCTATCTTTCACCTTTAGAAGTGATTCCTTCCAATCTGGGTTGATGTTTATCAGCAGTGAGCCATATAGGCAGGGACCCGAGTTGACTGTGTTGCTGCAATTTGCAGTGATTTTTGCAGAATCAGCCAATCCTTGCAGAATCAGCCAATCCTCGCGGAATCCTCGCAGAATCAGCCAATCCTCGCGGAATCCTCGCAGAATCAGCCAATCCTGACCATGACCCGAGGGTAAATAGGCCCATGGGAGATGAATTGTGGGTGGGTGGGGGGGGGTCTGAAGGCCCTATATTTGGGTGAAGGAGGTCTGGGGTTTTAATATGNCAGAGGATTTGAGTTGTGTTTGATTAGCAAAGTTGTGATTCTATGTCAAACCTATTGCAAATTTGCTTCCCAGCATGCATAGTTATGCAAATCAAGCTAATTATGAAAATATTAATGCTCGCGGTGAATTTGCAGAATTTGGCTTCACTGGTTGCAGAATTTCAGATTTTTTGGTGCAGTCAACTCGGGTCCCTGCATATAGGGAAACCTCTGCTTTCTGGCTGGGGTTTTATTTGGCGAAGTAAAGGATTTTTATTTTGATAAAGGCTGTCAGTCTAGCCCCTTTTGGTTACGTGTGTGTGTGGCCCTTTTTACATGAGACGCACCCATGCTTGCCCATGTATGGCATGAGTGGGTGCCTCCTTTGTGAATGCCGTGGCAGGTGGTGGGCATGCTTGCGCACACCCATGAAACATGCATACCCACCCACCTCCACCCATCGCACACACATGAAACAGTTGCCCAAAATGGTGGTTCCTCTGTACATGGGGTTGCGGGGGGGATTGGTGTGTACCTGTGTGCACCGCCCCGCCCCTTGCCCCTCCCAGGCTGCGGTGCGCACACCAACCACCTCAGCATCTGCAGCCTGTTCAAAAAGTGTGTGTGTGTGTGAACTCCCTGCTTTTATCAAATAGCAGTCACTGTCATGCTTACAGCAAGGATGGAGTTTTTAAAATCAGAATTTGAACCTGGAAACTCAATTCAGCCTTAGACCTAAAACACCAGTTGGTATGACTACACTAATTCTGAAAGCATTTGGACCATTTCCACCATATTGTCCTTGAACAAAAGCTTTTTATCCTAGAGTTCATCATGTTTAGCCTAAACAGAAGTGCACAGCATTGTATAGATGTGACTGACGCAATGTGGTAGGATGGATAACATCATGTCTTCTCATATACCAGTTCCCTATTATTCTCACTGTTGGCATCAAACACCACCCTCACCCAAGTGGATATTGGTCGTTATGGGGGTTGTGTTACCTGAGAGTAAACAGGTATTTCCATGCTACACACAAACTTGCCAAGGCAATGCAAGCAGAGCAGCCCAAACGCAGTTTGTGAGGATACCAACTCCTGGGATTTCACTGTCAGCCTGACAGTTTGTGGGATTTTAATTTTTTTTAAAGATCCAGATGCTGAAATCATGAGCCATCTTACTTTTATGCCAAAAAACCCATAGCCTTTCTATCGTTTGTGACTGCAGAGAGAAATGTGACTGCAGAGTAATTCTAACAGCTCAAAATTCAGAAGGCTTTTAAAAATAATCTAAAGTTTATAATTTCTATTTTAAAAAGCCAAACACATTTTTAACACCAGTCTCATGATTTTGAGGAGCTTGACTCTTAATTTTTGAACATTTGGGTTTAGCAGTCATACCTCCTAGCTTTTCTCTTATATGCACCCTATAGGCTGCAATGTTTGCAGCAGAAATATTTCCATGAAAATGAAAATATAAAAAATACTTCTGTTTAGTTCTGTCAAAAAATTTCTCTTCTCCCCACAATGCAGTGTGACCTCACTTACAAAGATGCTCACCTTTTTACTCTACCAGCTTCTCTTCTGACTCTGAGGATGATCTTGAGGAAGAATTTGTTGGTGACCTGATAGGAAACCAACTCATTCCTTTCTTTTCTTCATAGGCCCTTTTCAAATGAGGGGGGGGGGATGGGTGTGTGTGTGGTGTGGGGGGCTATGTTCCCACAGACACCGACCTGCCTCCACACACACATCCAGCATTGGCGCCTGTTGCTCCCTGCGTGGGTGGCCCGTTTCGCCTGCGATGGCCTGCCTGGGCCAGCGCCTCACCCCACGCATCTATTTCTGAGCCGCCAGATGTGGGCCCTGTATAGATCCCGGAGAGGTAGGCAGCTGGCCTGGAAACGTGGGCCCAGAATGAACCGTGCACAGAGTCCAGGCTGGGCAGGCCACCGTGGACTGAGCTGGTCGGACATGTCTGTTTCTGCACCAGCCTGGCCCGGCGTGAGGGTTTGCCACGGCTGCATGCCATGGCTGCCCATCATGGCGGGGGGCGGGGCACCGGCCACAGTGCAGGGGCGGGGCCATCCAGCTGCACATTGCTTCCCGACACCCTCTCTGGACAGGACAGGACAGGACAGGGAAACATTTATTCCATTCCCTGACCTGTCCTGGCCAGGGACAGCCCCCGCCGCCCCCCCCCCTCGGACATGCAGCCGGCATGTCAGCTGCGCATTTGTTTTCACCTAGTGTGACTTCTTACACTCAGTGCTGACCTGCAACCAGCCCCATCCTGTTTTAAGAGTGTTGAACTACTCAAGCCATGAGAACACTACTGGTTACTCTGTGGTTTACAATAAGAACCTTGCACCACAATCCTGATACAGAGAATTGCTCTGCCTGAGAAATCTGGCAATAAATCCTTTGTATTTTTTTTTTCCTTTTGAATTTCCTAGACCATTTTGATGATGTGAAAGGGTCTAGACCAGGGATGAGAACAGTTGCAAAACCCAAGAGCTGTGTACCAAAATCTTCATATGGCCAAGAGTCACAAAGCACACACGTATGTGCACACATTTGTGTTGTGTGCACACACAAACCTCTCCTGTTTCTTGGTTGACTAGTGAAGCTGGTGCTCTGTGGTCCTTGCAGCTGAGAAGTGGTTGTGTTTCAGCTCCTGAGATCCAGTTGCAATGAAGGCAGAGGACTATAGACAGCATGTGGGGGCCCCAGAACAGCCCAGGCCAAGAGCTGCATGTGACTCCTGAGCTACACTTTACCACCACTGGACTATGTCAAGCACAGAACATTTTAAGGTTTGCTTGCCTGCAGCATTAGAAGGAGAGAAGTTTATTCTCAGGAAAGTGAACAGCCACCTGTGTGCTTTTGTGGTCTGCAAATATCCCCATCTTTGGGCACAGAGCGGAACAATTTTCACATCATCCTTCAAGGAGCCCTGATTCCATTGGCAGGCAAGTTTATTAACCCTCTAACTCTGAAGCCCCCACTCTAGCCCTCCTTGACCTTTGCAAGTGCATCGGCCAGACACCAGCCATGTGAGGTGGGTCATATGGAACAGATTTAGATACAAACCCGTATCATCCTACCCGAGGAATGCAAAGTCCCTCTCGATCCCTTCCGCAAAGCTGCATCATGTGTGCGAGATAAATCCTGGGGACATGAGGGGCTGCCAGACAGTCACAAAGGTAAACTTTGCTATCTCAAACAAAATAGACACTGCTGTTTGGAGAGTTCGCTCTTAAAGTTGCAGCAGCCTCCTCACATGCTCACAGTGGATGACTGCAAAGAATAGGAGACACTGCCATTACATACTGCATATGTGAACTGACCAGGACTTAAAACAGCAGTAGGTGTTGTAGGTTAGAAATGAGGTGCCTATGAAAGTTGCATAGGATGGGAATATGAGGATTAAGAGGGGCAGAAAAATAGTGATGGCCAAACATTTATGCATCTCAGAAAGAGTTGGAAAAAGCTTCACGTGTTCTCATTTTATCTGCACCAGTTTTCTATTGTGTTTTTTAAACAACAAATGTGCATGAAAGTGCTAATTTTCCTAAAGGTGTGTGCCAAGCAATGCAGGTTGTACACAGTAGGTATGATAGTGATAGATACAATCTAGCAGTGTGAACCTCTGCTGTGCTGGTTCTAGTGCTACTGAAGCTAATGGGGTTTTTGCTGGCTCAGCAACGGGAAGATCAGGCTACTCTAGTCTAAGCTAGATTTTTTTTTTTTTAATGAAATGAACAAAATTACCCATGTGAATGGATGTGGAGTGTGAGCTGTTTCCCTCATTCAAGCCATTCTGAAAATTAGTACAAACTCCAATGGCCACTTCAGAGTTCAAGGCAGATGTACTTTAGTGATGTGCTCAGGAGAGGGGGAAGGAAGGGAAAGGCCTAGATCTGTGCTATGGATTCATCCTGTATCCTTGAGGGCATGCCCTAATCTCCAGTCCCTTTCCTCTGGGCTCTTTCAGCGGGGAGAGTAAGGGTTGAATCCACTAGCCAGATCCAGGAATTGGATAAGGGCTAAATAAAGGGGCAAGGTGACTAGGTGACTAAGGCGCTTGACTACATCCCTGAAGGCTGTGGGTTCGTGTCCTACTTGATCTCACATTGGACAATCACCTTGAGTCCAGCCAACTGTTCATGGGGACCTGATCTGTTGAGCTGGGGAAAGTCAAAGATGGTCAGACATGGGGGTGCTTTCTGATGTAACGGCTTCTGCCACCACCGCAGACTGCTCCGGGTAGTAGTGGGAGCATGTCTGGCCAGGACCTGGCCCAGCCAGTGAACAAACGTTACGGTGCTTGGGGAAGGGAGATGCACAGATGTGCGTCCTCCTACCCCCACCCCTGCACTGCATGGAGCAGCCCCTCCCACTGGCTGATGGGCAGCCATGGCAACCAGTGATGGCCGCCATGGTGCCCAACTCCCTCTGCCACTCTGGACCGCGATAAGTACAGTGGGCTATCAGTCGTGATTGCAACCGTAGTGGGTCTTAGCCCGGGCTGTGACTTTGGCCTTTCCCCGAATCACAGCCCAGGCTAGCCACCACCACAGTCAGGAGCCAGACCATGCTAACATCTGACAGGTGCATTTAGGCGTGATGGTGGCACCCGACTTAATCTGTGCTAAAACGGATTAAACCGTGCCACCGTCATGTCTGAAAACACCCATAGTCAGGGGCCTGTGTTCGCTGGGGCCGATCCCCATGCCCCGAGGATCCTGCACGCACCTGTGCGGGAACTGTACGGCTTGGGATGGACTCTGACTTTTGATTTCGCTAAATAAAAAATAGTCATGGGTTGGATTTGGCCCATGGGCCACAGATTCCCCACCCCTGGTTCATATAATGAAGAATCTTTGCAGTGGAGTGGCCATGAAGAACAGTCCAAAACAATACCAAATAAGGGCTTTAAATAAAAACCATAAGGGTGGGTGAGGTATTCTTCTCCTGAGACAGGAACCATGTTAAAATTAAATCCCAGTATATTAAGATAGAAATGCATCCTACAGGTATGGGTGAAAACCGAATTTGAAATCCTTTGCATTCCAAGGAGTTCAAATATCCATGTCTAAAGCCAGCCTGTGATTTTGAGTCTGTGGTCATTTGTAAACAAGCATGCCTGTGAACGGGGTCCGTGTTCGCACTGCGTGGGATGGCTGCGGATCGCCCACCCATGTGGGGTGAGTGGGGAGGGATTCAAACGGGCCAGGGATGCATGTGCGCCCCTACCCATGCACGTTGTAGCCTTCCTTCGTACGGAGCAGTCCGGATTTTTCTCTGATGTTCCATGATTGGCCATGGGTCACGGGAGCGTGCACTGCCCCATGCTGCCTTCAGATGAGCGTTTGGATGCACGAGGGATGAGTGGACCTGCATGGCTGCATCTCGTTTAAAAACGGCCTGAGTTGGATCCACAGCTGGAAATTTTAGATGGGGCAATTACTTGATAGAAAGAGTCAGTACTCATGGGAATTCTCTCCAAGATGTTGGAAATTCCGCAACATCAGCTAACTTATCTGCTGCCTGCCTGGAGGGGCTGAAAGTTCACAAAAATATCACACAAGCTCAAAGCACCAACAGCCTCCAGTTCCAGGGTGAAAATAATCAATAGCGGATACTGCCCTCTCTGTACTGCCTTCTCAATCTATACATGAAGATCTCTTCCCCCCTAGGTGTGTGCATATGTGACTTCTGTTAACATGAATGAGAGACGTGTATTCAAAGGGAGAATAAACCTCTTCTAAGAAGTAGACTTGCAAAGGCAAAAATGACACCGATGCACCTTCTGGTTATTAAATGTACATGGGAGTTAGTTGCCAAAATACCCTTTTTTCTTTTTTTTGCTTTTGATATCCTACTGGTTAAAGATGGGATAAATCTATTTACTTCTCAGGATTATTTTTTCCTTTGCAAAATTAATCTTTTATCCAAATACTCTGTAATCAGGATAATGTTTCAAGAGCCTATCTGAGGTACCAGAATAAATGGCTGGATTTTTCAAAGACCTGTGCACATGGAGTTGTTTTCAAAATCTGGCCATAAATATCGAAAGAGGAGTTGGCTGGATGCTGACCATTTTTTAAAATGTGCCCATTTCAGATTCCTAAATAAGAACTAAGTTCTTTTGTAATACCAGCCCCAATTGGAGATGCTGAGCCCTTTAAAAATCGGATAGTTTGGTAGTGGAAGGATGCTAGTTAGGAAAACACAAGTGCCAGCCAAGACAAACCTCCACACATTTAGCCAGAAACGCAACAGAGACTCGACCACCCTAATTCTTCATTCCCTCATTTTATAGCTTGTTCTCTCAAGTTGCCTTTGCCTTAGGACTCTACGACTCTGACCTCTAGCACCAGTATTATACCTTTAATTATGTCTGCTAGACAAATATGTCAGCTTCGAGTTACTTTTAGTCAGCCCATGCTCAGAGTCTCCCTTGATCAAATGTATTGTAGGGCTCTGCTTTTTGACAATGTCATTAGCAGGGAAGTGTTTTAAGCCTTGTGTTTGTTCTATAATCATCTCTGTGAGGTGGCCTTTCCCCCTAAATTAAACAGTAGGGTCCATGTTTTAATCAACTATATATATATATATATATATATATGTGTGTGTGTGTGTGTGTGTGTGTGTGTGACATCAAGCCAGATTTTGAACCTTATCTGCTTTGCAAGCTTATAATAAGTATGACCCTCACATGAGTAAATGTACACTTGACCTTGAACAAAAGAGGAGCCGTAACCCCTGTTGGTGCCACCAACAAAGTGAATGAGAATAAAAAACGCACCTTCCTTTCATTTTTTTACTCTATCTGTTTTTTAAACCGTGGTGATGTTCATACACCCTGCCCACTCCCCCAAAACCTCTAGTTTAACTAGTCCCAAACATAGGAATATATTCCTGCTAAAGAGCCATGAGGCTAGAGAGCAAATGAGAATAGGAGGCTGCATTTCCTTTGCTTGTTAGAACTTGAGCTTTAAACATTATTAAGATGATTTGTTAAATAATAGAAAGAGTTTTTCATTTCCTTATTTCCAGCTCCAGCCAAAGCTATCTCCCAGCAGCCTGCTTCTTGTTCCTTAATATTTAGACTTATGGACCAATTTGAGAATATTTTCTTTCTTGCTATGATTAATGCTTCTATGAAACAATGTCATCGCAAGCCATCTACCTGCCTTGTCAGCTTGGCATCAGTCTGGTTGTACTGTGCAGTAATTTATTACTCCAGCCAGTAATTTGCAAATCTGATGGCGGAGGGGGGTGGAGGGGTAGAGAAAGGGAGGGAGGCTAGGAGGATGTGAAATTTGAATGCTTTTTACTGATTTGGTAAGTATCTCCCCCCATTAATAAAACAAATGGCACTAGGGATCAGACATCATCTCCAAGGCTCAATAAATATTTTATCAGCCATAATGGAAATTGTCAAATTGATCTAATTGTACAATACGTTATCAACAAGATATCAAAGTTGGACATGGCCTCTGCCCTTGTGTCTCATTTGCAGGCTTTTTCCTTCGATTGGTGCTCCCTGGGAGAAAAGCAGGAAAGTGCAGAGTTCATTACAAAGTAGTGTAAATAATACACCAAGAGAATATCCATTCAGAAGATAAATACAGGAGTAATAATTAACTCTACCCTGCTTGGCTTTGATGGTAGGGAGGGGGCAAGGAGGGTCTAGGAGTAGGATTCTTACATTCATGTAAACTGCACCAACAGCAGCTCTAGCAGAAATGTTTGGAGACGGACCTATTCATATTGGAATTGTTCAGGAAATGTATTGTATTGTCATGGGGCAGGAGGGGGTGCCCCTATTCAAATGAATAATTTCAGCATACTGAAATGAAATCCTTCAGTTGACCACAGTAAAAAAATATTTTGTTTGCCTGTGTATGCACAACCCTGAATTTTTCCCCTTCAAATGCATGTGAAGTGTTTTACAAAGAATGCATATTTTGAAATTTATTTTGTGTGATGGGAAATGTGTTTCCCTGTCATTCCAGATTCATTTTGGTGTGTTCCATATGGGTAAATCTCCCCTCTACTGCCATTACTTTAGTGTAGAGATTCCCAAACTGGTCGTTGGGGCCCCAGTTGACATTTGATATACTTTGCATGTCTTTGTCACAGCCTGGGGCCATGGGATTGTAGTCCAGTCTAAAAAACAGGTCACATAGACAAAAAAAAATTAGAAATCACTTCTTTAAGTGATTACAAGAATATGCCACTTTAGGGTGATGTTAGTGCGACTGATGTCAATGGGAAGTGAGAGCATGTGTAATCCCACTGGTCAGTGCAAATTGTGCACAATTAATCCTTTGTGCCTGATGATTAGAATATATGAGAGTTACATCTCAGCTAGACACTCTAGAAAATCATTGTGTCTGTAGCCCTGGAGGACCTTGGTTTAGTCATTGATGTGCTGGCCAAAATGGCAGTTGTCACATGTGCAAATTTTGTCATGAAGGTAGCTGTCACAAGAGCAAATGCTGCACCAGGTATCTGAAGGGTGAATTTGGTAATTCAGTTGCCAAAAAAAAAAAAAAAAGTTTGAAATGAAATTATTTGAGTGGTTAAACTTTGCCAACTAAATAATTGTCCTGACTAACTTGAGTGTGAATGTGATTGCTAGAAACCAGGCTACTTATTTAGGTGACCCTGTATGGAATTTGCCTGATTTTAGCGATGTGAGTTTGGAAACATTATCCTTATATAGTGTATGATTTGTGTTTGCACAAAGCTTTGTGGCTGCAGAGATTTTTTTTATTAGCGTGGCCAGAGATGGGCAAAAACAATTTTACTATTAGTTTATCTTCCTTCATAGTCCTTCCTTAAATCTTCCCTTCCCTTTACAGTGATGTCTGTAACAAAGCCCATGACAAATGGTTAATGCACTTGATGTGGTAAGTCCACTACCTGTCATGCTGACCAATATTGTCCCATTGCTTCACTGTGCTCCCCCATTTAGCAGTTGCACCTACCTATGATCTCTTAGCTTTTATTTAGACTGGAAGCTCTTTGGGAAATGGATAGTCTTTTTTGTTTAGTATTTGAACTAAACAAATCCTGGCGTACTGGAGCTATTGTTTAGGTCTTGTGCCCCTATGTGCTACAACTACAAACGTAATAAGTAATATTTAAAAAATCCATTTTGTCATAAGTTTATGAAGATGCAGAGAATCTTTTTTTGCTTCTCAGAATTTCTGGAAAGACTCATTTTTAACATTTCTCTTTAACAGTAAAGCAGAGTTTTTCATGGCCACTCATTAATTTTGGTAGGAGTGGTGCATCCAAGTCTGCTTGATGGAGATGTTGAAGAGATCCTAAATCCTTATATGAGGCAAATCTGCAATTTGATTAAGAGTGAGCTGAAATTTTGCCCCCCCACCCCCCATGGAAAGTCATAGGCTACATTCTCAGAAACAGCTAAATTGCTTTAAATCTTTAACTTGCTTGTACCTTGTTATATCCCAGATAATATCTGGCCCAACACATGAGACTGGAAACACATTGGATCTCATGTTCTGCAAAGAGCCACGTCTTGTACTGATGGCGAAAGGCAGTGAGAGTTCGGCTGAGGTGGACACCCACCAGGAGGGAGTTCCACAGCATCGGTGCGACCACTGAGAAGGCCCGCCTGTCAGTCCCCAATTGACGATACTGGGGGACCTCCAGGAGGGCACCTCCTGATGACCACAGGGACCGCCCTGGGGCCCATGAAGTGAGGCGACCCCTCTGGAAGCTAGGGCCCAGGCCATTTAGGGCTTTCTCGGTTAAGTCCAGCACCTTAAATTGGGCCCGGAAGACTATAGACAGCCAGTGCAGAGCTTGGAGCAAGGTGTAATGTGCTCCCGGTGACCCATCCCCGTAAGGAGGTGGGCTGCCGCATTCTGCACCTGCTGCAGTCTCTGAACCATCACTCATGGGTAGTCCCACATAGAGGGCATTACAGTAATCCAGCCTCGAGGTGACAAATGCATGGATGATGGTAGCAAGATCGAAGACTGAGACAAATGGGCGGAGCCACATCACGAGGTGTAACTGGTGGAAGGCACTCCTGGCCACAGCCACCATCAATGATGGTGGACACCTCTTCACCCAGATCACCGACCCTGCCAGTGAGCATCACCTCTGTCTTGTCAGGATTCAACTTCAGTTGACTAGTCCTCATCCCGTCCCCCACAGCAGCCAAGCACCGGGAGAGCACTGAGACTGCAGGGCATGGGTCAGATGAAAAGGAGAGGTACAGCTGAGCATCACCAGCATATTGATGACAACGTACCCCCCACTTACAAACAACCACCCCCAGCGACTGCATGTACACACTGAACAAGAGGGGGGACAGAATGGAACCCAGATCACCGACCCTGCCAGTGAGCATCACCTCTGTCTTGTCAGGATTCAACTTCAGTTGACTAGTCCTCATCCCGTCCCCCACAACAGCCAAGCACCGGGAGAGCACTGAGACTGCAGGGCATGGGTCAGATGAAAAGGAGAGGTACAGCTGAGCATCACCAGCATATTGATGACAACGTACCCCCCACTTACAAACAACCACCCCCAGCGACTGCATGTACACACTGAACAAGAGGGGGGACAGAATGGAACCCGGTGGGACCCCGCACTGGAGACCCCTGGGGGATGAAGTATACTTTCCTAGGATTACCCGCTGAGATTGTCCAGCTGGAAGGAAATGGAACCATTGTAATACCGTTCCATCCACTCCATCCAGGCCCTGCAGGCGGGTCACCAACACCTCATGGTTCACTGTGTCAAAAGCTGCTGAGAGAATGAGCAGAACCAACAGGGTCGAATGTCTGCTGTCAAGCTCCACTCTTAAGTCTTCGACAAAGGCCACACGCGCAGTCTCAGTGCCATAACCCAGGCAAAAACCAGATTGTGAAGGATCCAGAAATCCAATATGGTCTAGATGTGCCTGCAACTGATGGACCACTACCCATTCAATAACCTTTCCTAAAAAAGGAAGGCTAGACAGGCCAATAGCTCACCGGGGAGTCAACATCAAAAGATGAGGAGCGGCTGGACCACCGCCCCCTTAAGAGAGTCTGGCAGCCTGCCCTCCCCAGAGAGGCATTGACAAACCCAGCCAGCAAAAACCCCACCGTCTCCCTTCTGGCCTTGACCAGCCAGGATGGGGAAGGATCATGTTCACATGTTGTGGCCTGAACAGAGCCAAGCACATCCCCCGCCTCAGCAGGCATCACCAACTGAAACTGATTCCACAAAGAACTACCAGACAGAGCATTCCTTACCTCTGGCCCTGACACTGTTTCTGAAAGGGTGGAGTTGAACTTATGTTCAGTGCAAGTGATTTTGACCACGAAATATGTAATAAACATGTCACAGCGGGCCCTGGAAGATTCCAGGTCCAGGTGGAGACAGGCTGGACTGACCAGACCTCTCACCACCTGAAAAAGCTTCACTGGACACAATTTCACGGCCGCTACAATGGAAGCAAAAAAACCCTTACTTTGCTTCCCACACAGCCATAACATAGTGCTTCAACCACAGCCTATGCTGCAGTCGGTTATCTTCAGCATGAGCACGGCGCCACTGCTGCTCTAATCGCCTCCATTTGTGGTTCAGCCACCCAAGATGATCCGTGAACCATGGAGATCTCTGGAGCTGGAATGTTGGAGTGGATGCCTAGGAGCCACCCGATCAATAGCCCCCATTAGCTACTCATTCCAAAAAGCTACGAGAACATCAATGGAGGTGCCATTATGATACCGTTGTCATGGTCAGACAGTTACCTTCTGATGACCTGAATACTTACCCTCTTTTGTCCTGTCAGAGTGTTGGACCAGTTAGTATGGTCCGCCCCTGGAGACTAATGGATCCAGAAGGATCCAAAACTCTCTGGGGAATTTACCCACTGATCTTGATGGCCTCTCTGTCAATGGCCTGATTGATTTGTGGCATGCTATGCTGACCAGGGCTATCGACACAGTGGCACCCAAGCATCTGTTTCCTCCACTACAGCAGCACAGATCTCCCTGGTATACGGAGGACCTGAGACTGCTAAAGCAAGAGGGTAGGTGGTTAGTGCGCACGTGGCGCTGGACTCACACCACTGCCAACCGACTGCAGCATAGATTGTTTTGGAAGGACCATGTCATGTCTGTAGCAGTGCCAAAGAAAGCCTTCTTCGCTGCTGCCATAGCGTATACAAAGTGCTGTCCAGTAGACGCTTGGGTGGTGAATAGCATATTAAATCCTAGCTGTCTCCACCTGGAGTTAGAATCATTAGCTGCCCACTGTGACAAGTTTGCCACCTATTTTGCAGATAAAGTCACTCATATCTGGCGTGACTTGGAAACTGCTAGTTTGGATGCAGAGTCAGAGATCGGGGCTGGGGCAACTCAGTCTTGTGCAGTTTGCTTGAATTAGCTTCAGTTAGTCTCGCCCACTGATGCAGTGACTGTGCTTGGAGTTGTGTGGGTGACCAACCATTATGAACTAGATCCATGCCTATCCTGGTTGGTGAAAGCTAGCCAGGAGTTATTGGAGCCATTGCTGGCTCAGGTTGTCATTGCCTCCCTTTGAGAGGACAGGGTGTCTGACAGCCTTAAAACTGCCTCCCAGCTTCAGGTGCATTTAGATGATATTGGATTCTTGGACCCATGTCAGTGAGGATTTCATCCTGGAAATGGCACTGAGACTGCTGCGCTTGTGGCCTTGGTTAACAATCTCCACTTGGAAATCGACAAGGGTAATTATACTCTGTTGATTTTGGGTAAAAAAAAAAAATGTGCAGGTGGCGGGGCGGCTCCCTGGCCCAGGATGGGGAACTTTAGGCACGGGTCTCCAGGTCGGGAAGAAGCACCAAACAAACATGCAGGCAATATTGAGGTTTCACAAATCCAGTTTTCAAAAGAGCGTATTTTCAGACGTGACGAGATCACGCTCAACCACAGTGGCTTCCCACCAGGTGAGCAAGGTCTCGTCACGTCTGTTGGGGGGAACGGAAGTTCCCCCCAGATGTTCACCCCCGTCAATCGTGGCGGGGAATCACATTCACCACACGATCGGCGGTCCCGGCGTTGCCGGCCCCGATCGCGTGGTGAATGTGATTCCCCGCCACAATGAAGGGGTCCGTCCCATCTGGACAGCTACCACGGACCGGAATCCACGGCGGGATTCCGCGCCATGGTCAATGCAGGCGGGTACTGTGGCTGCATTGGTCGCGGTGCCCGCCCGTCTCCCAGGAAAGCGGACGGCGAGGGAGCGTGGGGGGGGATGGGGCCGTGCGGTCGCACGTTGCACCGCGCGGCCCCTCCCCAATTCCCCGCTGGGATGAACCGGCACGTCTGTTGGACGTGCCGACGTGATCCCGGCGGGGAATCACCAGGTTCCCCCCCCGGCCCTGTCACGTCTGAAATCACCCACAATGTGTGAGCTACCCGGTGCCACTGTTTCTGGGCAACTTCCGGTGCAGGGAGGCACTTCTAAACTCCACCCGCGTGAGGTTGCTAAAAGCGGATGTTTAAGTCCGTGAAATTGGAGGCATGTTTAAAAGTGCCCCTAGGTTCAGTCTCTGCCGTGTCATTGAGTAGTTTACCTTGATTTCCATTGTGGGTGCCTTGGCTTAACTGTTGGCACAACTGGGGATAATAAGAGCAAATAAAGCTCTCTGGCGATATGTTGATAAGATTTGAACTAAGCTCTTCCTGTTCCTCGCTCTGTGCTCTAGCCACTGCACCATAGTAATTTGTAATGCTCTCTTACTTTTTTGGAGTTGCTGAGACATAACATTTTAAAGTGCTTTGAGATCTTTGGGTGAAAAGTTTTATAGAATTGGAAGGAATTTACTTTTCTTTCCATGTCTCCAACTATTTATCATCTGGGTAACATCATACTCGAGCCTGCCAATATCTCATCCATGGTAACTAGACGAGGAATGCCAGTAGCAGTTTCATAGTTAGGGAATCCTAAACATATTCTTGGATGCAGCCCCTAGCTATGTTTTTCATTAGATCTCACAGAGGCTTGAATAAAAAGCCTACACTTGGTGTTTTTGGTTTCCTGTCATTTCGAATAAAAATAAGAATAGGGAATGTGGTATCTTAATAGGAACCTTGAGCTAAAGCAGCTTTAGGTAGCGTTGCTTTTGAGGAAGTGTTCAAAATTAAAGCTAACAAGCTGCAAACATCCTGTAATGTAATTTTGCCATTAATTTGTCAGGAGCAGCCATGCTCTGTATTGTAAATGGGCCACAGGAAAGTGCACAGATTTATTTATTTATTTAACTATTTTTCTACCCTGTCCCCTCCTGCTCAAGAGCAGCTCGGGGCAGCTTACCAAATATCAATTAAAAAAAATAAATTAGAACCAATTTCAAAACATTAACACCGGTCACATCATAACACACATGAATTCATTTGGGGTATTTTAACAGGGCTAGAGCCCCAAGGCCACCTTAGGCTTCCATACTTCCCATAGCTTCAGAGTTGTAGAGGGAAAGAGGGGCTTCTAAAGATAAGCCAAAGGATAGTGCACTGCTTTCTATTAAAAATTACTTTTCATTGCAGGTCTGCATACAGCTTGGGTACTAAAGTTGTACAATGTTAGAATGGGTGGTTTTCAGACAGACCAGGGGTTGGCTACCCATAGTCCTACTCCGGGGGTGGCCAGCTCTGCATCTCCCGCGTCCTGCCCTGCCTGCGGTAGATTTACATGGACCTGGCAGCTGCTGCGGCCCACAGTTCGCCCATGCGGCGCCCCCTCCCCTACACCATACGAGTTGCGGGCGGATCAGCCGACGCTCTAGGCTTCTGGTTGTAGCTCCAGTGCAGCCCTGCAACCTGTATTTCTCATAAGTGTCCTCTAAAATTTGCATATCTGGCTACCCTAGTGGGGAACCTTAGACCTGGGGGCTGAATGCATCCATTGGGGGCTGAATGCATCTTATTTGACCCCCTTTCAGTTCCAGACTCTGGCTCTTGGATCTAGTTCCTACCCCCAAACACTGAAAGACTGAACTCAGGGTAAGGGAGCAGAGATGAAAGCCTGCACACAAGGGGAGGGGATAGACCCATGCCATATATTTATGATCTGGACCCTCCTCTTCCTGAGCATCCTCACCCTCGGTTTTTATGCAGCCCTTGGTGCTTGTGCTACTTTTCAAAGGCTGTTTTCAGACATGACGGGGCCAATGCCACCACAGCACTCGCCCGCTATGGCCACGGGCTGGAATCCCTGCGGGGATTCTGGGCCGTAGCCGCCGTCCAGACGTGACGGCAGGGGTCACCACGGCAGGGAATCGCCTTCACCACGCGACGGCCTCCGGTCCCGCCGATTCTGCCGCTCGCGTGGTGAATGTGATTCCCCACCATGGNGGGGGGGGACATCCGTTCCCCCCAACAGACGTTACATGGTCCAAGCCACCACAGGGAATTGACTGTGGTTGACAATTGACCACGTAACGTCTGAAAATACCCAAAGTGGCCCTTTAAAGGGAAAAAAGGTTATCTCACCCTGAGCTCAGTCTCTCAGTGCTTGTGGGGGTAGGACCTGGATCCAGGGGCCAGGGCCTGAAAAGGGGCCAAATAAAAACTAGCTGTGGCCCCATTTATTTATTTATTTATTTATTATATTTTTACCCCGCCTCTCTCACCTAGGCATCTTGGAGTGGCTTACAATTTAAAAAAAACCCATAAAAACAATTACAATAACAATTACAATTTTATAAAATTTATAAAACCCCAGCTAATACATAAAAAGAAAAAAACATTCCCACCCCCTAACCCATCTGCTGTAATCATGGAGGAGTCTGCACCTTCATGTTCCCCATTGCTTTGGTGTCCAGTGTGGGATCAGTTATTGATGGAGTGATCAGACAGTTACAGTGATGCCCATTTGTGGGGCATCACAAGCCCTAAAGGTATAGCAAGCAAAGCAGTAAAAGCAGCTGGACACACAGAACTTTTTGATGCGTTGTTCTCACTATATTCTGGGCTCTTCTCTAAGTGGGCTCCCTGCTGAACAATTATACCGAGAAATTATCTCATTATGCATTGATTAAAAATTGAAAACAGATTCACAGATACATCTTTAACCGGTTCAAAACTAGTTTGTTGCAAAGTGCAAGCTGATCTCTGATTGGATGGAGAGCATGATGTGCCAGTGGAGATGCTGTCACTGAATCATTTTTCAGTCCAGGCCATTTGGCCCCCCAGGCCTGAAGTTCCCCACCCCTGTTGTATATGATTCCAAACTTCCATGCCTTCAGCCACGCATCTGCATGCAACATCCTACAGCAGTTTAACATTTCCCTTCTGTGGATACACAGCTGTTTGCTAAGCACCAATGACAAAACTGAGTGTTTGGGAATGTTTTATAGCAGCTGATTTACTAGACGTCAGTTAAACTTTTGGTGAGAAAGGTCCTCACTTAATGCAAAGTTCATGCCTTCCCTCATCCCAACAAACTTAGATTTTTATCTGCAATGGTTTTTGGTAGAGAGAGAGAAAAAATACAAAACGTTTTTCTTAATCCTTCATTTTCCAGGCCAAAAACAACCCCAGCCTAGACAAGCAACTCCCTCCTTAGTTCCTATAGAGAGAAGTGCTAGACTACACAGACAATGAGGTCATTCGTAACAACTATTGTTTCCTGATAACCCAATTAAGAAAGTGCAATTTATCTAGCCTGTTTCCATTTAATTATCTAATTTGTCTGACTGAGCCGGACTAGCTATCTCCCCTGCTCTCCGAGGCTGCTGTCACGCTAAGAGCTTGTTCCTGCTTCAGGGTCCCCAGGTGCTTTTCATTCATTTGACCTATAGTCATAGACACTTATAAATCAGGAAGGTGGAAGAAGCCATCTCATTGCATTCTTTTACTTTATCATCAAGGGAGAAATGTGTGCACTAGATTTAGAGTCATGGCACTATTGTCCTCTTGCTAATCTAAGACTAAACTTTAGTGCTAAACAGAAGACTATTAAAAACAACACCTCTTTACTGAAGATATTTTTAAAATTAGAGAGAAAAGGGGGTTAGTCAGTGTGGTTTCTCCCAGGGATCAAACACACAAAATAAACTCTCCTATGACTAGAGTGGATGAAAATATAAATATGTCCAGGATTGGCAGTTCTTTTGAATTTAGAGGTTGCTTAACGTCTGCAAGCTGGTGTCTTAAAGACTAACTGGTGTTGATAAAGGCTTTGGAATTCTTCAGGTGAAAGACACTGTAAAAGACACTGCACGATTAGTATTACTACCAGTCTTACTCCTACAAGACAATAGGCTCCCTATTGGCCATGCTGTCATGCTTGTTGTTTAGAACTTAGAGGGCTCTACTGGGCTGAAGGGCTCATTGTGGGAGATGCTGCAGAAATACAGTGAGTGAAAATTTTGCCTTGAAAAGCTTTAGTGTAAATGGCTAGGGAGAAGGTGAGATGTAGGGTTTTATTCCTGGCTCTGCCACTGATATGCAGAATGTCTTGAGTGTATTACTTCACCTCTGTCTACGTAGCCTGTAACCTCTTTGCAACAGGGACTGTCTGTGTTGTGTACTATTTTGTATGGCTCCTTGATGTCATTTAGGATCCCTAGACTCTTCCTTAGGGACATCTGCCACTGAGCCCTGGGTAGCTGTTACGCCTTAATTAAGCTGGTGTGTTGACTTTCATGTTTTGCATCCTAGAATCATAGGGCGTTTTTAGACAAGTGGGCAAATCTAGTGGATTGACAAATTCGCTCTTAAAAAGTCACGCGGGGAGCATTTACACACACTGGAAGTCGCCAGCTGCCAGCCACCATTGAAAACAGCAGCGCCCGGCGGCTTGTGCATTCTTTTTAAATCTGGATGTTACAAAACCGGTTTTAAAAATAATGCGTGAGTTGCTGGGCGCTGCTGTTTTTAATGACGGTCGGCAACCTCCGGTGCGTGTAAACGCTCCCCGTGTGACTTTTTTAAGAGCGGATTTGTCAGTCCTCTAGGTTCCCCCGCTTGTCTAAAAATGCCCATAGAATTGTAGGGTTGGAAGAGACCAAAAGGATCATCTCATCATCAATCATCTTGTTTAAATTGTTTTTTGATGCTCGGGTGCTTAGGATATCCACCTTTCCCAAGGTGTTTTTGCAAAGTTTGTTTGATCTGTCAGGCACCGTTTCTGAAGAGGTGTGTTCTGCACCACCTGAAATTAACCACAAACTGCTGTCTGTTGATATCACAGATATTTTATTTGCTCTGTTACAGTGCTTTGCAATCCAAGCAGATAGACAAATACTAAAGCAGGGTTTGGTCTCTGCGTGTGTATTTGTGTGTGTATGGATCCCACCCACATACTGCTCTACAAATGTGAGTTTTGTCAGACTGGATCACTTTGGGGATGATGAGTTTTACAGTTCATCAGAAACGCATCTACAATTGAGTGTCCACAAAAATCACTGAATATTTCAGACCCCAAGCCAAAAAAGCATTATGATACATAACCCTCCAAAAATCTTTCTGGGCATAGCAAAGCTTAACATTACCCATTCCAGAGAATGAAGAAGCATGGTTAAAATGTTAACCTAAGCAATCAAGAGACCTGGGTTCAGTTCCCCTGCCCTGCCACAGACTTCCTCTGTGGCCTTGGACAGGTCACTGAGGATGAAATCAAACAAGACGATAGCTTACATTAGCCTTCACCAACTCATTTCTGCCTACCTGTCTACCTCCACGTGGTCACCACAGAGCCACCACTCATGGCAGAGTCCAGGGTCATTGCAGGCCAATTAGGGGATGTTTTTAAACAAGATGCTACCATGCATGTCCACCCAGGAACCATTCATCTGACCACCTGTCTGAAGGAGGATGCACACTCCCATGAGCCACACAGCACCCACTCACGGCACACTGCCACAAAATCTAGAGTGTGCCATTCAGGGCAGTCAAAAAAGTGTACGGCAACGGATGCCCATGCACCCCCAGCTCATGAACTGGAGTGCCCACCAACAAACAGGTCTCCCGCTCATAGGCACTGTGGACAGAGGACATATCCTTCGCAAGTCACAGGAATTGCCTGCGAGTTCTGGGGAGCTTGGTTCCCTAGTGCTCACGCCTGGGACATGTTAATTTCAAAAGCCAGCCCAGCACGCTTCCCTCTCCCCCATGCTCTGTGGCAGGGGGTGTACGAGGCAGCTGCTGCAATGGCCACACTGGGAACCGCCCATTAGAATCCCTCCCCACGCACTCCACCTGAGTGGCTGCTCTGGAGCTGTGCCATTCAGCGGCCATGGACCGCCCAGCCTTGCTCATTTAAAAACACCCAGGGCTAATGGGTGCTGCATGTCCATATGTCGTCAATTAGGTTCACCCACAGCTTCGCCTACATCCAGGTCCGCCAACACCATAGAGTCCTGCCTAGCGAGAGCAGTAGCAATCTCCAACGCGTCCCCTGTGGCAGCCTTTCAGCTGAAAGGCATGCTAGAGATCTCCCTCCCCACAGTCTCCCTTCCCCATGTCTGCCTCTAATTTGAGGAGTGGGGAGAGAGATTGGAGGAAGAGAGATCTCTAGCACACTTCTCAGCTGAGAGGTGCCTGTGAGAGAGTGAGACTGCGGGGGAGAGGAAGGAGATCTCTAGCGTGTCTCTCAGCTGAGAAGTGGGAGGAGACTGTGGGGTGAGGGAGATCTATAGTGCACCTCTCAGCTGAGAGGTGGGGAGGGAGACTGCAGGGGAGGGAAATCTATAGTGTGCCTCTCAGCTGAGAGGCTGTGGGGAGGAGGGAGATCTCTAGAGCACCTCTCAGTGGAGAGGCAGCCGCGGAGGAGGGAGATTACTAGCACCACTAGTGGAAGCTGCCACAAGCACATGAAATACAGGGAGAGGGCTGCCTGGTTATTAGGCTAAATGCACTAATCATGTGAGTGGGGGCTTCATAGACAGAACACGGACTCCAGCGGGCTATCATCTTGTTTGATTTCACCCTTAGAGTAGGGGCATGCATGTTGTTTTTGTTATTACAATAACGATAACGATAATTGTTGTTTTCGTAATTGTTATTGCAATACCAAAACCAACAAAAATAATAACAAAAATAGAAACGAAAATGACATTTTGTTTTTGAAATAAAGGGAAAACACTGAAAAACGTATTTCCGGCTATACTCTTTTTGTTTCTTATTAAATTTTGATGGAGGGCACTATGTGTACCAAGTTTCAAAACGATTAGATAAAGGGAACAGATTTTAGAAGCGATTTAATGTTGTGATTTTAAGAAAAGCTCCATACACATTCATGGCTACAACTTCTTTATCTTCCATCCAATTTGCATGAAACCTGTGACTATTATGTCCCACCACAAGCGTAACACACGTGCCAGTTCTCAGAAAGATTGGATGAAGGGTCCTGATGGTATAAGACATTAACTTGAAAATACATTGCCGGCTGTAACATTTGTAAATTCCATCCTGTTTAAAAGATATTTGGCAGGAATGTATCACATACCTTCCCTGTCATCTCTGCCAAACTACAGGACTATTTGATAAAGGGACCCAATTTTATAAGCAATTGAATAATGTCTTCAAGACCATTATTCAGATAAATAGCAGCACATGCAGTGCCAGCCAGAGGCAGGCACCTGGCATGGCAAGGGGAGAGAGGCTGTAGGAGGGAGGATGTGGAGCAACCCAAAAGACTGACAGACATATTCACTGGCCAATTACTGCATACTTCTAGCTTTACAGGACCAATCAGCAGTGGCTTTGAGGCGGGTATAAGGGGCAGTCCTCAGGCGGGCATAGAAGAGACATAACTGGGACTTTGGGGATAGAATCCCAGCAATCAGGAAAAATAGTTTACACATCCAGGCTGTCTAATTATCATGACAATCACATCCTGCAGCACTGTGACAGAGGACATAAGAGAATCTCTGTTGGCTCTTTCCTAAACAGATGCTTCTGACTTCCCAGTAACAAGTGGGGGAGAGATGTTGGGATGGTCACAGAACAGAATGAGGATATTTGGTTGACATTTCTGCTGGCCAATTGGCATTAGAAGCCGATCTTATACCACAGTGACACATTAGAGAATCCCTGGCATAGGCTCCTTCTCTGCATGTGCTGTGCAGGCGTATAAAATTGGGACCCTTTATCACATCTTTCTGGTATTTGGCAGAGATGATCATAGAAATGTGATATACAGCACTGCCAAATTTCATGTACACTGGTTGGACTACAAAGATGTTACAGTCAGACATACATTTATAAGTTAATTGCTTATACCACCAGGACCCTTTATCTAATCCTTCTGAATGTTGGCAGAGATAGTAAATATTGGAAGGGGTATAAATTTGCCAAGTTTCATCTACATTAAATGTGAGGAAAAGAAGTTACACCTAAGAATGTATATGAAGATTTTTGCAAAATAAATTAATTCAACTGCTTCTAAAATTGAATTCCTTTATCCAATCTTTTTGGAATTTGTTGCACATAATGCCTTCCAGTGGAGGTATAAGCACTTCATGTTTCAGCCAAATATAGTGAAAAACAAAATAGTTACATCCAAAAATGTGTTTTCCATTGAAACCAATGGAAAATGAAAGCAAAAATGAAAACGACAATTTGATATGTATGAAAACGAAAATGACCGATTTAAATAATGAAAACGAAAAAATGAAAACAAAAATGACATGGGCCCCTGGTGCACACCTCTACCTTAGAGTACTTTTAGACACTATTTTGAGTGGTGAAACCCATGGGGAAATGGAAAAGCACTGTGTATGACGGGATGGAAATTTACTCCGCCCCTGGGAGCCACTTTGAAAATTAGTATAATCTCCAAGGGTCACATAGACATTGGAGGCAGGGTGCTTTAAGGGTGCACTTAGGAGGAAGAGGGCCCAGCTCATGAATCTGTACCATGGATCTGTCCCCTATCCTTCTTCACTCCCTTCCCCAGAGCTTTATTTTTTCACTGCTTGAGGATGGGGACTGGACGCAGGCGCCAGACCGAGGAATTAGAAAGGGTCCAATTAAAAACAGCCACATGTCATATTTGGCCTACAGACCAGAGGTTCCCCATCCCTGCTGTAAGTATACCCATCAATTTAGGCTTCAGTGCCCCCAAAAGACCTTGGCTGCTTTTAGACGTGCACGGTAAACATGCTGCATAAAATCACGCTGCGTGTTAATATCCCACATGTGGGATTTAGACATGACATTTCGCATGTTAAATCCAGTTGCTCGTACTTTTAAAGGTGCAAATTAAATACCTTGATGTTGTGGTATTTAATTCGCGCCTTTAAAAGAATGTGTGACTGGCTTTAACACGTGAAATGTCATGTCTAAATCCCACATGCGGGTTATTTACATGCAATGTGATTTTATACAGTGTATTCGTCATGCATGTCTAGAGCTGCTTTTATACGAGCATGTCTCAGTCGCACGACTTTGGATTGGACGTGACTTTGGACGCGATCACGCACATTCAAGGCGGCCACACGTTTGCTGACCGCAAACTAAATACCTCACGCATCAAGGTATTTAGTTCATGGTCAGCAAACAACGCGCAACCGCCTTGAATGCGCATTATCGTGTACATCGTCACGTATAATCTCACATTATGGGATTTTGAAAAATCACGTGAGCGCAACTGCGACCCACTCATATAAAAGCAGCCTAAAAGTGACGCTTGTTACAGAATTGGAGTCCTTAGAAGAGTCATTTTAATGTGCCTAACGTTTCAGTAACAGGGCCATGTTGAGTCATGTTCCAAGTCTCAGTATTTAGCATAATGGCATGATACGACTTCACGTGATTTGACAACTGAGTTTAAATAGTGCTTGCCAGGTCAGATGCATGTTATGGATGTAGTCCTCTGACATGTTTCTGAAAGTGGTGACTGATTACGTACTATTCATGGATAGTTAAAAATTGCAGGTGCTTCATTGTACCCCCATTGTTTATGCATGTATATTGCAAATAATAATAATAATAATAAACAGTAATTAATAGTAATTAAATAATTAATAATAATAAAAATTCATTTGTAGCACATTATGTTCCAAAGGTTTTAAACATCGCTTTTAACAGTGATCATATTACCCCCATTTTACAGACGTGGAAACAAAGGCACAAAGACTAAGCAACTTCCTGAGGATTGCACAGCCGGAGGAGTTGCATTGCATCAAAGAGAACCTTTTCCTGTACTCTAACTGCACATTCTACCTCTCTTGTTTCTGGAGGAAGCAAGCAGGCTGTACAGTTGTGAATTTTTTCAATTACCAAGTGTGTAGTGAGCTCTGTCCCAAGCCATTTCCTACCTCCTCCACACTTCTGGAAGGGGAGAACAAGATGACTGTCACCCTGCCAGTGCGAATAGAAGTTATGTATACAGCCTTTTTTTTTCCCCTGTTTGCTTTTCTACTCTTTCTTTTCAATTCATTGGGTAAAAGTGGAGATGTTGCCTTATCCCTTTTGTAGAGAGGTAATCCACATATATTTAGGTGCTACACTCAGAGCAGATTGCTGGCAAGTGAAACAGTAATATCTATAGTGCTACCAAAACATGCCATTTTTAAGCAGCCCATAACATTACATACTTGTGCACAAAAAGGTGCACTGTCTGATTTCTGCTATCACATACTGCGCATGGCTGGGGCTCAGTGGCGAATATGCTTTGGTTTTCCTGGAATCAACTAACTAAGAAAAGAGCCAATTGTTAAGTGTGCAGAATTACTGCATTTAACATGCCGGTGACTTTATTTTCTTTTTCTCCCTTTCTTGTAAATGCTGAGTTATGGATTTATTTATTTATTTTAAAAAAATAGAGAGTACTGCTTTTCTTTCATTAGTATTTTAAGCATTTTTTCATTTATGGTTCTTTGAGTAAAAAAATAGAGCCAGATCATGTTTGCCTGATGCTTATCTATTTAAAGACCAGCTTCTTCAGTATGCTGGATTTAGTGAATGAATAAGTAAGGTTTAAAAAACAGTCGTAGGTGATTCAGATTAGAAGATGGTCCTCTGTTATTCCTTTTGAAGGACATGTGTATGTTTTCCAGCCTGTAAGAAACAGGTCGATAACAAAAAAGCTAGAGTTTGCCAGGAAGTGCTTGTGAGCCTGAAGTTTGACTTGTAATGTCCAAGTTCCTTCCAAAGAAGAGTGATTTTGGCCAATGGGATTTAGAGCGTAGACTCACAGGAGGAGTCCAGTTCCACTGCTTTCATTTTAGACTAGAGCTAATAAAAAATTGCATGATGCAGTAGTTGTGAAAAAAAAAATTGAAATTGCTTTCAGATTAAAAATCAACATTGTCAAAAAATTTAGTGAGATTTTGTTTATGTGCAAATGCTGAATTTTCAAAACATAAAAATGTGATGAAACATGACATGGGACATTCCCAACACTGACATACACTATTTCATCTAATGAATGTCGACATTTCAAATTTCATCTTTTTTCTTGGGACATTTTAAGAATTCATTCAAAAAGTTTGAAAACTCAGTAAAACTATGGTAGTCTCAAAATCCAATTTTTCATTTAAACAATTGTTTTGAAATTTTAACCCTGCTCGCCTCTCTCCTTTAGACCTACAATTTGATGCTTAAGAGGTGTCCTCAAAATGGGCGAAAGAAAGAGAGGGTTCAGATCATGAATCTATGCCATTGGGTGAAAACAGACATGACACTAACTCCACTTTAACACGTTTCTTATGCATGGTGCAGGGCTGCATAGGGCACCAATAAGAAATGTTAAAGCAGAGTTAAAGTGGAGTTAGTGTCATGTCTGTTTTCACCCAATGGCATAGATTCATGATCTGAACCCTCTCCTTCCTTCACCTATTCTGAGGCCTCCTCAGCCCCAGCTCATATGGAGCCCATAGAGCTTGTACTAATTTTCAAAATGGCCCATGATAGGGGTAAAGGGGTAAACCTTTACCTAGAAAGCTGACAGGGCAGTTTTATTTACTGTGATGCCCAATCTTGAGGGATACCGGTGATTCCTCTAGGACTTAGAGGAGAATTTTAAATACTTCATTGCCACCCAGAAATGAATATTAATTCATGCTGGACCCCGGCCTAAGTGCCACATCCTTATTATCGTCCATACACAGGAATCCTTCTCTTGCCATTCTGGTGACCGGGGAAGTAAAATTTTATCCTTTCACAGGATACAATTGGGCAAAAAGCCCAAGAAGGATCCTGCACTTGTTTCCATTATGATACAAGACAAAACAACTAAATTAAATTGGAATCAATCTCCAGGCTGCATACTCTGAAATTCTCAAAACAAGGGAGGAGGATGGAGCCAATCACCATTAGGAGAAGTAGGCGCTGGGCTAGAACTTTTAAATCTGAAATATTTTAACCCTGCAGCTTTTACTGCAGCAAAGATGGGAAATGCTAGACAGGACCTGGATGTTACCTGTGTTTTTTGCTCTTAGGAAATGACATAATTTTGGAACAAATGTGTTTGCAGTTAAGCAGTTAATGTCAGTGTCTATGTTCAAATGTGACTGTCTAAAACCCTGTTCTCCAAATGATCACTGGGGAGTCGTGTCAGCCAGTTACAGGGGAAACGCGCTAACAACTTGGCAGTGCTGAAATTTAGAGGAAATCCAAACTGTCTTCTAGCACTCAGGGTTTTAAACATCTTTGAAAGGCTAGACTATTATTTGTTATGGTTAAACTGACCACTGAGCCGTTGGCATAGAACTCAATCTCGTACAAAAACTTGTTGCTAGATTTTATTTCCCTAGAAAAGGAGGAACAGAAAAGTTAACTGATCAGGTATCTTGCCTCATCCAATTTAATCATTTTAAAGGGGGGAAGGCATGAGGAGTGGAGAATTCCTAGGAGCTCAAGTCACAACATTATTATCAATTCAAATTCAATGAACCTTTGGAATCTAGCCCTTGTCTTTTGGTGGAATCTGATCTTCTGAAGCAGACATGTTCTACCTGAGTTTGCCCTGAACATGACTTTTAGTTTATTTTCAGCCTTTGCTTAAAGACAGATATGTTTGCTCAAGAAATAAGTTAGCCACCGCCTTCTCCTCCCTCATGACCCTAGGTAGCAACAAAGACATACAGAGTCTGTCCAATATCTGTTGGGATCACTACCCTGTTTGGGGTCTTGACCCAGAGTTTGGGGTCTGCCTCAATATCTGGTCTTATGGTATACCCAGCTGTGGACAAGCCTAGCTGAAACCAACAAGGCAAGAAGATGTTGGGTACCTTTCAAGGGTCAAGCTTTTGTAGTTCCAGTTCAGTACATGAAAGAGCCCTTGAACCTGTTCTGTTGAAGTAAGGGTGTTTTTAGACAAGCA
Source organism: Sphenodon punctatus (assembly GCA_003113815.1). Taxonomy (NCBI): domain Eukaryota; kingdom Metazoa; phylum Chordata; class Lepidosauria; order Sphenodontia; family Sphenodontidae; genus Sphenodon; species Sphenodon punctatus. The sequence goes on along the minus strand of QEPC01004358.1, from coordinate 7,166,721 downwards.
CCTCCACATCCATTACCCATCCATCATGCATATTGCAGGGCCGCATTGGCATCCTGTGCAGCCCTGCAATATGCATGATCGGTGGGTAATGGGCAGGGAGGCGCTTGTCTAAAAACACGCTAAATGTGAATGTGCCTCATTGATTCCTAAGGGCGAAGAATGATGTACTAAGCAGGTACAGATTTAGTATGAAATTTCGGGTACTCAAGAAAGAGAGAGGATGTTTTTGTGGTTGAGCCACTGGCCTTGGCATCAGAAGGACAGGTTCCAATTCCTTGCTCCGCCACAGACTTCCTTTGTGACCTTGGGGAAATCACTGCTCTCCAAACCTCAGTCCCCTATCTCAGGGTAATTTCAGACGTTATGCGCTCCTGGGTCACCACAGTGGATTCCCAACCGTAGCGAGCCAGCTAACCCCCTCCCATGGTCTAGAACAGCCCCGAACAGACATGACGGGAGTGGGACCACGGCAAGGAAACGGACGGACGGACCACGACCCGAGGCAGCACAACAAACATTACACCGATTTCAGACCGTGGTTAGAACACCCAGAAGCCACCGGGGTGGGGCGGGAGGCAGCCATGGCCGACCGAGGGTAAACGAAGCCAAAAGCACCAAAAGGCAATGCCCACACAAGGGAAATGGGAAGGGAGGGGGAGGAGGGAGAAGACCTGCAGAAGTGGCACACGCAACAGGGACAGGGAACCCAAGGACACAGCAGAACATAAACCACACACACACACACGCCCGGGCGCAAACACACCTGAATAGGAACAGAAGGAAGGGGGGAGCACACCGGGGCACATAGGTAAACAACAACACAGGACAGGGAACGGACAGACACCCAGGAAGGGGGACACATACCGGGCACCGCATACAGCCAGGAGCAGCAGCACGGAGGGGGCGGGACAGGGGTCAGCACCCCGGGAAGGCCAACACACACAGCACCACGGACATGGGGGGGGAGGAGCCATGGGAGGGGAGGGGACCAGCCTGGGAACAGGCCGGGACACGGGGAAAGGCACCCAGAACCCCACTGACAGCACAGGCGGCATGGGCCAACCAACAGCAACACAGGCGGCCCAAGGCACGAGGGTCCCCATGGGGACAGAGCAGGGTCACAAGGGGAGGGCAACCAAACAGAGGAAGGCACCGGAGCGGTCCAAGTCAGGTCCATATGCCAAGGATCCCCCTCGCGGATGAACAAGCATGGGTGGGGACGGATGCCAGCTGGATCCTGCATGCAGCACATGCAGCCCCCTCTGGAGGAAGCCAGGAGACACTGTCCAGGGGCCCCAAGACCCGCACAGTCACGGAGGCACCCAGGGCAGGGGGCATGTGTCAGGTCACAGACACAGGTGAGCGGGCTGCTGTGCAAGGGAGGACTACATCAGTAGAGGTCACAGGCAGCAGGAATCAGCCAAAGGGGGGGCCAGGCACGGAGAGGAACACCACAGGCAGCGAAGACAGGGGGTGCCCATGGAGGGGGCACAGCGACACAGGCGAGTGGAACGGAGGCAACCGACCCAGTTAGAACAGCTGTGAGGTTGGAACAGCAAGGAGTGAGCGGCCAGTGCCCCGAGCCAGCAGGGAGGTGCAGGGAGCACACGGTGGGGCTGTCAGCCATGACACCGAAGACACAGGGGGCCTCACATCCAGCTGCATGGGGCACGAAGGGGGCTGGGACGGGTTGGTCCGCCAGATGCACGTAGTGGGGCTACTGAAGCATGCCATGGCAGTCGCCCAACTGTGCCATGTGGTGGGCAGTGAGGTAGTAGGCCTCAAACGGATCCGGGCCGGCCAGCCCCACCTGAACATCAGCATTTTATTTTTTTATTTATTTTTTTATTTATTTAAAACTTGTATTCCGCATGGGTCCAGCCAGCACCACCAGCTCCGGTCCGGTGGACTCCAAAAAGCAATAGTCAGCAGCAAGGGGCCAAGCCAGGTGCCCGAGCTCCAACAGGCGGTAATACGCCACCCCACGCAACTGCTGGTAGCCATGGGCCCTGTGGATGCAGCAGAAGAAGGAAACAGCCAGGGCAGGACCCCCCTCCTCCAGACAGGTAGTGAACCCGGCTAGGCCACAGACCGAGAGGGTACACACGGTCTCCACCGCGAACCTCACCCGGCCGGCCATGCCCTCGGTGCATCTCCATTGGGCGACCCCCCCACCCTGTTAGCTCACCTTGGTCCACCTGCTGCAGCTGCAGCTGTTCCCTGTGTTCTCCCTCGCTTGGCTGACCCGCGTGCCGGGGCGTGGGTGCACCTGTTGGGGAACAGATGGGGGGGTGCGTTACCCTTGCATGGTCCAGGTCCCCATCCCACCATAGCCCCCACTCGCTGGCATCGGGGGTCAGTACCCCCCAGTCAGCTGTGCCTGTCCCCCCTGTTGTGTGCCCAGGCAGGCCCCCCTGCACCCCAACCCCCTTCCCGTGTTCCCTGGTGCCTGTGGGCCGCGGGGACAGGCCCATACCCTGTGGGGGCCCCCAAGCCCTGGGCACCCCCAATGGCCCATGTGCCTTCCCAACTGTCTGCCTACCCTCTATGTCCATTTCAGAGTCCTCCAAGGCTGGCTTATCTGTGGGGTTGTGCGCCCCCTGGGTCCACTGGCTCAGGGTGACCAGTGTGCCAGCCTCAGATCCGCCCGCGTCGGACTGCGGCTGTGGGCTCCTGGTGCTGGTTCATGAGGGGGGCCTGCTGCTTCCCAAGGTCCCGGGGCATTCCTCTGGAGGGGCTGGGTCCCCGGGGTGGGCGTCTGCATGTGGGGCTGCCAGGGGTGGGGGTACATCGGCCCATTCCCTGCCTTGGACCATGGCGCTCCCCACGAGCCATGGGGTGACTATGGAGCCCTTCATGTGTAGTATGCGGTTCAGGGCATCATACTAGGGGGCGGTCCATGCTCCGTGTCCGGACCGCTGGTTGTTATCTTTTATGGTCTTGTACCCCCTCTTGAGCTCCTTGGCCTTGGAGCGGCATTGGGCCATGGTCCTGCGGTGCCCCGCTGCCTCCATGTCCCGCATGATCTCCATGAACACATGCTCGTTCCTCTTGTTCATGGCGAGCTCCACCTGGTGCTCCAGGGACCCCCAGATCCGAATGAAGTCCTGGGTCTCCCTGTACCCTCATTGCCCCCCTCACTGGTACCAGCATCTCCCGCGTGTGCCCTCCTCCTGCGGTTCCTCCTCCTCCTCCTCCCCCCTACTTCACTCGCCCTCCACTCTCTTCTCCCTTCCACCTTGCTCCATCCCACCACGTTCCCCTGCTCCTGTGTGCCCTTTATATCTCCCTCCCCGGTTTGTGTGGGTATTTTCAGACATTACAAGATCACGCTCAACCACAGTCAATACCCTGTGGTGGGGAATGGTCCCGTAACGTCTGTTGGGGAACCGGAAGTTCCCCCCCAGATGTTAACCACGCTCAATCCCCGCCGGGAATCACATTCACCACGCAATCGGCCGAATCCACGGGGCTGGCGACGATCGCATGGTGAAGGAGATTCCCGGTGGGGATGAAGGGGCCCTTCATGTCTGGACGGGGATCACTGCCCGAAATCCCCGCCGGGATTCCAGCCTATGGTCATTTCAGGCGGACGGCGGGCCGAGAGGGCGGGTGGCGAGGGAGCGTGGAGGGGGCGGGGCCGTGCGGCCGCACCTGTCTCTTATACACATCTAGATGTGTATAAGAGACAGGATCGGGGCCGTGCGGCCGCACGTTGCACCGCGTGGCCCCGCCCCCTCCCCGATTCGCCACCGGGATCCCCCGGCACGTCTGTTGGCCGTGCCGGAATGATCCCAGCAGGGAATCTCAGGGTTGTTTCCATGACGGGGCGAAGCCGCCCCATCACGTCTGAAAACACCCTGTGTTGCTCGTTGCCTGGCAGTGACGCTGCGTGCTCTCGCCACGACTGTGGATCGTTGTCTTTGATCCCGCCTGGTGGTTGCCATTCAGTTGTTACGTTCGGCGATTTCCCGGTGGGAATCGCTTTGACCACGATTCCAGAGATGGTTCCGTCCCGACCTCCGGAACCGTGGTTGGATTTGGCCCCTACGGGTGATTGACTGTGGTGAACATCTGGATGCTGCTGATCAGACGTTCATGGCTCTTTGGCCATGCCGTGGGATTGTCCATGGTTCACTGTGGTTCACTGTGATCTCGTAACGTCTGAAATTACCCTCCGTCTCCTCTGTAACATGTAACAAACACCTTCTTTTGTCTCTTTATAAATATGGCAGGGACTGTTTCTTACTATGCACCTGTACAGTACATAGCACAATGGGTGTACACAGATGGACAGCTGTCCAGGGCCTGATGGACCAGCCTGCTTCAGTGGAATTTGTTCAGTGGAATCACACTGCAGCTCCACTCTTGGCTGACTGTTGCCCCAGCAACACCATAGAGTAGTAAGCATCAGCCTAGAGTATTGGGCGATCACCCGCAACTCTGGCCTTTTTTACACGAGACGGTACTACTCATGCCCACGCAGCGGATCTGCATGGGCATGAGTGGTTCTGTCTCATGTAAATCCTGCGCCTGGTGAGTGGGGGTGCGTGCACGCTCCTGCGAAACATGCAGCCCCTCTCTACCTCCCCCCCCCCCACATCCTCATGCACAGAACAACTGGGGAGAACAGAGGTTGCTCCATGTGTGGGTGCGCCCGTGTGGACCAGCACCCATACATTGCCCATGCTGCAGCATGCACACCCACCCCACACGCCGCCGCTGCCTGTGTAAAAAGGGCCTCTGTGGTGTGTGTGTGGGGAGGTGCTGCACAGACTGACTGTGGCCGGGGGAACCCACTGGGTCTATCTGAAGCAGACCCAGGCCAGGCTGGAAGTGGGCAGACGCAGGGGTGCACTCCCAGAGCAGCCCTGGAGGTGGGCTGCCCCTGCATCCATCTAAAACACCCAATGAGACTTTCATATGGGATGTCTGCTAAGTCTTATAAGCGATCCTATAGGGAATCTGCACATCAGTTCTGTTGCTTAACTAGCAAGATGGGAGTTATGGCACCAGTGTCTAGGTGGGTGTGAGGAACACATAGCTTTCTGCTCTGTTAAAGGTGCAAGTGATGCAATTTATTTGCAGGAGAAACGGAGAATCCTGGACTTGAGGCTTGGCAAATATAAAACCTTTTTGTGTCACCTTTTAAATTTCTCTCAAAGAAACAGTTTTCTCAATGGATGCTTCCTTATTGAGAGCAGATCAGTGTCACATTACATAGTCCTTGAATTATCCAGAATTGGTTCCAAAGGTGAGGATAAGAAAGGAGATGAATAGCAAGGGACTGAAGAAACTTATTTGTTCTGACTTTCCAAACCAGAGTGTGGCTTTATAAAAATGTATAATATAAAGTATCTAGCTGATCCCAAAGAAACTTCATGCTAAGGTCATTAGAGAGGAGCATTTCTCTTGAATGAGCGGTTGGAGGGGTGGAATCTTGGTTTTGAAAGCATTTCAAAGTACATGTCAGAAAATTCTGAAAATCTTGCTCCTTTGATAGACGTTTGAGCTTAAACTTAGCTGTTTCCCTTTTGACTGATAAATTACAGCTTTATTTAGATGTCAGTGTACAAACGGGCAGATAACAGAGACAAAGGAGGGACTTTCTCGTGTTACATAAGTGGTTCCCCTCAGGTAAAGCGACTCGGTTGTTCATAAATTGACCTCCTGACCTTCTAATCACTGACAAATTATCTGATGCTTTATTCTACAGTCTTCATTATCCACTGTTATTAAACAGACTAATTTCCTTTTGACTGGGACAGCATCACTGAGGTGCAGCAATAACCCTTTTCATCAACTTAAGGGAGTGTCTGTGGAACCCACTGAGCTGTTTTTGCCTTACGTTCCAGCATCTCCCTGTGGTTTTTTATGCCTGGGGTTTGTTTTTTTGTGGGGTTTTTTGGTGTGTTTTTAAAAAAATATTTGTTGTGGGCATCACATGTCATTTGGATAGTAAAGAAATTTGTGTTAACTAGTAAGGGTCCATAAAGAAGAAATTTCTTCCTAGAGGCTTTTTCTGTCAAACCACCAAAGTAAGGCTGCTTGCACACAAGACAAGGTGGGGCGGGGTGAGAGGGAGGGAGGTTGGAGGTGGGGGAAAGACTGCTGTGAGCCGAAATCATGGCAGGAGGATCATGTGAAGCTCCACTCATGTACACGGGTTTTTAAACATCCTTAGCCCATTTCTTCTGCGTTTTCACTCGTGGGTGACACAGGGCTGGATTTTGGTCATCCTTCCTGTATTACATATTCCCACATATTCCCACCCTCATGCCACAAGCCATACCAGACCCTTTCCAGACCACTGTGTTCTTTAGCTGCCAATACAGTGTATTTGCCTGGTTTCAGATTTCTAGAGCACACATGCTGCACGAATAGAAACAGCAACTTATGCAAGTGCTTCTTTGCCACCCTGTTTATTGTAGGGGTTTGGGGTTTTGTTTTGGTTTTTTGTGTTTTGTTGTTTTTTAAAAAAACAAGCACGTGTCCCTACCCAATGGCTGAATCTTCTCCCTTCCTCGCCAAATGTGGTCAAGGCTGGAGTGACCTCCCTGATCCTTTTACCTATGAGAATCACAGCACTGGCCTTTAAGGCAAACCCTCAGTTAAGTCAGAAGGGAAAAAAGCAGGAAGTAGGCTTAGCCTAAAATAACAGAGATAACTTCTGCTTGTATGACGTTCTTACAGGTTTCCCATCAGCCTTTTCGCTAGGACGTTTCCAGTTTTCCAAAGGAAGCCAACTGATTTACTGTTAAGGTAAAGAGAGGGTGGCTGGAGCTTGGGGGGAAGGGCTAGCTAGTTAAGCCTTTAACACCACAACTTAGCATTGCTCTTGCCCTCACTCTGTCCACTGAAAGGAAATCGCTGAACCGTTGCCTGAATTTTCAAACATGACTAGACATTTTGAGTGGCCAGCTTGAGAAACCCTGAAAGTGCCCTGATTCCACTCCACCCCCTGAATCACTAAACCACTTTTACTTGAAACCTAGGCCCAGAATTTAAAGCTTCTCAAGTGGGGGTGCCTAAAAATTGAGACACTCAAAAACACTTGTCATTTTTGAAAGCTTAGGTATATCTGTGCCCCAGTTCTCATGATGCCCCCAGAATAGAACTGTTTGGATAAATGTGCTATTGCTGGTGATAGGCCTGACCAAAAACCCCAGATCAAACTGCTTCCCCTCATATTCAGTAAGTTTGCTCCCTGTTGTGGTAGACGCTGTACAGGCAAATGTTAAGAGACTGTCAGAGTCTCGTAACAGCAGAGGTTAAGAGACTCTGACATCTCTTACAGCAGAGGTGGGGAACCTCAGGCATGGGGGCCAAATGTGGCCCGCAGCTAGTTTTTATGTGGCCCCTTCCCAGGTCCTGGAGTTGGCCCCTGGATCCAGTTCCTGCCTTCAAGCACTGACAAACTGAGCTCACGGTAAGGGAACAGAGATGAGGGCATGCACACAAGGATAGGGGACAGACCCATGTCACAGATCTATGTTCTAGGATCTCCTCTTCCTTAGCGCACCCCATAAGCACCTGACTCACCCCAACTTCAGCAGGTGCAGAATGCGGCAGCCCGTCTCTTGGTGGGACTGGGCCGCCGGGATCATATTATACCAGTGCTCCGTTCTCTGCACTGGCTGCCGGTAGTTTTCCAGGCTCGATTCAAGGTGTTGGTCTTGGCCTATAAAGCCCTAAACAGCCTAGGCCCTGCCTATCTGCGGGACCGCCTCACCCCCTAGGTGCTGGATCAGCCCCTGTGGTCATTTGGGGTGCCCTCTTTGAGGTCCCCTGAGTCTTCCGGGGGGCTACACAGAGGAGGGCATTCTTGGTGGCTGTGCCTTGGCAGTGGAACTCCCTACCGGTGGAGGTCCAGCTGGCCCTGGATCTCCCCTCCTTTCAAAGAAGTTGTAAGACCTGGCTGTTCCGCTAGGCATTTGTTGGGGGAGATGGGTTATTGGGTGGGGGTAATGGTTTAGGGTGGGGTGAGTTGGGATATATTTTTATCCTCCTTTTATGTTGTTTTTAGCTTTATTGTTGTTTATTTGAGTATTCATTGTAAGCCGTCCCAAACAGCCTGTGGCAGGAGGGGCGGGGTAGTAAAACTTTTTAATACATAATAATAATAAATAAATAACTTCTGTGTGGCCCTTAGAGCTTGTACAAATTTTGAATGTGTTCGCTGGTAGGAAAAATGTTCCCCACCCTAGCTTACAGTTTTAATAGACAAGACATTAAAAAGGCCAGGAGGGGAAATAGAGGTTTTATTCATTTGTTATTTATTATTTATTTCCTCACATTTTTAACACCCCTCCCCACTTCCCTTAAGGTCCCTTAAGACTGAAGCTTACAATATACAAAAACATATTTTTTAAAAGAAAAACAACACAGAATAAAACCAAATAAAATCCCCTAACACTTAATAGATTAGAATACACAAATAAAACCCCTAACCCACAACTCCCCAAACCCTACCGCTGCCTGCCAAACAAAGGTTTGACATTGCCTCTGGAAGATGAGCAGGCTTGGGCTTAGAAGAACCTCCAAGGGAAGGGAGTTCCATAGTTGTGGGGCAGCCACCGAGAATACCTCTTTGTATGCCCTTGTATTTTATGCAACGTACCCAGTGCTACATAACAGTTCAGTGGGAGAAGTAGGAATGGAATGCAGGTCTTAGTCAATGGACATCTCTCTGATAGAATACTTTGGGCTTAGCGCACGCCACATAGCTATCAGAAAATTAAAATTTGGGGCCATAATTTAGACCTGGGGATTTTATTTTTTAAAAAAATAAATCATTTTCAGAGGAGCTGAGACTTAGGCCACTTTTAGATGAGCGCAGCAGGCTTGCACCTGAAAATCACATGCCTTTGAAAAAGAGCGCGGGCGGGGTTTAGGCATGTGGGATGAGCATTATCACGCTCGCGCCTTTTTTTAAAGCCGCCAGTTAAAGACCTCGATCATTGATCATCAAGGCCTTTAAATGGTGACTTTTAAAAAAGGCGCAGATGTGATAATGCACGTCCCAGCATGTCTAAACACTGCCCACGCTCGTTTTCAAAGATGCGTGATTTTCAAGGGCAAGCCTGCTCCGTTTGTCTAAAAGCAGCCTCAGGATGCAGCCACACAGGCTGTAGAGGCCCCGTGGTGGGCAAGCGCTGCTGCCATACTTGGGGCAAGTGCGGGGAGCTGGGCAGCCAGTCAGTCCCCCCATGGGGCAACCGGTCGTTGTTGGAGCTCCCGCCACGGCCGGGGCAGGCTGCAGCTCCGGCCACACAAGTCCCACTTCCCTCCTCCAGCCTGAGACCATGATGTGGCCATGTGTGGCAGCCGCAAAGCCCTGCAGCAGAACTCACCGTGGGGTAGATGGAGCCCCACCTTGGACAGTCTTATGCTACTTGATGTTAAGGCTGCTACGCTTGATGTTTTCCGAGGACACATTGTGTAGCAGCCAGCTGCTCGCTCCATCCTGGGGGAGAGGGAACACCTGGCAGCTACTGGCCACACAATGTACTGCACCGCATGGCCTGGCTGCCCAGAGTGGGTTAAGGCTACCCAAGATGTGGTTACCTGCCCACGGAGTCTCAGTGCCCAAGATGTTGTAACCTCAGTGCCGCTGTTTAACTTTAACTGGAGGTGTCAGTTGTACAGTGCTGTCCAGGTTCACATAGTTAGGTTTCACATGTTTCAACTGTCTATTAAGGTATTGAGCAGGAGTAACCGTTGCGGATAAGAGAAAGAGCAAAGCTTCAATGAACATTTTGCTCATCCGTAATGTGCAAAAACTTGGACTAGGATTCAATTTCCTACTAATCAGGGTTAAATCATGAGCGTTTCTTACCAGGGGAGTTGTGGTGGTGATGGGAACTTGCCATTGCTTGGAGTCTTTAAGCTAAGATTGCACAGTGTATCTTTCTAAAAGAGATGGTTTAACCCAGCTGCGGGAAAGTCCATATCCTATGTGTGTACCAACAAACTACTAGATGATCAAAATGGGCCCTTCTGCCTTTCAACACTATTGGATCAAGAAGTCTTTTAAGATCCAGAATATCTCCTTAGGAGCAAGTGAGGTTAAAGCGATGGCAAGAAGTTCCTTATAAATATTTCTAAAAGTGCTAGTTTCTTGTTCCCCAAATGGCACTAATTGCTTGATCTGCAAACTGGTTAGCAGTCTAGATTGATCCAGCAAAGCACTTTAGCCCCCATCCAAGCCCTGCATGCACATACTTGAACGTGAGCAATGCTTCCAATTAGTGTGCGCATGGAGTGTGCATGGCTTGCAACCACTGCACAGCGTGTACGCATCGTGCATAGTGTGCACGTAACCTTGGATTGGGGCCTTAAGCACGTGCTTAGAATTAGGCATGTGAGAAGTCCTACTGAACTATACACAACACTATTCTGAATTGAACAAGAATGTGCATTAGCTTGTAGGATGTAGGCCTAATTCCCTGCTCTAGAGATCATACATATCCTTAAATTTAGACCTGTGGGCAGTGCTGTTGAAATCATGAATGGTGAAAGTTTAAGCATAGATGGAAGAGTGTGCAAGTTTGGATGCTGTGCAAATTAATCAACGTATGTAATTAACTAGAACATTTCCATGAAGATAGCTAAAGTGCAGGAGAAAGAACTAAACATGTAGTATAAGTGATTTACCTGTAATCCGGCCTGGTCTAACGTGAATAATTGCCAGCAAATTAAATTAATAAGAATAAGAGGGTTCATGTTTTAGTTACCCACTGGTAAGTGTAGGTAGTGGGCATTTCAGCTCTGGCAGGGCTTTTGTTAGAGAATTTATAAAAAATAAATTTTTTTAAAAATATCAAAGCCTTTGTTTTGCATCATGGGAGCATTAGAGACTGTATCTGGTGATTAGCATCTCTTACAGAAAGTACTTTTAGTTCAGGTTCACAGAATTATTTCCCCGTTATCTTTGTCGTCTATGGTATTATTGTATATAGCTTTTCACAGCAGCATTCTGTTATTTTGAAGTAAAAGGGACCTGTTGTATTGTTTGAAATACACTTGTTCCAATTCTGAGCACTTTCCATCTGTTTTCCTTTTTCCTTCCTCTTGATACAAGCAGCATTTCCTCTGCCTGTTTCTTTCACGGGGGGGGGGGGGGGAGAGATATACTGTGCAAAGCCCAGTTTAGCTCCTTGCTGTAGATCAGAGCCTAAGATTCCGGCCCCATCTGCGTCTGGAACACCAGAGTTTTGTTTTTGTTTTAAAAATAAATAAAATAAATAAAATTGCTTATTCTTAATGCCTTCGATAAACTATAATTGGAAGAATAAAAAAAAAATGGAACCACAGATCATCCTTTTAGGAACACATGAATAGATAGCTCTAAGCACAGATTGATAGGGACTATAGGGTATATTTGTCAAAGACAAATAATCGCAGTTAGATACCTGATTTCTATTAAAAGCTAATGAGAATTAGATACTGTGAAGTGTTATTTTTGCTTTTGAAAATCTATCCCTACTTTTCTTTTGCCCTCTAGCAGCTGTTGGGTGGACTGTGTGATTGAAATTGATCACCCAGTCCACCTGGGCCCCACATTTCTAAAAGATCACCTCCTCCCCTATGCTCTGTCGTGATCCCTATGGTTGACTTGGGGTGCCCTCTTGCAGGTACCATCTGCCTGTCAGGTTCATATGGTGAAGGTACGCAAAGAGACATTCTCAGTTGCTACCACAGTACTGTGGAACTCCCTTCCCCTGGTAGTTTGTCAAAGGTGAACACGACCAAACAGGGACCGGCTGAGTGGCCAAGGAGGCAGGGGGACCCTGGGGGTGGGGGGAGCAGGAAGGGGCACAGGGGAGGAAGGTAGAGGGGTGAAGCAGCAGGGCACCTCAACACAAACACCCAACCCCCCGGCAGAGGCCCCGCACACACCGTCCCAAGGCCCCCAGAAATCAAGCCAGGCATGGGACACAGGCAGTCATGGCAACAGGGACAGACGGCCACAGCACATGCGGTCTGGTAGGGAATGGCAGGGGGGCCGGGGGGACCATGGACCACACCAACCACCAGGAAACCCGCCGCAGCCCCCCACACACCAACAATGGAGGAGGGTGGCCGAAGGGGGGGGGGGCATCGTGAAGCCAGGGGCAAGGCACCAGGACAGCAGGCAAGGGGATGGATCCCCGGCCCAAGGGACCAGAGGGAAAGGGGGGGAACGAGACAGGGCCGGAGGGGAACAGCGGAAGCCAGGACAGGCAGCCAAGAGGAGACCGAAGCCCCAGGCCGGGGAAACCAGGGTCACCCCCAAAGGGAACGACAGATCTGCAGGACAAACACCGGGAGGGGGAGCACGAGACACACAGCCCCTGCAAGGCAAGCATGCCACAACCACCAAGAAGCTGCCACACGAGTGACCGGGCCAAACGGAATGCCATGACACACACCTGGAGAGGGGGACAAAGCAATTTTATTGGCAAGGGGGAACAGGGTTGGACAGTGTCAAGGTACAAGGGGGTGGGGAGGCAGCACAGACATCGGGCACGTGGGGTGGATCCCCACTCTCAATAGGGACGCCAGCCCTGAGCCCGGCCCCAACGATCCACCTGTGTGCGGTCGAGCTGGTGCAACCGCTCCAGGAGTTGCAGCAGTAGCTGCACAACTGCTCCCGGGTCCGCTCTGCAATCATCACCTGCACTAAGGGAGAGAGCGAAGGTGCCATCAGGAGGGGATCATTGGCCCCGACAAAGTGCACCCCCCAACACACAACCGGGGAGAGGTCCCCACACACACGCAGCACACTCACCGATCTCCCCGTAGAACTGTGCCCCTGCATGGAGGTCCGAGGCGGCACACTGGAGCTGGCCGGCCAGATGTGCCAGGCAGAGAACAGCCAGGAACAGAACCAGGGTAGCTAGAAGGGAGGAGGAAGAGGGTCAAGGGAATGGGATGCAAGGCAAGAGTCAGCAGGGGTCAGGAAGCACACACCACGCGCAACCGACACCATGACCCTGGGACACCCAAGGCAGCACCCCACCCTCACACAGGAAGGGGGTCCACAGACAGCCAACCAATGGGCCCGGAACAGGCACCTCTCACGGTCAGCGCCCCGTCTCCCCTGCCGCCCGTCCATTGCCAATGGTGCCGATGATGGGAACTGACAGGGGGTGCCAGGGGCGGTGGCAGGCGGGGCAGTCCAGGGGTGGGTGCAACCAATGGGTAACAGGCGAGCGCAGCATGCCGCATGGTACGCCACCACACAGCCCCAGTGATCCACAGCACAATCCCCCAGGACCCCGCTCACAGTAACCAACGCACACGGATAAGGCCGCAGCCGTGGGAGTGATGAGTGGGGAGGAACACATACACAAAAGCACACACGGGGATACCGTGACAGGCAAGGTCTTTATTAGGGGGGTAATGGAGGGTACGGGCAAACAGAGGCGGGTGTACGGGTGAGCACGGGCTCCCAGCTGTTCCACACAACCAGCACACAAGGGCACCGGTGAAGGCACTCCAAGAGGGATGGATGCATCAAGGACCACTACAGGGATGGGGGCTGGAGGGTACTGAGGCAGAGAGGGGGTCTGGCACACGGGACAGCCCACCACTGGGTCACACAGTCCGTGGGGCTGGATCAGCGGGGCCTAGGAGTAGCCACACCACAGCACAGGCACGGCAATGACAGCACGACTGGGGGGCCATTGGCAGGAGGGCGCCCCAGGAATGGCTGCCCCAGGACAAGACCCTCCCAGGCGAAGAGGCCCCTGCGGAATCCCCGGGACTGCATATCCACCATGAAACGGGGCAGGAGCGGGTTCCCTGTGGCAGCTGCAGCCGTGACATCTGGTAGGTTCATCACCGATCGTAGGGTGCCACATTCATGTGTGGTAGGGGTCCCGGTCAGCAGTGGTCCCCCAACATATCAGCAAGGCCACAGCTCCATCTACCAGGGAGCTAATCACCCACTCTAGGCCGCTTATCATTATGGAACCCAGCTGCACAGTGCCGTGGCCTTCAAGTGCTGTGGCAATAGCAAGGCCAGGGTGAATGCGCTCCAGCCAGGGAGAGCGAGGGGTCCTGCCAACAGCAGAGGGATCGGACCAGACCGTGACCCACTGAGGTGCCTCGGCCCACCCCTGACCCCATGACTGTTGCCCGGCCCATGAGGGGGGTTGTGCCGGCGGCCCAGCAAGGGGGGATTCCTATCAGGTGCGCTGAGCACACCCATGGTCCCTCACCAATCGCTGGCCAGACAGCATGGCCTGCTAGAGTATATATGAGTGCAGGTTTCTGTGGCCGGGTGTGGGGGGTAGAGTGAGAGGTAGATCGGGCATGTCATATGAGAGGTGATAGTGACAGGGAGCATCGAGAGAACGTTGGTGGTGGTGGCCTGTACAGGAGGCAGGGGCGGGGTGAGGTGGGTTTGGTGAGCGGCTACCCCATCATAGCTGTACCTGGAACGCCGAGCCAGCCGTGGGGTTGCAGGGGACATGGGAGTCACGGTGAGGGTGTGCAGGGTGCACGGGACTTGGGGGTCGAGGGCACAGAGCGCATGAGGGTGGTAGGTAGGTGCACAGGCTGTTGACGGGCCAGGTGGGTACGGGGGGCACTGGCACAGCCGAGTGGCCCTGGGTCATGTCGTCCCCACCCCCCCACGTCCTGCCTTCTCAGGTAGCCGCTCGGTGATGCTTCACGGGTACCGGTGGTGGGTTCCCCCTGGGTGTGCATGTGGGTGTTGGTACCATGCTGCCTGTTGATGAGCCACCGCAGGTGAGGGCCATCCTGTTAACGGTCCTGTCCACGTGCTTCATGATTCTGGGGCTGGTGTTGCAGCAGTGGGCCGAGCTGCTGCCGGGTCACCACTACAACCATGGCGAATGGCACAGGAGGACTGGCAACCTGCGGTGAGCTGCATCACTGCATTGGGCATGGAGGGTAGCTGCCTGGCGACATTCCATCTTCAGGACAGCAGTGTCCCAACGACATGCGGCTCGTACTGTACCAGTGGCCACTCAACGTATATGGGTGCCGTGTCACCGTTCCAACGCGAAGGCTGCATTGGATACGGTCCTGAACGAATGAATGGTGGGAGAACATGCTGGCCATCTGGATGGATGAGGAGTGGACGGACCACTTCCACATGAGCTGATCCCTCCTGGCCTGGATTGGGGAGCTCCTGAATCCCCATCTCAGGAGACGGGAGATCAACATGTGGTACCCACTCCCGCCAGGGATGCGCTTGGCCATGGCTGTGTGGAGACTGGCCACCCCCGATACCTGTTGGAGCATTGAGGAGCAGTTCAGGGTGGGGACTGCGACCGTTAACAGCACTCCACATCATGTGTGACCTGATCGTGGAGCTGCTGCTGGAGTGGGTCATCCAGCTCCGGGATTCGGAGGTGGTGATCCATGGCTTTGAAGACCTGGGCTTTCCCCATTGCATCAGGGCATTAAACAGCACCCACATCCTCATTATCTGCCCCCCACACGCCAAGATGGACTACCTGAACAGGAAGTAGGGCTTCTCCATCAATCTCCAGGCCAGTGGATCACAGGACCTTGTTTACGGATGTGTACACCGACCAGTCAGGGAGGAGCCATGATGCGCGCATACTGCGGACGTCACCCTTCTATGCACACATGTTTGACAGGGAGATCGCTCCCAACCTGTACTGGGTCATCGAGGGGGTCTCCATGGCTCCTGTGGTGACAGGGGACCCTGCCTACCCGCTGATGAGGGCCTATCCCATGGCCCACACACCGGATCACCGGCTCTTCAGTGAACGCCTCTCGTCGGCTCAGAGCATGGTGGAGCGGGCATTTGGGCTGCTCAAGGGGTGTTGGCGCCTGCTCATGTACAGCAGCCAGTTCGATCTGCAACACACACCCATCCTTGTACTGGCGGCCTGCATCGTGCACAATGTCTGCGAGACCGGGGGAGCTGCCTTGGAGTACCCCCCACCGGTGATGAGGGAGGGTCCCGTACCCCTCTACCAACACGTCCAGGGTGGGGTGTTCTGGCGCATTTCCGAGGAGAACTGGACACTCTGTGTAGGCGCATTGTTGCCCAGATGACTGGCAACTGACTACCCATGGTGATAGCCCCCCATCATTCCAGCAACCGTGTAATTCATCTGAATAAATACAGATATGTTTGATTGGAGTACCACATCTGTTCCATTGTGTGGGTTCTAGGGGTTCCCCGGTCCTGTGTTGGCTGTGTCCCGCACCACTGAGTCTCCCTGCTGCTGTGTTGCCCTGGCAAGTGAGCTGCTGCAGGCCTTGGGCCCTCACTGACTGACTGTTGGCATGGCTGGTGCTCCACTGCTGTGACTGTGCTGACCTGTCCCCGGCAATGGGTGCCCTGCTGTTGCCCACCTGGCTCCTTACTGACCGGAGGCGTTTGATACTGGCACCTGGTGTGTGCATGTCCTGCCCCCTTTTGCATGTGAAGCCACCCCTACCGCCCATGGTGCACCCATAGATAATAATAATATAATAATAATAAATAGTTTATTGTTTAACCCGTAGGTTTCCAACAAATCCAGATTATAAATACATATACAATATAAACAAAACTTGAATACAAATAGACAGAATATAAACTAATCAGAGTACAAATAAAACAAATTGAAACTTTAAACAAATGACATGGGGGTGCATGCTCAAATGCACATACCCCAATGCTCCACAAAATATAAATTAAAACAATCCTTCAAACTAATCCATGGTAAACTTGATTCTTAATCCCCTAGACACCGCCAAGGGCAATGCTTGCCATGTTCATAAAACATGAACGTATCTGAATTGCACAACTGCAAAAGCGCGCAACAACCCTAATTTTTGGCAAGTCCACTGCGTTTAAGAAATTTTACCAATACCACATAATCAGGTAGCTTATCCCCCTCGCTATACCCAAGCAAAAAGCGGCTCCTTGGAAGCTCAGTGGCCGAGCAATGAAAGAAAACATGTTTGCTAGTCTCCAGTAGACCCGAGTCACACAGTCGACAAAACCTTTCTCCCCTCGGGACACCCCTATAACGCCCCTCAAGAATTGCTGAAGGTTGAACATTCAGTCTAAACTTGGTAAAAGCCACTCGAGCATGCGAGTAAGGCCATGAAAACAAATAGCCGTTAGGGTAAGTTACCGGAACCAGGTCTTTATAAAGGGGGGCAACGCCTTGCAGTTCCAGCAAAGAATGTTGCATTTGCCGGGTTTGATCCGAAATTTGCTGTTTAACTAAGGAAACTGCTCCCCACAAACCCTTAGCCCTTAAGTACTGCTTAGAGAGGCCTAACTTGGATACTTCCAGGGATATCCTCTTGTCCCAGAATTCCAAAAGGCCATCTTGAATAACAATAAATAACAAAATATTGGTAGACATAGAAAAAACCATTAACTTGAGCCAAAGTTTGATTGAACACAACAACAGGGTTGCATAGACCGGAGAACAACAAGTTTCGGCCCGTAATAGTACTAGGGGAGTACCCCATGGAACTGCCAAAATAGCTCTCAAAAGCCTAGCCTGCACCACTTCCAGTTTGGGCAAGTACTCCAAACCCCAAACTGGAAATGAATAAGAGATAGAGCCCAGAACCTTTGCCTGGAATAATTTCAGCACTGGAGTCACCAGCTTCCCCCCCTTGCCATAGAACAGCTTGATCAAAACAGAAACTGTTCTCAAAGCTGCCTCCAAGACCGCCTCGTAGTGAGATCGCCACCTAAGATTATAGGAAATAATAACCCCCAAATATTTATAAATTTTTACCTGCTCAATTTCATTAATACCAATATGCCATTTCTTCATCCTAGCTCTGGGCCCAGATCCCACATTCATAGTTTTAGTTTTACCGTAGTTTATCTGGAGATTCCCCTGTCGACAGTATTCATTAAAGTGATTCATAGATCTCAATAAACCAATCCTTGTTTGGGACAAGAGAACAGTATCATCTGCATATAAGAGAGTGGCAATCTTCCGTGAAGACAATCTGGGAGCATGTATGTCAAACTGATTCAAGTAAGCTATCACCCCATTTAAATACAGGTTAAAGAGGGTAGGGGCCAAAATGCACCCTTACCGCACTCCCCTTTGGACTGGCACATTGTCTGTTCACCCATAGATACGCAGACCAACAGAGTGGTATTATTATTATTATTAACAAACATTTATATAGCGCCAGCAGTGTACCTGGCACTTTACAAAGTAATAAAATAGACACGGTCCCTGCCCCTAGGGCTTACAATCTGAGAGACAGGAGCTGGGGGAGAGACTTAGGAAGGGGAACAGAGGGAGAGACAAGGGGTCTAACATTCATGAAGATGCGAGGTCTCAAGTGCACGTACTTGGCTTGGTTACGATGAGAATGACAGCAGGCAGGTCCATGTTGCAAGGATAAGGGTAAACCGATCGTAGGTATAGGAATAGTGGCTCAGCAGGATAAAGAGTCAGACAGAGCAGAGCGAAAGAGGTGAGTTTTAAGGAGAGATTTGAAGGTATGAAGGGAGGGGGCAAGGCGGATGTGGACAGGGAGGGAGTTCCAGGCATGGGGGGCAGCAAGTGAGAAGGGACGAAGGCGCTTAGGGGAGCAGGGAAGGCGTGGAAGGGCGAGAGAGGGGACAGAGGAGGAGCGAAGTGCACGGGCTGGAGTATGGAGGGCGATAAGTGCAGAGAGGTAGGGGGGAGCAAGGTTGTGAAGAGCTTTATAGGTGAAGTGGTACAGTTTCACAGAGTTTATTAGGGGTTATGTAAAAGGGGTGGGGGGTGTTATGTTCTCCAGGGCCTTCTCCATGCCCGCTTCAGTGCACCACTGGGGCTCGCTCCCCTGTGGCCTCTTGCAGCCGCTACCCTCTGGGAGTGTCGGCTGGATGGCCCGGGCTCTCCTGAGTCCACAGGCCGCTCCACTCTGGCCTCGGGTGCTGGGCCCTGTGATGATGGAAGAATGAGATCAGTGTTACACTCTGTCGGTGGGGGTTATCCCTGCACCGCGGGCCTTGTCCTGGGCCTCTGCTGTTGCCATCACTCCCCCTGATGCACACACACCCCTTTGCAGCCAGCTACACGTGGTGCCACTTACCGGAGCTGGTGGGGTGGTCGGCATGGGCGGTTGGTCACCTGGAGGTTCCGGGTTGATGGGGGGAGACAGTGGTTCCTGGAGGGGGGGTCTCGGAGGCAGCTGTGGAGGAACCGGGAGGGGTGCGGGCCGAAATGGCAGTCCCATGTGCTGGTGCTGAGGGGCTATGTGGGGGAGAGGGACCCCATCTACCCGGCCAGGGAAGGGGTGCTTCTGGGGAAACCACGGTTGGCGGAAGTGCAGGGAGGGGACACCAGCACCTGTGGGTGGGTGCCCCGGTAATGGTCAGCTGCCATCCCTCCACCTGGGCCTGGATGGGGCGTCTCCTGCTGGGGTTTCCTCCGCAGGAGCCCCACCACCTCCCCAATGAGATTGAGGGCCCGTGCAGAGGTCCCCTCCAGCACAACATGTCCCCTCGTCCTCTCGGCTCTGTCGAGCCGCATTTCACGGTGGAGGGTGGCGGTCTGGCGCCTGTCCCACAGGTGCTTGGTGTGGGACCAGGTTAGCATGGCTACCAATATGTCCTGGTCCCTCTCCCCCTCCCATCTTTGCACCTCCCTCGTGAGGGAAAGCTCATGTGCGTGCACCTCGGTTAACCTTCTGGTTTCCTCCAGCAGCTCCCTCCCGAGGTCCTCTCTCCTCCACCAGTTCCAGGCCCGCATCTCCTGATTCCTCTGTGCGCTGCTGGCAGCGGCTCCCCTCGCCGGACCGGGGCGGCCATCTGTGGGAGGGATGAGAATGGATCGTGGTGTGTTCTGTGACGTGCCCGTAGCCTGTGCCCATATTGGTGCATCCCTGTTGCCACAGGCGGTGGCCGCCCCCTGCCCTGTCCGTTCCTATGGTGCTCCCTACCGGTCTGACGGGGTCCCATTCTCCCTCTGCCCTCTGGTGGACCACTGTGCTGGGTCCCTCTGCCAGCACTGCCACCCACGCCCGTGCTGTCGCTCCCTTGTGGCCATGTCCTGTGGTCCCACCCCATGGGCCTCCCCACTGCAGTCCTGTCGGGGGCTGGTCACCCGTGTGGCTCTGTTTGCGGCTGAGAGGGGCACCGACCCTTCCCTGTCATGCGGGGGGGGGGGCTGTTGCCTGCAGGGGCTGTACCTGTGGGTGGCCTGATACCCCACCTACTCGGCGCTTGCCCGAACCCGTCCCTTGTGCACTGTGGCCTACCTTCGTGGTCCTGGCATCCGGCTCCCAGGGGTGCCGCCACTTCCTACACTACCACCTCTTCCTCCGCTACCTCCTCCTCATGCACCTCCAGGGTGCCTTGAGTTGTAATGGGAATGTGGATCCATCAGTTGGTCCCTGCTGGCCGACTGTGGCTCCAGTCACTGTGGTCAGAGCCCACCCACCCCCTCCGGGTCCCCACAGAGGGTGCTGTGTGTGTGAGCGGTTTCCAGGGCCGCCTCCTCCCCCTGTGTGATGGGGCTGTCCCCTCCCGCATCCTGGCTGGCGTCGCCTGGGGCAGTGGCTTCCCCCTGCTTTGGGCGGTCAGGCAGAGGGGTGTCATGAGTGCACTCCATCTGCCCTTGGTGAAGGCAGTGCCATGTATGCGGGAGGCAACTATGTCCCCGTCCACGCAGAGGAACTGGTCCAGCTCATCATGGAACTCCATTGTGCGCATGGCACGGCCGGACTTGAGATTGTTGTCCTTGATATGTTTATATCAGGACATCAAGTCCTTTGCCTGTTGCATGCACTGGGTGCCGTCCCTTTTGTACCCCTGTCGCTGCATTTCCTGGGCGATGGCTTCATAGACCTGTCTGTTCTTGTAGCTGCGCACCAGGTCGTGCTGGACCTTTTCAGCCCCCCACACACGTATGAAGTCCCTGGTCTCCTGCCTCAACCAGGGCTCCCCTTTTTGGGTCCTGCATGTTGGGGGCCCTCTAGCTGGGCAACATTGGACCCGCCCGGTAGCTGTGGTGACAGCGGAGCTGGTCGNGGGGGGGGGGGAAGGGGGAGTCATGAATGCCCTCCGTCTGCCCCTGGTGAAGGTGGTGCCATGTATGCAGGAGGCAACTAGGTCCCCGTCCACACAGAGGAACTGGTCCAGTTCATCGTGGAACTCCATTGTGCGCATGGCACGGCCTGACTTGAGATTGTTGTCCTTGATATGTTTATATCCAGACCTCAAGTCCTTTGCCTGCTGCATGCACTGGGTGCCGTGCCTATTGTACCCCTGCCGTTGCATTTCCTGGGCAATGGCTTCTTAGACCTGTCTGGTCTTGTAGCTGCACACCAGGTCGTGCAGGACCATTTCAGCCCCCCACATGCATATGAAGTCCCTGGTCTCCTGCCTCGACCAGGGCTCCCCCTTTTGGGTCCCGGTGTGTGGTGCCCTCCAACTGGGCAGCATGGGACCCACCTGGTAGCTGTGGTGACAGTGGAGCTGGTCGTCTCCTGTGGGGGGGTATTGCAGAGGGGTTAGCATCAGCCCCACTGCCCACCTGTGCACCCTTGTGGGGGGTGCCCTCCCCCCACCACCCTGGGTCCCCAGGCTGCTTAGCTGTCCTTCACACCTCCCCCCCCCCCGGTCCGTTGGGCCGCCCCCCCCACCTCCCCTGAGTGTCCCGAGGTCCCTCTGCTTACGCTGGCCCTTCCCACGTGTGTAGCGGTGCTGGCTCCCTTCATCGTCTCGGCGGCTTTACGTCCTGACATTCTGGGAGCCGGCGCACCCATGTCTGGTTTCGGGTCCCTTTTACGGGCTCATGGGCGGGTGTCCGGCATCTCCCTGGGTGGGCGTGTCTGTGTGGAGGGTCCCTACATGGCCTCTCTAGCCAGCTCTCTGTGGTCTCGGTGGATCCATTCCCGTGGGTGTGGGTGTTTTGGTTTTTACACGGATGGTTGGATGTTGGACACCCATTTCCACCCATGGAGCATGCCGACTCCTTCCCGGTTGCTCCGTGGGTGTCAGTGGGTGGGTCATGAACGCGCACCCACCCACTCGTGGACATTTACATGGACACTCACACTCATCGAATTGGTGTTTCTGGGTGTTCTTGGGTGGGTGCCGTCCGTGTAAAAACAGCCCAAATGTAGGAGAGTTTTACTACAGTGTTAGGTAAGATGCTGAAGTCTACACTAGACCTCTACATTTTGTCTTTACCTCAACCAGCTTCATCTGTATGAATGCCACTATGCTGAAGTGTCCTCCTCACCATTAGGAATCAACCTGAAATGAGTAGTGAATTTAATAGTTGTGAGTAATAGCCAAACTTTAGGGTAGCCCTGCAAGTACCTGACCTATACTCTCAATAGGAAACAAGTACTTGCCTACCCATTTTGGCTTTAAAACTACGTTATGTGCCCACTAATTTTATGTCACCTGGTACGAGGGACTTGACTAGGCATAGAGCGTAGGACCCTAGGCACAGCTGCCCTGTAGCAGAGCAGCTGAGCCACGCCAGAAGGGCCTTTTCAAGGCACTAACTGTAAACCCTTTATATGACCAATATACAATACCCATCCCCAAGACCAAAACAGACAGAGGGTGACAGTGGTTGCTCTGATAGCTCTGCTGGTAGAGCTTTGGGATGTTCAATGCTGCTGTAACCAAGAAACTGTATGTAAACAGCCGAGAATCCAATACACATAGGGAAGCCCCTCTGTTGGTGTCTTTTGTTTTTAATAATGAAGGAGCAGTTCCTATTTTCACAGCTCAAGTTGCATCCTGCATCTATTAGGGTCAATAGGAGCTGAGACTTCATTTTGTTAAAAAGAGAGAACAGGAAGGAAAAACAATGACACAGGATAGCCTAGAACCTATGACCCAGCAAGCACAAAGCTTAGCTACCCACTCACATTACAGCTGCACCTGTAACACCTTTGCAGACAGCTGTCTCCCTTGTTGAACTCTATGTCAAGTCCTTCTCCTGCTGGCTGAATGAAATACATCAGCTTACCCTTTCTCTATAGCTCTGGCGGTAGAAGAGGAGACTGATAGGTCAAGTGTTCAAATCTGGGCCATGTGGGAAGCTGAAGGTGTAATAATTTCTTGCATTTGTAAGTTTATTTTTTGAAACAATAATATAGATTTTTCCTCCTGCGTGGTGGATTCCTTGATGTCTAGCTACAGTTCCTTTACTTAAAGCCTTGAACCCATGGCTTTCCAATATTTGTTGCTCACCTCCACAGCTGCTATTAGCTGTCTTCTGTTAATTCAGTCATGGAGATTGTTTTGGCATAATACTCACATAAATGTGTTCTTTCTTCCATATGTGCAATTACTTTGTAAATTAGCATTAAAAGGGGGGGCTCCTCTCTCCCCCATGGTGGATTCTCTTCCATTTACATACAATTTCTTTACCTGTAGCAGGTTTGAACCTCCAACCATCCTATTTCCTTTCCATAGTTTACCGGCAGAGCTGCCAGAACTGCTAGCTTCCCCTTCTACTTTGATCATGGAGAGGAACATTGCATATTGGTCATATAAGGAAGTTACAGTTAGTGCCCTGAAAGGGCTCTTCTAGTGTGACTCAGTTGCTCTGCCTTGGGGTAGCTCTGCCCAGGGTCCTAGGTTCTGTGCCACCCTCAGCATTGTTAACACCCCACTCTAGCAGCTTATTTTACACACACCCCTTTAAAGCCAAATTGAGTACTTGTTGAATACTATGTGGGTGTTTTTATACAGGGCGGGAGGTCTGTGGTCTTTGCGTGGGGCAGGTGCGTGGGTGCCATGCTTGCCCCATGCACAGCCACGCCATCCACACACAGGGTACTCCTGCTTTTCCTGGAGTGCCCCATGCTTGGACTGGGTGGGTGGTGCATGGGTCACGGGAGCGGATACCCCCATGCACCAGCTTCAGGCAAGACTGTCCCCACATGGATGGTTACTGTCCATGCGTGGGGGTGTCTCATGTAAAAACACCCTGTGAGTACGCCTGTTATCTGATTTGCAAATGGGAGATTGGGTAATGCATTGAGGCAAGATGTTGGGTAAGGGGTATACCTATTTTGGAGGTACCCATTTCAGCTGTAATTAGGATTCTTCTCCACTGAGATAGCTATCTCATTGTAAAAACTACCCCCTTGCTTTTTTTTCTCTTCATGGAGACCAGTTATTAGAGAGGGTCCTTCCAAATCAAGATTGAAGGGGGTTTGGTGTGTGGAGATACTTGCCTTCCTCTTACCTGTGCTGTCCTTAATGTACAGATAAAGAGGACTTTATTCTTTCAGACATTTATCACCCATCACTGACATTAAATGAAAATACAAAAAAGGAAATATCATGCACTTGAGCGAATGAGTTAAAAAGAGATCAGGGGAGACAAAGCAGTACACAGTGATGAAACTGGATTTTCATCCTCCTGTGACCCCCAAGCTCCTATAGCCATTCTTATGTAACCTTGTCTTCCTCCTCAGAGCTGTATGGCATAATGGATTTCTTTAAATTAATAATGCGTAAAAAAAGATTTACACCACCATGCTAAAATATTGTCTTTGCTTTTTATTCATGCATTTGTCACTGTAGTCTCTAATAGAGGTGTTCAGCAGGGGGATAAATAATGAAGGGGGAAAAAATTCTGTCATAATCCAGGACCATTTGCAAATTCATCACCAATATTCTTTGGGAAAGTAAGACAGAGGGAAATGAAAAATATGCATCAGTGCTAATATATCTCACTGATTTCCCTCTCCCATTTATTTCGAGAGCCTACTTTGAGCTATGATAGAATGTGAATCCTAGAAATTGCCATTCCTTCTTTAAAGACAAGTTTGGAGCTGCTTCTGAGCTCCCAAAGAGCTGATCGAATAGTGGTGGTGAGTGCTAAGTTAAGGCATTATAAGTTTGACTGTAATGCACTCATTTTTTGTTTTGTTTGATTAATCGGGATTTAAGTTTATTGTGTAGAAAACAGCAAAGGGGAAGAGCCAGTAATTTCTCAGCAGATAAAACGTCCGTGAAACCCTTTTTTAATGTGAAAAGGCAAAATAAACCAACAATGTAAAAACTGAAAATATAATGATGATTAAGACTTTAAAACAGAGATGACTGAAGGACAACAGGTAAAGAGACAGCCTGGAATTTTTACTTTGACTTTAAATATTATCCCAGACAAATACTGTGGCTCTAAAATTATGCAATTCAGCTCAAAGTGGAAATGCCAAATTACTGAACAGTTCTTGGCTTTACAGTCCCAGAGTAGCTGAACTCAGGAATTAAATACATTTTATGAAAATAACTATTCCAAATTTCATCAGTTTCCAGGACACAGGTCGACCAGTAACCGCAAAGGGTCACAAAGGAACATCCTGCAAAATGTCTCATTATGGGATTTTTACACCTTTCTCTGAAGTCTTTGGTAAAGCCAGAATACTGGACTGGAGGGAATGCTGGTCTGATACGACAATTATTGAATTCCTCAAATCGTGGGAAATGTAAATTGTCACTAGGGATAGTCCGTTCATTGCAATCTCATTTTCTTCTGACGAGCCAGGAATATTGGACACTGGCTTTTGCTGATATTGGATGACGTGAGGCAATAGCTCCATGCCAGCATACAGCAGTGGGGTAGTACTTCATGCCTGTGCCCACTATGCATGTAGTGGGGCAGTGATACTGTGCGTAACAGCTTGTGAGTTGAACAATATGTAGTCTCTCAGGATGGAATCCGTTGCTCTATGCTTGATCAGTCCCTGCTGCTGAGCTGGAGCTGTGTTGGAACCAGTTACCAGAGTGAAAACAGGAGAGACTGCAGTAGCAATCGGGAAAGAGGAAGAGGATGAAATATATCATAAGATAATAAGAAAATAAACCATTAAAAGGCTCTGTTTTCTATTATCATGTGGTTTTATGTTAATGAAGTTGTTCCAGGCCTGTTTGAGTTTAACTCAAGCAGGGGAATATGAGTAATATGAAAAATATGTGGGGATGAAGACCCTAAGTTGAAAAGTCTGTGTAACATTTAATGTTTTTGTTCTACATGCATTTCAGGATAAAGCATTAAGCAACCAGTAAGTGGCAAGAAAGAAATGCTTTTTTAAAAAAACAAAAACATGCAGAGCCAGTTTTCAGTGGCCCACAAATCTGCTTGTATGCAAATCCTGCATTTCCACACACAGAGAAACGGATGTGTAAGAAAAATAGAGGATGGGGTGACTGGCTGACCATTTGCACATGTAATTACTTCCTTGGCATATACAAGGGCACGTTTGCACATATGCATGCTAAATTTTGCATGTGTTCATAAATGGGCTCAAAAATATCAGCCATTCTGAGAGTGTCATGCAGAAAGCTTTTATAAGGCAGATTGGAACTTCTGAATGCAAAGAGAGGCCAGGAAAGGGAAACTCAAGAAAAGAACTGAGAAAGGCAGCATTGAGAACTGTAGGAATCATATTTTTGCTGATACATGGTAGCTATTTTCACTGACAAATAATGCATGAAAGTTACTCTTCCCAGTGAGTTAGCAGAGTCTGTTTTTTGGAACCTGGAAAGGCTTGACTTTCTGTGTGACGAGGACACAAGACCTCTTCAAACCTTTGGTTCTGATCAGAGTGGAACTTGATATTTTAACTTCCACATTCAAAGGAACATTGGGTGCCCAGATACCACAATAATGGGTTTGTGAGAAATGTTAAATAGAGGAACCCAAGAATTCAAACAAATTCATTCTGGAGCCAAAGATGTGACTGAAAGGTAAAATGTCCTTGGCTTCAAACTGAATGGGAGGAACTCAGCAGAAGCTCAAAGGATGTAGAGAGTCCAAACTTTGATTTCAAGGTTTTTGAAGAATCTGTGAATTAGTCATTTTATAAGAATCTTATTTCCCCTATGCATGTCTATGAAGGAGGACTATGCATTTAGGACGTATTTGTTTTCTTAG
This sequence comes from Sphenodon punctatus, assembly GCA_003113815.1. Classification (NCBI taxonomy): domain Eukaryota; kingdom Metazoa; phylum Chordata; class Lepidosauria; order Sphenodontia; family Sphenodontidae; genus Sphenodon; species Sphenodon punctatus. The sequence continues at coordinate 7,139,854 of QEPC01004358.1, read as the reverse complement.
ATGTCTTTGAAGAATTCCATACCCAGTTTAGAAAACTTGCATAAACCCATATATTTCTTGGCTCTTTGTCCTATGTTCAGCAAGATGCTTTCTGTTGAAGAGGGTCATAGCTATATTGCAGTGGGCCCCTAGTGCAGAAGATGGAATAGCACAACCCCCACCCCCATCCTCCCTTCCAGCAGCAGAGGATTTTTTATTTATTTATTTATTTATTTAAAAAAAATTCTACCCCACCCCTCCTGCCACAGGCAACTCGGGGCGGCTTACAAATTCTAAAACACCTAAAACATCAATTAAAATCACATAAAAGGAGGAAAAGAAAAATAACATCCCACCCCACCATCCCCAACTCCCTTCCCATTACCCATCTCCCCCACCAAATGCCTGGTGGAACAGCCAGGTTTTACAACTTCTCCGAAAGGAGGGAAGATCTGGGGCCAGCCAAGCTTCTACTGGAAGGGAGTTCCACAGCTGTGGTGCAGCCACCGATAATGCCCTCCCCTGCGTGGCCCCCCAAAAAACCCGGGGAACCTCAAGCAGGGCACCCCCCGAATGACCGCATGGGCCTATCCAGGACCCGGGGAGTGAGATGATCTCGCATATAGGCAGGGCCCAGGCCATTTAGGGCTTTATAGGTCAAAACCAACACCTTGAATCATGCCCGGAAAACCACTGGCAGCCAGTGCAGATAACGGAGCACTGGTGCAATATGCTCCCGGTGGCACAATTCCACTAAGAGACGGGCTGCTGCATTCTGCACCGGCTGCAATTTCCAAGCCGTCACCATGGGTAGCCCCATGTAGAGTGCGTTATAGCAGTCTAAACTAGAGGTGATGAAAGCATGGATGATGGTAGCCAGGTCGGAGCCTGAGACATACAGCCGAAGCCGTCACACCAGATGTAATTAGCGAAAAATACTCCTCGCCACAGCCTCCACCTGGAGATCCAGGCGGAGTTGCGCATCGAGGAGCACCCCCAGACTTTGTACCTGGGAGGCCAATAGGGGGCAGACCCCATCAATAACAGGGGCCGCCAACTCCATCGCCTTATCCACTAACATTGCTCGAGAGCAAGGATGCTGCTATACCAGGAAGTGTGGAACCACCCCCCCACCCCCACCCCAGCTTTTGGGCCCTGGTGCAGCTGCGCTGTCTGTCCCTGTTACAGCTGCACCCTTGCTTTTGAACACATGATTCATCCCAATGCAACTCCCACTGAAATCAAGTGAAAGATTCCCATTGACTTCAACAAGATTTAGATCAGGCCCTGAAGCTCCAACATAGGGCTGAAATGGACTAGCCATTCCACATCTGCGACAATTTTCCATGTTTAGAGAACAGTCTGTGGAGATCCGGCATGGGGAATCAGCTGTCCTTCATCTCTGTGGATCCCTTTCTATGTAAGGGGCTTTGGCTCAGTGCCATTTTGCCATTTTGGTTTTGGCTAATTGTGCATACGCAAAATAGCGCTGTGCAGGGTGCACCCCAGTGTGGCGCCATTTTGCCCCTGTGCAATTAGCCACATACGCAAAATAGCGCTGTGCAGGGGGCACCCAAGTGTGGCGCCATTTTGCCCCTGTGCAATTAGCCACATACGCAAAATAACGCTGTGCAGGGGGCATCCCAGTGTGGCGCCATTTTGCCCCTGTGCAATTAGCCGAATGCTTGTGCATATGCTTTTTGTGCATGTGCAAACGTCCTTTGGAGGTTTGAGGAGACAGAACTGCTGTATCTCCGGCGGAATGCATACCGGATTAGGGGCTCTGCACATTCCACAAGACCCAGATCCGAACAGGAGAATCTGTCGGACACAGATTCTCCATTTCAGCACTACTTCAACAAGCAAGTGCTGAAGTGCTTTGCTGAACTAAAGCCGTGAAGCTTCAGCACAGGACTGAAATGGACCAGCCATTCCATATCTGTGACAATTTATCTATGTAGAGAACAGTCTGTGGAGATCCAGTGTAGTGAATCAGCTGTCCTTCATCTCTGTGGATCTCTTTCTATTTGGGGAGCTTTGGCTCAGTGCCATTTTGGCTAATTGTGCATACGCAAAATGGTGCTGTGCAGGGGGCACCCCAGTGGGATGCCATTTTGCCCCTGTGCAATTAACCGAATGCTTGTGCGTATGCTTTTTGTGAATGTGCAAACTTTCTTTGGAGGTTTGGGAAGAAAGAACTGCTGATCTGTATCTCCAGCAGAATGCATACTGGATCAGGGGCAATACGTATTCCATAAGACCCAGATCCAAACAGGAGAATCCGTTGGATACAGATTCTCCATTTCAGCATTAGTTCAACAAGCAAGTGCTTAAGTGCTTTGCTGAACTAAAGCCTTTAAGAAGAAGGAATACATCAAACTTGGCAACTTTATTCTTTGAGCAATGAATATAGATATTTAACCTTTCCACTTCTGTGGAACCTTTTTGAAGTTCCAAGACAGTTTTTGTTGTTAATACTAGGTGTGTTGTTTATACTACACAGCAATCAAATGGTTAATTGAAACATTTTGCATCCTTAACGCAGGATCTTCAGATCTTAATTATTATTTACTGCTTATGTTACAATAAGTCCCCCCTGGTGCCATCTGGCAGACAAACACATAATGTGCTAAACTCCTGACACAAAAAGCATACAGCATTCAAAGTTGTGTTCATTTATTTCCAGAATCTTATTCCAGAATCATTTCCTATGTTTGCATCATTTTCACATTTTTACTTATATGTAGCTACTCATCTATTGTATAAACCATAAGAAAAAGTATCAGGGTTGGGAGAGAAAGAGACTCCCCTTCCCTTTAAATATATAACAGAAGTGGGCAAATGGTGACTCAGGAGCCGCATGTAACTCTTGAGCACCTGTACTGTAGCTCTTGCAAGAGGTGGTAGCCTGAGGACATGTCCATGCGGCTCTCTCTGGACCAAGAGAAGTTGAGCCTCCATTTTGGCCATTGGAAGTTAATGGGGGCCATGGAAGCAGGGGCAGTATGCCCAGTGTCACTATTGCTGCTGCCCAAACCCACCAAACTGCCTGGGAGCCAGATCTTTGAGGTGAGGTGAGGGTTGGAGGTTGCTGCACTGCCCCATCCCCGGGACTGGGGAAAGCCACAATCGATATGATGCATTGTTCTCTGTGATATGAAAATGTTCTTATGCGGCTCTGGGGCTTGGGACGTTTGCCTACCGCTGACATAAACAGTGTTAACAAATGAGACAATAGCCCACAATAATCCACATCAAGTGGGTGTTTACCTGCTCATTTATTAGGTGTTTGTCCCCACCAGCCACGTGGCCATCACCCACTAGATCTGCAGCCCCCCACTCACAACATGGTCTTGGAGAATATGGAGCCTGCCATGCGGGTGAATGTAGGCCCATGTGTCTGTGTTCTGTCAATTAGGTTGCATGCAGCACCTCCGTGCATACAGATCCGCCAGGACCATAGAGGTGCAGGCAAAAATCCTAGAGCATCCGCAGAGTGACAGTTTCCTGTCCCCTCTGCTCTCACTCTCACTGGTGCAGCGAATGAGGGCTAACCGCAAGTGCATGAAATACACGCAGGGGGCTGTCCGTTTATTAGGCTGGACACACTAAATATGTGAATGAGGCTGCATGGACTGAACACAGACTCTACCAAGCTATTGTCATTTGTTGACATCCATACACTTGAACCATACTGAGGTATATACAAGTATATGTGTCATCATACTCCCTGTACTCCCACTCTTATGAACTTGACAGTCTCACCTCTACCAGCTTGTGAATTATATTCCACTTACCTATCTGTCCAACACCATATGTATAATACATAATAAACAGAGGAAATCATTCCATTTTATTGTTTTGCTAAGATTTGACAAGTGATTTAAAATAATCTTAGGGCCAGATAAACATTGTAATAGCCAATTTGATGGCACAGATTCTGCAATATAAGCAACTTAATCTTATTTTATTTTTAATTGAGAAGAAAAAAGCAATCCTATCAAACTACTACTAACAGGGATTGGCCCAGATGTCCCGGCTATAGTAATTTTGGTGCACCTAGCTGCTGCTGCTGCTGCTGCTGCTGTTGTTGTTGTTGTTGTTCTTCTTCTTCTTCTTCTTCTTCTTCTTCTCTGAGGAATAACTGGATAAGAGTCAATCCCATTCAGATGCTTGGCTGAGAAGGTAAGGCTTTTCCTCTAAAAATAGAAAGGCTGCAAATCACTTCCAGTAAAAATGTATTACCTCAAGCAATATATACTTATTGTTGGGCAGTGTGATAGGGCATATGGCCCTGAGGTAAGTCTTCTCATAATCCGTGCCCCACTGGTCAGCCCAAGCCTTCTTAAACAGGCTGTGACTATTGGGGTGTGTGTGTCAGGAGAGGGGGGAGGCCACACCGATCCCCCCCCCCCCGACCCCTTGCATCCCCACACAGGGAGGAATTACATTTTTGGCCAATTGCTCCATGCGTGGGCGATGGATGGAGTGAATGGGCCTGCGTAGGCATGAGTAGGTGCGTCTTGTGTAAAAAGAGCCATAGTCCATTCATATCTAGCTCTTGGGTGCCTCTCCCTCTGGCTGCTCCCTGGACAGGCACGATCCCTCCTGCAGCCACATATGATGCAGAGCCCTCTCTGTCTCCAGCCTTAGGGTGCATTCAGACGTGCGTTTAAATCGCACAGCAGTGGCGGTGGCATCGTGCGATTTAAAGCAACGCGCACTTCCGGGTTGGTGTGAATGCACTGAGTGCACACATTTCAGCGTAACATGAACTGTTGGAGTGTGGTTTTAAAAGCTACTCCGAGCAGCTTTGAAAACCGCACTCCAACAGTTCACGTTACGCTGAATTGGTGCATTCACACCAACCCGGAAGTGCGCGTTGCTTTCAATTTCACGATGCCGCTGCTGCTGCTGTGCGATTTAAACGCACATCTGAATGCGCCCTTAGTTACAGCCCCCTTCTGAGCTCTAGGCTCAGCCTTTTAGCTTCTGGGCTGGCTCTCAGCCATGCCCAGCCCAGCTGGCTTTACTCAGGCCCTTTGGTTGCCCAGCTCTGGGGCTAGTTCCGCTGAGGCCTGTTAGGGCGCTGTCCTGCACCACTGCAGTGCCTACACCTCCCAGGCCGGCACTAACCCTCCTTAAAGATCCAGGGTCAGGCACCCAGCCTGGCCCTGCTCCAGACAGCTAAAAGAAAGAGAGAGAAAAACCTTTTTTAAAAACTAACCTCTTATGTCCTATAAGTAGTTGTTGATAATGGACTTGCTATCTGAGGAATCCCTTTCTCATACACAGCTGACTTTAGTGGTGGGACATAGTCAAAGTTTTATGGAAGAGGGATGGAAGGACTTTGATAGTCTCTTCATCCATGGACTACAATGTGAGCTTTTGCATAAAAAGGTTTAGCACAAACATATTATTAAGCACATTTTTAATTGGATGGACTTAAGAACATAAGAAGTACCATACTAGGTCAGACCAATAGTCCATCAATCCCAGCATCCTGTCTCTGACAGTGGCTGATCTCAGTCACTTCAGAGAATTACCCAACAGGTTATAATGGAGTGATCCATTCCCTGCTGTTCGTGGTGAACCTTACCTAATTGTGGGAGATTCTGTTCTATACAGGTACTGCTATAGCATTCATAGCACCATTTTGGGTGGGAGTAAATCCACACCCCACACATGTGTTTCTCCTTCTCCTCCTCCTCCTCCTCTCCCCAATCATCATCATCATCATCATCATCATCATCATCATCATCATCACTTTTAATTTATATCCCGCACTCGCCTGCAAAAACCAGGAGGCAGAATAAACTGAGCTGACCAACCTTGTCCTCTGAGGCAAGAAATACTATAAAATCGATTGGTGGAGACTATTAATGATGCACATAGATTGTGAGGCTGAATGGTGGGAGACGGTGTACAACACAGATTCCCAATTTGTGGGTCAGGAACCCAAGTGAGATTGCACCACCTTTGCATGGAGCCACAAGCACAATGATATTTATTTATTTATTACATTTTTACCCTGCATCCTCCTGCACAATGGCGGCTCGGAGCGGCAACAACATATAAAAATACAATAAAATACATAAAGCAATGTATTATAATATTATAATTACTAAAAAGGCTAAATGCTAAAGGCAATAAAAATACCCTTCCAACCTACCCCCCCCCCCCCCCCCCCCCCGCTTACTCCCTTCCCCGAAGGCCCGGCAGAACAACCAGATTGTCAGTGGGGTAGGGGAATTGGGAAGATAGGAAAGACTCTTTCCACTCACTCAAGACGAGCAGTCGCACACTCTGCATTGGAGGCCCTGGGAGAAAATGCCCATCAGGATAGAATGGTGGCCCTATACCCAGATAAGGGTAGCGGCCTCTATCATCATTGGGTGCAGAGCTATGGAAGGGAGGCATGACCCACTCACTCACCCGAACGCTCAGAAGGGGGCTAGGAGGAAGAGTGAGGTGGTGCAGGGGGAGGATAGGGCCCAAGGGTCAGGAACAAGGATGCGGGCAGAAGGGCTTTCACACTCCAGGGGGAGGGGGAAAAGGGGGCCCAGGAGGGGAATGCTTACTCTCCAGGGGAACACTTGAACCAGGGGGAAGGTGGAGGCTTTACAATCAGTCACCACACAGCTGCTGCCAATTATACCCAAGTCTGCACAAACACTACACAACAGGGGGGAATCGGGGAAGGAAAGGGTAACACAGATGGGGTGAGGGCAAGGAAAAGCGAGGAGACACGAACTGCACAACGAGGGAACCAGGGAAATACACACAAAAGGAACTTAGCTCAAGAGTCAAGGAATCGCACGCAATCACAGGAAACTTCCAGCAGCCAGCTTCTCAGACTGTGATTACCGATGCCGCCATCCTGGAGGTGCCAGCATTATGAAATCCAAGCCCCGCCTGCCTGCGTGCCTGCAGGCATGCGGAGCAGCATTCTGGAGGGCGGGGTGGCCTGACGCCGTTTCGGGAGGCAACGTGCTCTGCCAGCGTCGCATTGTCAGGGGCTGTCCTGGCAACCGGCAATGGCGGTGCTGCTGGGGGTACTGCCGGGGTTGAGGCAGAGGGCACGGGAGCTGCATCCTGTGTCAGAGCAGCAGGGGTGAATGCGCTGGGGCCCCACCGCAGCTGTCCCCTATGGAGCTGGCAGCTGCAGCTGACAATACCCCCCCTTGAGGCCCCCGGCCGAGGCGCCCGGTTTCTCAGGGTGTCGGTGATGGAAGAGATGAACAAGACGGGGGGGCCGAAACCTCGGAGGCAGGTTCCCAGGATCGTTCTTCCCGCCATACCCGAGCCAGTCGATGAGATAGTGAAGCCTCCCATGGATCGGCTTCGCATCCAAAATAGCTCGGACTTCAAAGTCCGGACCAAGGTCATCGGGCGGAACGGCTACTTCCGTTGCAGAGGATGCGGGAGTGTGAGGGGCAGTGGCCTTCTTTAAGAGGGACACGTGGAAGGTTGGGTGTATACGACAACCCCTCGGTAGCTGAACAGTGTATGTGCCGTCGTTGACTTGTTTGCGGATGGGCCCAAAGTATCGGTGGTCCAGCTTTGCTGAAGGGCGCGCTGAAACATAGTGTCGTCGGTCTATCCAGACGAGATCACCGGGCTGTAACAGTGGAAGCTGACAGCAATGGGCGTCAGCTTGCGTCTTGTATTGCTGTTGGGCTTTTGCTAATGTTGCCCTTGCCAAGGCGTGTGTTTGTAGGATTTGTTTCACAAACGCCCCAGCTGCCAGGACTTGGAGTGGGGGTGATTCATGAGAACCCATTTGGGGGTGATAGCCATAGGTTACAAAAAACGGAGGCTCTCCATGGTTGGGGGCGTTATTATATGCAAACTTGGCCATTGGTAACTAGGAATACCAATTGTCTTGTAAATAGTTTGTATAGCAACATATGTATTGTTCCAGGTTCTGACTGACCCGTTCCACTTGTCCATTTGCTTGAGGGTGGTAAGCAGTGGTTGGTCTCAGGTTCACTCATAATGCCTTAAATAGAGCTGTCCAGAAGTGGGAGGTGAACTGTGTCCCACAGTCGCTGACAACTTCGGAAGGCCAGCCGTGTAGTTTGACCATGTGACGGAGAAACAGTAAAGCTATATGTTGTGCTGAAGGAAGTCCCTTGCATGCCACGAAGTGTGCCAGTTTTGTGAAATGATCCACTATAACGAAGACTGTTATAGTGGATGGGGGGGGGGGTAGCTCAACAATAAAGTCAAGGCCCACTCATTGCCAGGGGCTTAGAGGCCAAGGGCACAGTTGTAGGAAGCCTACGGGGCCTTCCAGGGTACTTTCATGTGAGCACAGATGGAGCAGCTGTTTACATACTGTTTGATGTCCGGGGTGATAGAGGGCCACCAAAAGGTCCATTGTATGAGTTTTTGTGTACGGTCCATGCCTGGGTGGCCTGCCAATGGAGCATCATGACGGGCCCATAAAATATGGGGGTGGCAGGATGGGGGTGCCACAATTAGGTGATGTCTTTTGATCAGGCCGTCCTCGAGAGTATAGGTAGAGTCTACCGGAATGGGGAATTCTCGAGTGGTGGCTTGTCGGAGTTGGTCTAAGGAAAGGTAGGTGGCGGCAAACACCTTGTGGTCCAGGATAGTGCCCTGCAAATGTTCATCTGTTTCACATCCTTCATAATATTGAGATAAGGCATCGGCCAAGATGTTTTGCGTGCCAGGGCGGTACTGTATGACAAAATTGAACCATGCGAAGAAGCGGGCCCATCGCACATGCCGTGCATTCATGATCTGGGCGGACTGCAAGAAAGCCAGGTTCTTGTGATCGATTATAATGGTGACAGGGTGTTTAGCCCCCTCCAAATAATGTTGCCACATCTCAAAAGCCGCCTTGATAGCTAACAGTTCTCGGTCAAATATGGTGTAGTTCCGTTTGGCCGAGGTAAGTTGGCGGGAATAGTATGCACAAGGTAGGGGCCGCCGTTAGCCCTCTACTGGTTGTAGAAGGACTTCTCCAATAGCTGTGCTGGAGGCATCTGCTTCCACAAAAAAGGGTTTTTGGAAGTTGGGGTGCTGTAGCAAAGGTGCTGTCATGAAGGCCTTCTTTAAATAGGTGAAACTGTATTGCTGGTCCTGCCCCCAGACGTAAGGACAATTCTTTTTAAGGAGCTGGGTTAATGGGGAAGTGATCTCGGCATAGTTGGGGGCGTAATGTTGATAATAATTTATGCTCCCAAGAAATTGTTGGAGCGGTTTCACTGCCTTAGGAGGAGGCCGCTGTTGAATGGCATTAACCTTCCTTTTATCCATCTCGATGCCTGCAGAAGTGATGACAAATCCAAGGAACTCCATGGTGTGGATATGGAAGGCACATTTCCCTCGCTTGCAATAGAGTTTGTGTTGCCTTAGTCATTGGAGTACTTGGCGGACATGTTGAATGTGTTGCTCCATGGACGTAGAATAAATCAAGATGTCGTCCAGGTAGGCGATGACAAAGGTGTCCAGTATATTGCAAAAGATATCATTTATAAAGAATTGGAAGGTGGCTGGAGCGTTGGCCAGGCCAAACGGCATTACTAGGTTTTCAAAATGTCCATACCGGGTACGAAATGCCGTCTTCCACTTATCGCCTTGTTGCACCCTCACTAGGCTGTATGCTCCATGGAGGTCCAGCTTGGTAAAGACGCGTGCTCAATGGAGCCGGTTCAAGAGTTCAGGAGTTAGTGGGAGTGGGTATCTGGTTTTGATAGTGACACTGTTTAAGCTGCGATAGTCTATACATGGTCTCAGGCCACCGTCTTTCTTTGAGACAAAGAAGATAGGAGCCCCCACTGGGGAATTAGAGTGGCGGATGAAGCCATTGCGCAGACTCTCTTCGATCAGAGCACCTCCAGCTCGGGGGCTGAGAGAGCATAGATTCGCCCAAACGGGGGTTCCTGCCCGGCGACAAGGTGAATGGGACAATCATATGGTTGATGTGGGGGTAATTCGGTGGCCTGTTGCTTGCTGAAGACATCATCGTAATCCCGATGCTGAGGGGGTAGCTCCAGAGAATCTGTTAGTAGGCTTCCGGCTAGGGACAACGCCTGGCTAGACACGGGTGTGGGCACCAGGCAGTTTTGGGAACAGTGAGGTGATATAAACTGGAGTTGGTGAGTTCCCCAGAGTATCTCAGGTTCGTGCTTTACTAACCACGGCAGCCCTAATACCACGAGGAATAATGTTGTACAGATGGTATTGAAAATCAGTTGTTCCTGGTGTGCTCCAATCGCACAAGGCAAACGAGTGGTTTGCAAGACAGTGGGGCCGGACACTATGGGGGAGCCGTCAATCGTATGCACCGGTTTCGGGCGGTCTTTTGGGCAAGTCTGGATGCCATGGGTCCTGGTCAGACTGGTGTCGATGAAGTTACTGGAAGCACCGGAATTGATCAAGGCCCAGATGACAAATGACCTTCGGGGATCGATGGTGATGGTAAGAGGTACACGTAAGTGGGGTTGTTTTGACGTGGGGACAGGGGAATATGGTTCTATGGTCGAGATGGCCCCTGTCCATCCTAACTCCGGGCATTTCTCGACTGTCGCCGGTTGGGGGGTAGTGCAGGGCAGTCCTGGATGAAATGGGCTGAGTCATCACAGTAAAAACATGCTCTGGAGTGATGTTGACGGTCCCTTCCTTCCGCCGTAAGAGGCCCCCAAGGGGCGCCCAGCTGCATTGACTCTGGGTCTGGGAGTTTTGGGGAGTCACTGGCAGGGAGGTTGAAGGTGGCTATTTGGGGCGTGGGGGACCTAGGTTCTTGCCGGTGCTCACGCCGCCGCTCCACCAAGCAGTTGTCGATTTGGAGGGTCAGGGCTGTTAAATCTGCCCAGGTGTCAGGAAGGGCGGTGCATGCCAACTGATCTTTAAGTTCCTCTGCTAGGCCTTGTCGGAACATCACCTTCAAAACATCTTCTGGCCATTGGAGTTTCAGCGCAACTGTTGGAACTGCAGGCATGCGGAGCGCTGTTCTGGAGGGCGGGGCGGCCTGACGCCATGTTGGGAGGCAATGTGCTCTGCCAGCGTCGCGTAGTCAGGGGTTGTCCTGGCAACTGGCGACAGCAGTGCTGCTGGGGGCGCTGCCAGGGTTGAGGTGGAGGTCATGGGGGCTGCATCCTGTGTCGGAGCAGCAGGGGTGAGTGTGCTGGGGCCTCGCCACAGTCGTCCCCTATGGAGCTGGCAGCTGCGGCTGACACAGATCTTACGTGATCTTCGGAAAAAGGGGAGGTCCGGGGATAAACGGGCCTTCATCGGGAGGGAGTTCCACAGGCTAGGTGCGGCCACCGAGAATGCCCTCCCCACCATTGCCACCCAGAATACCCGGGGAATCTCGAGTTGGGTGTCCCTGGCCGACTGCAGGGGCCGTGAAATGACCCGGAGCCTGAGGCAGTCTCACAGATAAGCAGGTCCCAAGCCGTTTAGGGCTTTAAAGGTCATTACCAACACTTCCTTGATCTACCTTGTGTGCCTTTGTTGCCATCTGGGGTCATGGAATTATATTTAAATTTCAAAATGGTGTCCTGCAGCCAAGGGTTTGGGAAACCTTAATGTAAGAGCAGACCATTTGGTACTGAGGTGAGATTAGGTTATTTGGTCTTTATATAATGAACAATCTGTAATGATACCCCCTTGACATAGCAAGTCAAAGTAACCATGCTTACTAGAAGACAAAAGATTTATGAGAAATAAAAGAAATGTTTTTTCAGTCAAACTAAAATTAACCTGTGGAACTCATTATCAGAGGAAGTTGTGAAGGCCAGTAGCACAACTAGTTTTAAAAAAGGAGTGGATAAATTATTGGAGGATAGGTCCATAAATGGCTATTAGTCAAGCTACTCAGGGATGAGATTTCTGACAGTTGGGGGCTGGGCAGGGCCAGCCTTAGAATTTTTAGTGCCCAGGGTAAAGATAAATTTCAGGGCCCCTGGTGGCTCCTCCCCCTTTCCTTATGGTCCCACCCCCTAGGGGGCACCCCTACTGTGCCCTATAGGTGGTCCCCACTGAGAGGGAGTGGGTCCGCCACACCCTACCCCGTTGTAAATGGGGATCACTGTGGGGCGCTCTGAAGTAGAGAAAAGAGCAGAACCAGGGTAGTCTCTCCAGGTTGTCCTGTGGTAAGGCTAGTCTTGGGGCTGGAAGTGAATAGCAGAAAATGAACCATTCCATCATGACCTGTTGCACACTTCTCTAAAGCAACTGAACTTGGCCCCTGTCGAAGACAGGATGCTGGACTTCAGTGGACCATTGGTCTGACCCAGTATGGCACCTTTTATGTTTTTAAGATAAGCAATAGTAAAGACCCAACGATGTGCATACTGCTGTATTCCTCTACTGTATATGATAGAAGTTAGGAGGGCTCTTGCATTTCTGGGATGGATCTCAAGGCCTGTTTTGGCAAGATCAGATTTTTGTTTGTATTGTCTCAGCGTGAGGGCATTGCTGAATTACTTTCAGAATAGATGACTCCATCTAAATATCTGGTACTAGTATGATCCCAAGTTTCATCCCCAGCAAAGAGGATACAAAGCACTCTTTGCTTCCCACTTCATCTGCCAAAATGAATATTTGTTTCCAGTTCATTTCAGTATTTCATTTTGTTTGTTTCAGTATTTTGGTTCCATCATTTTGGTTCCAGTATATCTTCCTTTGGTACTATTAGCGCTATTTAACTGAAATACTGAAACAACCCAACCAAAATAACCAAAAGGAACAAAATTAAGTACATGAAGAAACAAATATGCAAATACCTGTATAAAGATCATTTGGATATTTGGTAGTGTGTCCGACTATGTGAATAATCTTCACAAATATGGAGCAACATATTAGTTTTAGCCCTAGGCCAAATATAACACTGTGTACAAATCCTAGAATTGTTGTAAAGATGGGATTAGTAGTGGCATTAATATAATATATCAGTATTTGCTATTAGTATCATTGGGAGGAGTAAAATCTTCTCTTATGGTGTTTCAGATGGGATTTAGAGAAGCATTTATAGACAAAGTTGGAGTTTTGCACCTAAAACCATCCTGGTTTATTCTTAGGTGTTTAAATTATTGCAGTTTGTAAGCAGAGCAAAATAGCTGTGGTGGAACAGTATAAATTGGTACAAGGTGAGTATTTTGAATTGTCAATGGGGCAGTGAAAATGGCAACTGATGAAATCCCTTTTTAGCCTCTGATTATTACTGTATCCGAGTCATGGTATTAAACTAGAATATCACCTTGCCTTCTGTTTGGCTGAAATGAATTAACAGACAGGAAATCATGGATTTCCGAAGCTAGCTTTCCTCAGAACATTCCACCTTAACGGAGGAGAATTAAACTGATGAAAGTGAGTAACAAGAAACAGCTCTGAAAATTATTCTGTATGGTGAAAACAAATACCCTCAACCTGCCCTAGTAGCAGTTCCAACCCTTTGGTGAAACAGCTTTGGAGAAAGACAAAAAAATCATAATTTTGAGGAAGGAGGGCTAAAAATTGGTTAACATGTTGAGTTTTAGAGGGGAAAAGGTGTATGTAGAATAGGAACTTGTAATTTTCTGCTAACTTCTCTGTACTGCTCTCTTATTAGCAATCCTTACTTAAAGCATTTAGAATAAGTCCCAATATTTGGCTGCATAGGATTCTGGTATTAAAAATGTTCAATAAATTCTAAAACATTTAGTAAAAAGTAGAACTACTCTCTATAAAAAAAAGTATAACATGGCATGGAAGGTTTTGCTTTTTGTTATTCCAAATAGGGACAAATCCAAACATTTTATGTCAAAAAGGAATCAAAGCAAAATATTTGACTTCCACTTGTTGAAACCATTCTGTCCTTCCGCTCCTCCCCTGAACTATTCTCTTGCCGTCTTACTTTAGGTATCTTCTTTTGGTTTTCAGAGTTCTGTTGTGACATTTTCAGTTTTGATTTTTATATTAATTTTATTTAACTTGATTTTTTTCATGGAAAATTTGGAAGACTTCCAAAATAAACATTTTTGTGGCAAATTTCAAAACCATAATTTGAGATGGAAAAGGTTTGAAATTTTTCAAGGATCTGGTTTATAAATAGATATGCATGTATTGTTATTATTATTTTGAATCTCCCTAAACGGTTTATTGAAATACCTCTTAGGGTTTTCGTAACTACCTATGTATCAGGGCTGAACAAGAAGATAAGGTTTTTTTTCTTGCTAGCTTTCCTCAGAACATTCCACTTTAAAAGAGGAGAATTAGACTGATGAAAGTGAGAAAACTTGCGAATTTGAGAACTGAAATGAGTCCTTGGGTGAGAAAAAATAAAATAAAATAATCACTGTAGATGCACAAACAGTCTGGCATCCATTTGTGCATGCACAATTATTTTTTATTATTATTTTATTTTCTCTCCCAAGAACTCATTCTGGGCAAGAAAAGTTATTGCGCATGTGCAAAGTGGCCGTGCCATTAACCAAAATGGCAGCGACCCTGTTGACCCGATTTCAGTTAAGGACAATGGACAGTTTGTGCATATGCATTTATTTGTTTATTTATTTATTTAGAAAAATTTCCCACCAAGAACCCAATGAAAAAGTCCCAGTTCTCGATTTGTCTTGGACGAGCTGAGAACCAGGATTTCTATGAGATTCTCATTTTTTGCTAGATCTCGTTTCAATAGCCCTTTTCACACGAGACCCCTCACCCCTTGCCCCGTGGGCGATGGGGTGGGTGAGGGAGGGCGTCCGTGCAACCGCCAGTGGGGGTGAGTGCATGCTCCCATGCTCCACCCATCTCTACCCATCTCCACCAATCCCCGGAGCATGGAGGCGTTGGAGAAAACGGAGGTGCCTCCGTGCATGGAGATCGGTGGAGATGGATGTGCATCTATATGACGTGCTGCACACACTCTGTGACCTTTGCTCATTCCTCCTCACTGCGGCTCCTCCTGGGCCCATTTGAAAAGGCCCAATGAATTGTTTCAGCTGAAACTGATTCTGAGTCGCAGGCATAGGTATAAAGGCAGGATTTTAAGAACTGAATACATCCCAAAATCTATGAAAGACTCAGGGAATTCTCCTTCTCCTGTAT
This sequence comes from Sphenodon punctatus, assembly GCA_003113815.1. Lineage (NCBI taxonomy): Eukaryota > Metazoa > Chordata > Lepidosauria > Sphenodontia > Sphenodontidae > Sphenodon > Sphenodon punctatus. The sequence goes on along the minus strand of QEPC01004358.1, from coordinate 7,124,812 downwards.
TTGTATGCACATGGTAAAGCAGAGACTTTGTAGGTGCTCTGTAAAAAAATCTGTGCAAGCCCCTCTTCTGTTCAAATCAATTGTGGATCATGGAACTTCAAAGGTGGACTCCTCCTATATGGCTGTTAATTTTGTAATTCCCATTTCATTATTATAAAGTATATTTCTTATGCAAAGGTAATTATGCAATTACCTTTATGGTAATATCCCTTTATGGTAAATTATGCAATTTACTAATTATGCAATCTGCAGTTACACTGTGACATTACATATAGGCCAAACCCTTTGAATAGCTACTGAATTTCATTACCTCCATTTTTTTTAGGTGCCCAGTTTTGAGATTTCTTTATGAGCCATTCGGACCCACTCAAAACTGAAGCCTTTGGGTTAGATTTTTGAAAATGCACATACTGACTTAGGAGCCTACTTCTCATTTTCAAAAGTGGCTTAGTTATGAAGGGTCAGATTTTCAAAATCTCATCTCAGAGTCAGAACTCATCTACCATTTTCCCAGCATGATGAGAACTTCTAAAAATCTAGCCACTGGCAGCAGAGAGGGCTCATCTAGGTCCAGCTTTTTTGAAAATCTTGACTTTGAGACTTGTGTCTAAATGGGGACTGAAGTCTTTTGAAAATCTGTTTTTAATTATGTTTGTTGGCCACTGGGAAATCTGGCCACTAGTAGTTTAACAAACATTAGAAGTCAGTGAAACTTGTGCTACTGCTGAGTCCCTTTTGAAAATATTACCCAATATTACCCATTGTAACCTTCATGTCAAACTGGACATGTTCTTAATGCAACAACTTTCCCCCTCTGAACTAATTAGTACTCTGTGATTGCAGTCAACAGCTTCCAACCAATTTTTGTTTTTTGAAAAGAAAATAGTCACCATAAATTATTAAACGAAATCAGCAATAATACCCAGGGTTGCCTTCCTGTCATCTCTGGCCAAAGAGTGCCACATCACAATGAAACAACAATGTGTTTGTCTTCCCATCCCCTTGCTGCCGCCGTTGCTTTCTCAAGGCCCCTGCATAGCTTGCTTCTGCTCCACTGTTACTGACTATCTAATTTCTCTCTTTTTTCTGCCAAAGCAGCTTAAAAAAATCCTTTCTTTCCTAGCCCTGTGGCTGTGCTCTCCTTTCCTCTGCTCGTGTCCCAGAGCCGTACTCGGGTCAGCAGCAAGCTAACGCTTTTGTCAGCGTGATTAATAGCGCTGTGGATTGTCGTTAATTCACTGGCTAATGACTGCAACTCTGGCCGCTCTTGGAGTAATCGGGTGATGTATGGGGGGAGCGCGCACCTCATGGCAGAGGTGAAAATCATTTCGACAAGTCAAATATTGTCACAGGGAACAAATGGCTCTCCCTGTTAATAAAAATTAATGAATTTTTTTTTACCACCGGCCTGCTAAATGAAGCCACGGAGTGAGTGAGCGGTTGGAACAAGCTTGGTGGAATTAAGCACTTTATTTGATGGTTAAAACTATAAACATCTTTATTACGGTTGCTATAAGATGTGGCAAGCGCTAGGGGATTTTGTTTAAGCCATTTGCTGAAATGCACTGTCTTTTTAAAATAGGGAGAAAAAATCCCTAAGAAGCAGTTATTGTGAAATATTGTAATAGCCCAATAATATGCAGAGATGGGGCGCAGTTGTGTATCCCTGTTTTCGAAGGTATCTAAAGTGATCCTGTATGTAACTTTAATGTATCCATTTTGTCATGCCATACCTGTCCACAGTGCTCACTCTTCAGGCCTGCCAACTATAGATGTCTCAAATTTTGAGTCAGGCGTCTAAAACTAATGAGATTAGCTTAAAATTCCTGAGGTCACTTTTCTGTTTTTTAAATAATACATTTGCAGTTTGTTTTCATTCTGGTTTCTACACCTTTATCATCATACTGCAGTTACATTTTCAAGCATTTCGCTCCAACCAGGAGGGCTAAAAACGTTCATTTAAAAAAATCTGATTTAAAAAAAATTCCTAGATTCTCACAGTTTTATCAGAAGTCCTGTGACCTTTGCAGTCTGGTCACTCTTCTGGCACAAGCCCCATTGAAATGAAGAGGGCTTTGAGGATTCCTGTCTTTGGCTTTGTGAAACAGATAAAATCATGAGAGTTGGCAATTTTGCCTTCTATCCTCTGGTCCTAATACCTCCCAATACCATTGTGATATTGTCCTGGCTGTAAGGGTTCCATCTACGTAACTTTGAGCAGGGTTTCCAATCCTTGTGTCTCTGGATGTTTTCATGTTTTGTTTTGTTTTTTAGTGTTTTCTTAAAGCCCAAATTTTGGAATCATGCAGTTACATTAAAAGTTAGCAGTCATTACAAATATTAAAAAGCAAGACACCTTTTTATGGTAGAGAAGGCATGAAAAATGTGAGCTTGAAAGGCTTAAAAAAAATTGGAAAAGGCAAATAAAATGTTACTATTTCCCCAGATCACATTATTTTAAGTAAATTTTCATGTGGGGTGCAGACTTATGATTTTTGAATGTTTTGCCATCCGAGTTAGAGCCAACCCTCCATGCACATGTCATGCCTGTCTGTGCTTGTGCTAGGGAGCACCAGAATATCAAGCTGGGGCTGCTGGAAGTTCCATGATGAATGTTGTTGCTCCGAAGAGGCTTTTATCACTTTTTATTCTCTCTTTATTTTTCTACCTGCCAGTGAGACTAGTACTCTTCAGTACTAGCCATACAGGAGTTTGGCTTGGTTAGGCAGCTTTGGGTTAGTCTCTCAGGCAGCTAGAATCACAGCAGTGACATTCCAAAGGAAGTTGCTACAGTCACTTTAACAGGGTGCTTTGAGCTAGCCTGTGGCTCTTTAAAATTGAGTGCCAACACTTGGGTGCAGGTGCACTTACTTACTGGACATAGGACAGCTCTAGGGATGGTGCTGTGGTGCAGTCGCTCTTCAGAATAGAGTATAGCGACCCTGGCCAATCATAGAGTTCAGCTCCTTGGTCTCCTGGAGCTTTATAAGGAGTCAAGGACTGCTCTCAGTTGAGCCAGAGAGGTCAATGTGGAAGGCACTCTGCAGAGAGCTTCTGACTTCTCATAGTCCTAGGTAGTGGGCTTGGGCCTCAGATACTGGAGAATGCTCTTCCACAGCAGGGACCTGTCAAAGGATGCCTCAACCCCACCAGAGGAACCAGACAGTGTGAGACACCTAGGAGGGCTTGTTATGATTATTGTCCCAGAGGAGCCTGAGGACTTTGTAAACGAGTCTAGCAGTAGGAACTGCAACCTGGCTAGCCACCACCGGTGACAAAGGCTGGCTTACAGGGGAGGTTGGAGGCCAGACCCTATACGCCAAAAGGGGATATCTGTTTAGCATGCAAATACTTGAAGAGAACTTACCACAGGCAGTATCAGACCCTTGTGTACTAAACAAGACTCAGTAAGAGGACTGGGGCTGAAATTAATGTAATTCAGGGATCGCACTGATTCCCCACAGGGGCCCGAGTGCCTCCTCCAGTTTGGACCTGGTCGGTCACCAGGCAACAGTCTCACAGTGAGGGTGATCCCATGCCCCGCGTATGCTGTACACTTCCCACACGCGCGTATGTGCATGCAAATCGCACACATCTCCATAGGGTTTGCATTGTGCCGTGCGGATCCCATGTGGGATTGTAGCCAGTGTGGCTTGGTATCACAACCCATAGTCGCTTTGGATCCCATAGAGTCTGTAACCCATAGATGCTAGAGACCAGGGCAGAATGGTTGAGGAGGACAAAGGGCCATTGTTCTTCTCTTTATAGGATGGGCCATACATCCACTTTTGAGAACTGGAGTTGCAGTATCTGTTACCAACATGTGCTGCTGTCTCTGCTCCTTAGCTCTTTATAGAGCAATGCATGGGTGTTGGGCGCTTACAGAGCAGCACACACTGCTAGGAGATGCAATTACCAGCATGGGGGAGAGACCAGTGTAGTGTTGCAGTGTTGAGCCCACTACCTTTGGGTAAGACTGCTTGAGTAGAAATGTTTACTTAATAGAAATCTGTTGGGGAGTGAGGAAGGACCTTGCTGGGTGAGGCTACACAAGATAGGGAAGGGAGGCTACCATGCCTTGGGTAGCCTTACCCCTCCCTGGGCATCCGGGCCATGTGATGCAGTGCATCGTGTGGTTGGCGGTCGCCAAGGGTGAACAGTTGACTGCTACAGGATGCATCCTCAGAAGAATTCAGAGAATGCATCGTGGAACAGCCTTACCCCAACTGGGATAAGGCTGCCCAAGTTAGGGCTAGACGTGTGGAAGAGCAGTGTTTGCCCAGCCACGTGGGGACCACTGCTGCGGGACTGTGAGCAGTAGACACTGGATGATTTCAGACATTATGGGCCTCCCTTTTACCACATTCAGTCCTCTGTGGTGGAGGAGGGCCCGTAACGTCTGAAGGGGTTCCTGCCGGAGGTTCACCCTAGTGAACCTCCGGCAGGAATCCGAATAACCATCATTCCAGAGGGGAGGCCAGCCTCTCCTCCGGAATGGTGGTTAGCTGGACCACGGTCCAGAAACGGCAGAGAGTATACCTCCTTTGTGTCCGGAGCGTGGTCCCAGCCACGATCTGGGATCGGACGCAGCGGCCGGATTGGCCGCTGCGCTCACTTGTCTCCAGGAGGGCGGGCAGCTGGGGGAGCTTGGAGGGTGGGGCTGTGCGGTCGCACCACACAGTTCCGCCCCCTTCCCGATCCCCGAGCAGAATCAGGCCGGCACATCTAAAGGCTTGCCGGCCTGATTCCTGTCCGGGATCCGAAACAGATCTTGGACCGTGGCAACAAGGGAGGGTGTGATTTCAGACGTGTCCGGGGCTGGGATTTCCTTTGGGCCAGGGGAAGGAGATGGGGCAGGGCCTGGCGCCCGCTTATGTATCCACCACTGTGGGGTGGGAGCTCCAACAGTGACCCGGCCACCTCTTGTCCTTACAGGGGCAGGGGGGCTGCTTGTGCGCCCAGCTCCCTGCGCTGGCCTCGCAGTGTGGCCGCTGTTCTTGCACGCCATGGGGCTTCACAGTCATTGGGCCCCTGCAGCTCATCTAGCTGCACCTGCTGTATCAGAAGCTGGGACAGCCTGGCATTGTGGTTTGTCGGATCTGTGTTTAGATGAAACATGAAATGAGAGTCCATTTTTGATCACTGACATTCTCCATGGGAATGCTACAGTGTCCTGGTCAAATATCAGTAACCATATTTAATAACAATAGATTTACTAAATTAGTTTCTCATGCAATAGCTACTGGACATGATATTAGTTCGCTATTGTGAGTTTTAGTGTGTACTGAACTACCAAGAGATGTCCATCTTCAGAGATGAGTTGAAGTTCATTGTTTTTACAGTGTAGAGCATTGAGGTGCTCTTCTAAAGAGGATATATTATGCCCTGCATAAATGCCTTATCACTGTGACCATCATGCCACAGGCGTATCACTTTCAGAGTATTCTTTCAACCTCCTATTCAAAAACTGTTGATTTTCCCAAAAAGATGTATGGTAGCAAGTGCAAAAACATACCATGGCTTATTTATTCCAGCAATGGGTTGAGATATAATTATTTTTTAAAAAAACCAAAACACAAAGTTGAATAATTGTGTTCAGAGGCATAGCTAGATTCAAATGAGCCCTGGTGCAGAAGATGGAATGCCACCCCACTTCACCCCCGTCCTTTCCCTACCTTCACCCCTACACAAAATGCACACCCATTCCACATGCATTGTGGGCCCCCATGCACAGGGTGACCTTGGACAACTGCCTCAGGCCCTGCTCCTTTTACCAGTGCCCCTCTCCTTCCCAGCAGGGCCCCCAAAACGAACACCTTTAGGGACCCATGGATGGTGCCGCCAAGAAGGTGGGGCCACCAGGGGCCCCACATTTTATCTACACCTGTGGCCTCACAAATGTAAAGGCTAGCCTTGCCCATGCAGCTGCACCTGCCGTACTTATCATAGCTAGCTATGCCTTTGATTGTGTCCTTGCATTAAAACTAGAGACTGAATTTTTTGTTGAAACAAAACTGTCGTGAAGAATCTTGCTTAGAAAGCTGTGGATTTTTTTTTTCATCAAAAAGTTTCAAAATGTCAACAACATTACAACTTTTGACTATGGGAGCGATCCAGAACTCACACATGCACGGGTTAGGTGTGTGCGTGAGAGTTCTGCATCCCTTCTGCATGGCTTGCGCATGTGCCACACTTCCCGTAATGGGCGGATGCACGTGGATTGCACGCAGGTTGCACATGTGCATCACACCTGCTGGGCTTGGAATTGGTCCCACTCTCTCTTGATTTTTTTGTGGAAATAAAATTCCTGTGAACACTACAGTTCATGAATGTTGTTTTTGGTTGTAAAATATTTCTTTAAAATAAGAGCTGTTTTTGCCCTCTTAACAGCTATACAGAGCCACAACCTGACAAATCTCAGTTACTTATTTGTAAAATAAGCATATACCCCTGTGTATTTAAATGTTTTAGACTGCCTTGGACTCCCATTTATTTATTTATTTATTTATTTATATTTGCATTTTTACTCTGCTCCTCTCACAATAAGTGACTCGGGGCAGCCTACAAATTTCACAGTTCTATCTTCCATATAATGTCTGAGTGAAATAGTTACCAGTAAGCAGCTGAGTTTCAGAGACTTATTTTTGCTTATACATTAAATGATTCTTAATGGGCTTTATTGCATTTGCTCCTGACAGCAAGCAGCGTAGCCAGGTCTCTCTAATTTGCGTCCCGTGAACCATTGTCAGTTTTTGCTATTGAATAGTTGTCATGTGCATCTCCCTAACTCAACCTTGGGAGCATTAAAATCCAGGAGATGAAGAGTTAAGGCAGAAATCAAATCTCGAGTTCAGACTGTCAGCTTAGATAGTGCTTAGCAAGGGTCGAGGAAAGAAGTCAGTTGTGATTTAGAAGAAAAACAGTGAGATTTGAGCAATTCCATGGAATACCTTTCCTAGCCCCAGGGCAAGTGGAAGTGGTATATTAACCAAGGAACAGAGCAGAGGAGGAAAAAGGCCAAATCACATTTCTTTGAAACAAAGAGGCTTTTTACCAAGAACAAGCCTTGATAAAAATTACAGTGGCATTGCAAGCCATTTCACCCGCCCTGCCTGGGGCTATATTAAAGCAATGAGGAAATAGGGGATGCAGTAGCCCTGAAATACAAATACTAGAGTCCCAAGAGCATTTTACATATAAATAATCCTTTTTAGAATAATGTATTGGTTTTAAATAGGGCCAGGTGGTGTCTGCAGCACCTAATATTGCTTTGGAAGACGTGCGGTTGAGGCAGGTCACTGTACATTTGCTGGTAGATGCATGGTGTACTGTGTGTGAACTCCCCCTGTCCAAAGTTGCCTTGTATTCTGGTTCTAAAGAGATGAGCTTACAAATACTTTATTGGACTTCACAATGCAAAAATACAGTAGAAACCCCCTTATCGGACTTCTCTAATATGGATCCTTCCTTGTGAATATGTGCTTTGCTTCTCACAACTCTCAAGCACGCTGTAATACTGTTATAGTAGACCCACACATCCAGAGCTTTCTTCAGTCCAGCCAAAAAGCGTGTCTCCTGGGGTATCCGGATAAAGAGGTTTCTATTCTAGTGAACATGATTGCAGAGTTGGGCACTTAAGTGGTTAATGCATGAGACAGCAGTTAGTTGCAGTTAGTCAGGTGTTCCAGTGGTTAATGGATGAGACTGAAATTAGTAGGAGTTTTGACAGGGCTGGATTTTCTGCTTAATTTTTATTCCCAGCTCTGTGTGACTTTGGACAAGTTCAAAGTCTGCCTGTATGCTGAATTATCTGTAAAACTTGATAGAATATTTACCTACTTCTCAGTGGTGGTGTGAAATTTAAATATCTCATGGCAAAATGTTGGCAAAAGGATTACAAAAGCAATGTGATGTTCACAGAAGGTGTTGTATTCTGTTTCTCTTTAGTGATCAGCTGCAGTGAACAGATCCAGATTATTATTAAAGAGCCACATGAACGACTCTACAATTAAGGCGACTTACACTCTGTTAAAATCACACAAATTCTACTTGTTATAAAATCAAGTAGAATTAATTTAAATTGATTTATCCTGTCAGTGTGGTTTTTTTGTTATAAAAGCGAGTAGAATTGATTTTTCCTATCAGTGTGCAATTTTGTAGGGTGGATTGCTTGGGTGAGGGTTACCAATATCACGCAAATCAGATGAAAAACAAGAGAGATACAGATGTTTGAATTTTGGAGGCAGAACTGTTTTTTCTCCCGTATGCAACTTTTTCTATTGACGGGCAAAAATGTGTTTTAAATTATCTGTCTGGATATGGAGTGTCAGAAAATAAGTGTGAATTCTTGTCCATCCCTGAGTTTGGATTTTTAAAATCCGTCCTGTAGTTTTTAAGTTATGAGATTTTGAAGTTCCCATGTTACCCTATGGAGAGAGTGACATTTTTAAATAACGTCAGGATGGACGTTGATTATTAGACATATGACAAAATGTATATGTATGTCTCCCTCTATGCTGTTGTATAGAAGAGAAGATAATAGGTATCCATGCATAGGATATAGGTATAGAAGTTATACATAGATGCTAGATATCTATACTACGTATGGATACCCATTCTCTTCTTTTCTCTGAGAGGGTACAGGGAGGTGTACATAAAATGTACATATGTTTGTTGTATGTATAATCCACCTATGTGCACAGGTTGTTTTATCTATGAGGGCTGGGAGCCAGGACTCTTGCGTTCTGTGGGAGGGGAGTGGGGGCTAGTGGGCTAGAATGCAGTGGGACATAATATAGCTTGATTTCAGCAAAGCATTTGACATAGTCCCCCATGATATCCTTGTTGACAAGCTGGTACAATGTGGGCTAGATGATACTACCATTAGGTAGATGTACAGCTGGTTGAAGAACTGTACTCAAAGAGTGCTCATAAATGGCTCATCATCAACCTGGAGGGACGTATCGCGCGGGGTGCCACAGAGCTCTGTCCTGGACCTGGTACTGTTCAACATCTTTATTAATGACTTGGATGAAGGGAGTAGAGGGGATGTTTATCAAATTTGCGGATTACACAAAACTGGGAGGGATAGCTAACACCTTAAAATTAGAAATGATCTTGACAGGATGGAAAACTGGTCCAAAACTAACAAAATGAAATTCAACAGAGATAAATGTAAAGGTCTGCATTTAGGTAATAAAAATCAGATGCACAAGTATAGGATGGGTAATACCTGCTCGGCAGCAGTACATGTGAAAAGATTCTATGGGTTGTAGTTGATCCCAAACTGAACATGAGTTACCAGTGTGATGCAGCTGAGAAAAGGGCTAATGGAATTTTAGGCTGCATTAACAGAAGTATAGTATCCAAGTCACAAGAAGTAATACTTCCACTCTATTCTGCACTGGTCAGACCTCACCTGGATTACAGTGTCCAGTTCTGGACGCTGCATTTTAAAAAGGACATCAACAAATTGGGACGGGTTCAGAGGAGAGTGACAAAAATGGTCAGGGGTCTGGAAACTGAGTCCTATGAGGAAAGGTTGAAGGAGCTGGGTATGTTTAACCTAGAGAAGACTAAAATGAGACATGATAGCGGTCTTCAAATATCTGAAGGGCTGCCACATAGAAGATGGCAAAGACTTGTTCTCCGTTGCCCCGGAGGGCAGGACAAGAAATAATGGGCTCAAATTACATGACAGCAGATTTCAGTTAAACATTAAGAAGAAAGTCCTAATCGCAAGAGCTGTTTGACAGTGGAACAAATTGCCTAGGGAGGTGGTGAGTTCTCCTTCTCTGGAGGTTTTCAAACAGAGGCTGGACGGCCATCTCTCGGGGATGCTGTAGCTGCGGATTTCCTGCATTGAGCAGGGGGTTGGACTAGATGACCTCTGAAGTACCTTTCAACTCTTTGATTCTAGGAGGGGGGATTTAGTGTATTCCCCTTTTTAAAACTGTGGAAGTTATAGGATAAAAAACTCTTCCGTTTAAGAGAGGAGTTAAGGCTCTTACAAATCGAACCATGCTCCCCCAAAGCATGGGAATTGTAAGTTAAGATCCTGCCTTAACTTGCCAAACGCCACCCAGTGAGTTCATGGATAAGACAGGATTTGAACCCTGGTCTGTGAGGTACAAACATCTTATCCACTGTGGGTAAAAACAGATATGATGGTGTCCTGCTGTGGTCCAGCCGTTTACGCACCACCAGATACTAGCCTGGGACTGCCCCTGGGCGGGTAGGCGGCTAGCCCGGGCTGCATCCTCAAAGAGCCACCCATACAGACCAATGCCGGCTAACGTGTGTTCAGCCCCTCCGTACTTGCCTCGAGGCAGGGGCTAACTTCCATGGCTGCTCATCATGGTGGGGGGAGGGGTGTTGGGGAGTAGGGTGGGGTGGGGGCCACCCACACATTTGTTTTGCTCCCCACCCTACCCAGACGTGCAGGCGGTGGGACGGCTCTCCAACCACAGACATGTTAATTCGGTGTCCCAACTCGAGCCCTGTAGGCTGCAGTTTGCTGCTGTGGGCCTCGCTGGGGAGCTGCTGCACCACACCCACATATTTATTTTACCCTATGTTACACTATATTTTAGCTAACATGATAAAAGGCTCGTGCTTATGGAATTAGGGTTCCTGGTTCAGTTTCCCAGTCAACAACTTGACCAGATGTGCTGAGTTACATATTGATCATATTGGTGGTATTGTGCCTTATTTTTATTTATGGGGCATATGTTATCTGAACATTATAGAGCAATTCTCAGAAGCTTCTTCTCAGTTGGAAGAGCTCTGTAAGGCCATGTTCACAAGAGCATGAAAGTTATCTGGACTCCCAAAACTTTTGCCTTATGTGACCCCATTTTTAGACTCAGATATAATCCTGTGAAACCAGATAGCAACAAAGGCATGCAAAGTGTATCTAATCTCAACAGGGCTCATGATCTCTTCTAGAGGTGGTATGACCCCGCTTCGGATCCCAACTCCACAGTTTTGGGAATCCCTCCTCTAAGAAAATGAATTCAGAACATAAACACTCACATGTTGAAGAAAAAGAGAACTCACTGGGAATCTGGGGTTGAAGGAGGAGGTACTCTTGCTTTTCTTGCCATCACCTGTTATAAGTACACTTTATCCACATTAAGTATTATTTTTACATTACTTTTATTCTTTTTCCAGTATTGCCAACATCATGTGGTCAAAAAATTGTGAATGAAGTCCCCAAAATCATGAGATTGACTCTGAAATGATGAGATTATAAACTAAAGGAGTAGCCATGGAGCTCTTCAAGAGCAAACATTTGCCTGGATCTCACTTGGCAAGAAGGTAGAGCCAGCATGGATGCAGTGGTTCTTATCATTCTTTCCATGCTGCGGCCTCAGAGTCATGCTTGCTGTCTGGTAATTGGGATATATGCTGTCATTAAGCAATGCATGCTCATCAATTTGAAAATTACATCATTTACATGGGATCACCAGATATTTGTACCTCCAACCATAACAAGTATGATGGTTGTTACCCATGTAGGTGGCTCCCTATTAGACATTCCACTCCCCTCCAACCCTCCTTAATTATAATAATAAATGACTTTATTATGTTCAGCCCCATGGCCAGTACATAAAAACAAAATCAGTATCACATACAAATATTCATTTATAACAAATCAAACATAATATGGTAAGTTATACACATCGACCATCATCACCTCCAACTACATACATTTCAAGCGTACCACGGCACATCTTTCGGCAAAGACTGCCACCTATTTGGTCCTTTGGAGGTTCTGGTCCCCCAACAAAAATTTTACTTTCTTGATTGTTGCCCAGGCTTCCCCTAATCCTATGTTCAGCCATAACCCACCAAGCAGGTGGTCATATAAGGGGCATCTTAGGAGGTAGTGATCGAGAACTCCTTAATTATGGTTGAACGTCTTTTGAAAAAAAGCTTCACAGAGAGTTTCAATATGGGCAAACACACTTAAGTGAAACTCTACTGCACATTGGAGATAGGGCAGAATGCTACATCAGCATGGTGTTCAATGCTCCAGTCATAAAATCGTCCCTCCCTGGCTCATGGAACCAAGTCTTGGTGAATTAGCTGTGCACAGAAATAATACAGACATAACATGGAAAACAAGGCTCTTTTTACATGAAACACCCCCACGCATGGACATTCAACATCCATGCGGGCACCTCGTGTAAATGCGGGAGTGTGGGGGGTGCACTCCCGCGACCCACACATCCCTCCTCCCCAAGCATGGAGCAGCTGGCGACAATTCAGCTTGCTCTGTGCATAGGGATATGAGGAGGATCAGTGTGTGCTTATATGCACCCGCACCTCCCCTCCCCCACATCGCCCCCACAGCGGCGCACACACTGACCACCCCCTCTGCTGCGGCCTGTTTAAAAAAGGCCCAAGAATCCTCATTAGCTCAAAGATGGGCCCAAGTGATAAAAAGCAGGTCCAGAGTCTGCCAGAAAAACTGGATCTTCGCGTTCCTTTCTAAATAACAGGACACCTCATTCTGCTTCTCAGTCTGCATTAGCCACTGCTTTCTAGAAGTGAGAAATGTTCACCACAAAATATCTCAGCTACTCAAAAATTAGTTTTTAAAAAGTGTTTTTTTTAATCAACTGCAGTGGGCCAGTCCAACAAATTTCACAGATTACTGACTAGGAAGAAGGCTAGTTTGGAGCAAATGTCAACATTAGAAATGTTGTACGTCATTTCATTTTCAATTCATGTTCCCAAATTAGATATTTTTGAAGAAAATTGCCCCAAAGGATGTTACTTGGTTAGACTCCACAGCTCCGCTGCTTACAGCATGACTTGAAATCTGCAAGATTTGGAAGGTTTCTCCTGGTGACTGGGTTCCGAAAATCTGCCCTATATTGTTACGTTAAAATGTGCCCCGTTCCTCTTAAAATAGAGCCATGCTTTTGACATCCACCTCACGGCTCAGTCCCCTGTCCTGCATTGATTCACTGATTCTCTTTATTCCACAATGCCTGTAGATACCATTCCTTTCCTTGGGTCTCCACCCCCCCCCCCCCCCCCCCCCCCCACGCCTGGGGTATGTTTGTCTAGCTCACGTTAGGAAATATAAATTGTTATTGATTATTATTAATATTTAGCATGTTTGTGAAAATGTCTTTTCCCACTGCTATTAATCTGCTATGTTAATAATGCCAGGACTCCTGTTCTGGACCCTGGGGAACCGGCAGTGAGCGGAATGACAATGAGACAGTGACAACAGCGGCAAAGCTTTGGCTTGGCAGAGCTGTGAATTCCAAATGCAATGTCTCCTTTTGGAGACTCAAATGCTTTATTCTTGCTCTGCAGTTTGAGATCCAGGACTGAGAGAAACGCTCCACATTGTTTGTTAGTTTTTTGGCAAGCTAGACTTGCTTTATTGTTTATATATTTAAGGCATGTTAATAGGAGACAAAATTTCTTTTTTTCATATATATATGGAACTTAATATATAATATAATATTTACATTTCAATGTAAGAAGTTTCTACTGAATTAGAAACTTTTTCATGGTTTATCAAACTTGACAGTAGAGTGTTTACAGGGAAAATCAAATGAGGTCAAAAGGCAATCATGATTTTTCTGTTTCATTCTGCCTTTATCTTGTCTTTAATAGATTTGGCTCCTGTCCTGTTTGTTCTTCTCCAAAATTGTGACAAGCTTTGCTGACATTAAACACCACATCGTATTTTGTAGCATACATTTTTTATTTTTTTTACAGTTTCATCACTAAGTGCTGGCTTTAGCAGATAATTTAGCCCCCAAATCCCCAAAGGCCAATTATTTTTAAAGGAACCCAGGCGTAAATGCTGTATCTGGATATCACATAAAATAAATTGTCTGCATAACACTACAGAATTTTCATAAATACTTCTTTACAAATGTATAAATAAAGAACTGAGAATATAAAACACATGCATTGGAGATCAGGTAAAGTTTAGCTGAGGATAGCAACCTCCTGTTAATAAGACTTTGATTCTAATAGGCTCTTCTGCGAAAATATTTTTGTTGCCTGGCTGAACTAGACTTTTACTGGAAATATAATACTGGCATTTAGTGGAGAGTTATTTGGACACTCTCCCTGCTGGTTTTACTAGGGGAAAATGCGTATTAAGAAACACTTTGAAATATTGTTACAGGCTTTATTCTTCATTCCACCAGCAGAAATCCTTTAATAAAAGAAAACATTTAATTTTGCATTTAGAACTGAAGGTACTTTAAATCTTTTTTTTTTTTTTTAAATTAATTCCTCCAGTTTCCTCAGAGGCATTATTTCTAGATTTATTTATTTTTTAAGTTGTTTAACTTGTTAATTCTACACTTTTCTCATTGTGAATTCTTCCATTCATATTCTGGTGAGTTCATCCTCATTCTAAGATATCTGTATTCTAGCCAAGGGATGGGAGGACTTGGATAAAATTAGAAGAGAGCTGAACGTTTGCCAAAAATCCTGAGCTAAAGTTTAACTTAAAATTTAAACCCAATGTGGAACTGGTTGTGAAGTTTGAATAAGTTCAGCTATTATTATTTTTTTGTTTCCCACACCAACTTTTGATTTCTTCCACATTTCTTAGTTTCACGTAGGATTAGAAATACTAAAATGTCTTTTAATAGGTCTGTTCTCACAACAGACATGCGGAAGGGAACATGAAATTACTTTTTAAAATGTAGACTGCAACGGCCTTATGGCTTGATTATGCTGGTTTACCAGGAAACTCAGAGTAATTTTAAACATGACGGGCCCGGAGAGCTTCCACTCTCGATCTCGGTCAGGAATCAGTCCGGCCGTCCATCAGACGTGCCAGCCTGATTCCTACTGGGGATCGAGGAGGGAGCGAGGCTGCGAGGCGCAACATGCGACCACACAGCCCCACCCCCCACGCTCCCCCGGCCACCCGCCCTCTGGGAGATGGACGGACGCAGTAGACAATCCAGCCGCTGCGCTTGATCCCGTCCCGTGATCAGGACCACGGTCAGGGCAGGCTGAAGGTAACAGACGTTACCTTCAGCCCTTTCAGGATTGTGGCCACTGTGATCACAGTTTGGGCCCGGTCCCACCACGATTCTGGACCTCCAGGCAGCCGAAAGTCCAGAATCATGGTCATTGGGTATTTTCAGACATTACATTACTACACTCAACCACGGTTAATCCCCCGTGGTGGTGGATGGTTGCATAACGTCTGGTTGCTCGCCACCAGATGCTCACCACGGTGAACCACCAGCGGTGAGCAAAATAACCACGCTTTCGAGGATGGTCCGGGCACCATCCCCGAAAGCATGGTTAATTGAACCACGACCCGGAATCGGCGGACGGTAACATCTGTTACTGCCACCGATTCCGGGCCATGGCCCAGACCCCAGGTCAGAATAGGGTGCAGCGGCTGGATTGGCCACTGTGCCTGCCCGTCTCCAGGAGGGCAGGCAGCTGGGGGAGCGTGGGGGGGCCACCACCACCCCAGATTCCCCGCCAGAATCAGCCGGCACGTCTGTTGGACGTGACGTTTTGATTCCGGCGGGGAAGCAAATGGTGATTCCGTGATGGGGCCAATAGGTGCCCCGTCACGTCTGAAATCACCCATTGTGATTCCCGCCAGAGATTCACTGGGGTGAACATCTGGCAGAACTCACAACAGACGTTACAAGAATCACGGCCACCACAGGGAATTCACTTTGGTTGACCATGATCTCGTAACGTCTGAAATTACCCTCAGGTTCAGTAATGACCGTGGAATTTCTATAACCTGGTGTGAGAGAAGAACATTTTATTCCTCACACTTCCATTTTATTTTTTGTGGTTTTATGGTGAACAAGGATGAAATAAAAAACTAGAGGGGGTTCAAAAAGTTTATGAAAAGTAACAAATTTGTCCACTTTTTTTGCCATTTTGAATTTTTTCAGACTCTTATGTTAAAAATATTGCTGAAATTTACAAATTTTATTTTGGACTTTGTCCATGTGATGTCACCCAAGTCATCCAATCTCCTTATGCCTCCATAACCATTTATCCATCTACATAATGGGCATAATGTTCCTATCTGCCTCTGATATGTATTGAACCTTAATATTCATACAGTATCTGCTAGATGTTCTTATAAAACCCTAACGTAAATGAAAATATTCCACTCCATTTAATTAATACATAAAAAAATCCAAAGGATTAAAAATGAAGTTTAAGCAGATCCAGATGTAAAGCTTATGCTGACAATTGGCCCCTCTCATAGCAGTAAGGAGACCAAGGGTAATTTCAGATGTAACGAGACCACGGTCAATCACAGTGAATCCCCTGTGGTGACCGTTTGTCCCGTTATGTCTAAAAGATTCCCGCCAGATGTTCATCACGGTGAATACCTGGAGGGAATCAAAATAACCACGATTCTGGAGGTGAGGCCAGCCTCACCTCCGGAATTGTGGTTAGATTGGCCACGATCCGGGATGGGCCAAAAGTTATATCTGTAACGTTGGCCCATCCCGGATTGTGGCCCAGACCGCGATACAGGATCGGGCGCAGCAGCTGGATTGGCTGCTGCGCCCGCCCATCTCCCAGATAGTGGGCGGCCAGGGGAGCGCGGGGGGTGGGGCTGTGTAGCCACACGTTGCACCGGGCAGCCCCGCCCCCTCCCTAATCCCCAGTGAGAATCAGGCTGGCATGTCCAAAGGCCGGCCGGCCTGATTTCTGACTGGGAACCTAAACGGATCCCAGTACGTGATTCAGCATGGTGGGCCTGGAGGCCCGGCACGTCTGAAATTACCCCAAGTGCTTCAAAATAACCAATCCCTGCAGACCAAAAATCCCATAGCTCTTCTGTCTAATAGCCGCACACCTACCACCTGGGAGTCTCCATTCCTAAAGGATGCCGTGATTGGATGTTAGGGTTGTAACACCTGTGCTGCTACTTACATTGTTTGGTTTTTTTCACTCAGCATAAATTGGGTTGTGGACTCTACTGCCAGAGGCGGTACTATAGCTGAGTTTAAAAGAGGTTTTGATAAGTTTCTGAAAGATAGGTCCATTAGCAGCTATTAGCCAGACAGGATCAGGGAACATGACGGGAGCTGGGGGAAAACAACAGGGAATGGATCCCCCATTATGACCTGTTGGGTGCTTCTCCCAAGCCACCGTGATTGGCCACTGTCGGAGACAGGATGATGGGCTAGATGAACCATTGGTCTGACCCAGTATGGCATTTCTTATGTTCTTATGTATTTCTCAAAAAAGTCTTAACTGATCTCAATGGCAGAACTGGATCCAGGCAAGTGCAGATCGTGTGATCAAATGAGCCCCCCTGTGTTGGGGAAGGGGGAGGTCCGCAGTAACACAAGATACATGAATAACCTGAAACAACATGAGTGTGAAAAGCAAGATCATAAAATATGGGCCCACAGAATCTCAAAAGCCAGGAGCCTCAGCCTATGGAGGGTTCACAGCAATTCATAAGGAAGCCCCCAACATGTGGGGCCCACAAGTAAACTAGAAATTGCAACCTATGTGTCACATACAGGTCTGCAATGCAGGGAAGGTCTGTTGAGGAGGATGTTATGTTTAACCAAACACCAAAACAATTATTGTACCATTTGTAATTATGGTACCATTTTCCTTTTTCTGTTGGGTGAGTTAATGTGTGTCTGTTAAACATTCCTCTTTTAGCAGGGGGCCCATATCACTGTTTTGTACATGGCTCCAACCTCCTCAACTACTCACTGGAGAGTGTGTGCTGAGAACCCACAAGACTATTGGAAAGGGAGGCTCTCATTTCTCCTAAATAACAGGTTTAGCATCTACAGAACAGGTTTAGCATAGGCAGGAATGCTGCAGTTTTTCCACATGTTGCACAACTGATTAGCCATTGTATGTCAGCTTTGGCCAAGGCATGAGAGGGCAGTTTTGCCTCCTTGTCCACTTAGTGCTTGGGAGTCTTAATAGAGGCTGACAGGAAGGGTGTTGGGTTGGTGCCCAGTAGTGACCTGACTTCTGTGATTTATAAGCATTAACATCTGAGTGCTGGGCTAAGAGGTACTAATTCAGAGGTTTCCAAACTCTCTCTTGTGACCCCAGGTTGGGATAACACCATCTGTTGATCTTGGGTGATATTTGATATACACTACATGTCTTTTTCTGCTTCTTTGGGGCAATGGGATTATACTCGTCTCAAAACGGCATCACAGGCAAAAACTTGGGAACCCCTGTACTAATGGAGTTTATACAAGACACCTGGATGAACACTAGAAAAAACTTTTTGAGGGGTTGATCGGTGGGGCAGATTCCCCAGGGAGGCTGTGGAGTTCCCATTTACTGCAGTTTTTACAATAGCTTGGAAAATATCTCTCAAGAATGGCTTAGTTATAGCCAATCCTGCCTTAGTGCAGGGGGTGGACTAGAGGACCTTTGGAGGATTCTTCAAACCCTACAGTTCTGAGGGGAAAGGAGCAGAGATGAGAGTGAGCATTGAGCCAGGGAGGCCAGATTCAGGAACTGGAAAAGGGCCATATAACAGGCCATGAGTCATATTTGGCCTGAAGGCCTCTCCACCTCTGCAGTAGAAGAAATGGGTGGAAATAACAACTACAGACTGAAACAGGCTTCCAGAAAATGATACTGAAGGAACCAATTTTTTCATGAGATTTCACGCATGTTTTGAGAATTTCACAAACATTTTATTTTTATTATTATTTATTGGCCCTTTTTACACAGGGTAATTTCAGACGTTACGAAAACGCCATTCACCCCGGTGAACCCCAGTGAATTTCCTGTGGTGGTGGCATTTCCGGGAACGTCTGTTTGGTCCCAGGCAGATGTTCACCATGGTGAACCCCTGGCTGGGATCAAACTTGACCATGGTTCTCGACCTCCGGCCAGTCGGAGGTCAAGACCGTGGTTAGAGTGGCCACGATCTGGGATGGGGATGGTGATGGCGGCGCTGCACGTCTGCTCACCAGCCCCATCCAGGAATCAGGCCCCAACCACGGGACGGGGTCGGGCGCAGCGGCCTCATTGGCTTCTGTGCCCGCCCGTCTCCCCGTGGGCGGGTGGCTGAGGGAGCACGGGGGGCGGGGCTGAGCGGCCTCACATCGCGCCGTGCAGCCCCGCCCCCTCCCTGATTCCCCACAGTGATGGAGCCGGCACGTCTGAAGGATGAACGGCTTCATCACGGACTGGGATCGGAGAACGATCTCGGTCCGGGGTTCAGTGTGGCGGGCCTCCGGGCCCATCACGTCTGAAATTACCCACAGACACTCTAACACCAATAAAATGGGTGTTACATTTTATTAAAGATGGTACAGGGCACCACTGCAGGCCTGCAACATGGGCCCTTTTCACACGAGATGCCTCCACCCAATTTCGCTGGGTGGAGGCGTCTGTGTAAACACTAGGGATGTGCGAACGCTGTTCGGAGTTCGGCTTGAACTCGGTCTGTTCGGACATCCGCCGAACTGAACTCGAAAATGGTCAAACAGTTTGGTCATGTTCAGGTGACTTCAGGTGGGAAAAACGTGACTGGAAGGGGGAGGCAGCTGAGGAGCAGACTTCCTGGCACCAGGGGTGGAGACCAGGGGTGGTCCCAGGGCCAAATGATACTGATACAAAAAAAAATCTTCGAATTTGGTATCAATTTCGGTATCGATAGTGCTATTTTCGGATGTTCGGCCAAGTTTGGGCAAACCGAATTCCGCCGAACCGAACTCTGCCGAACCGAACAGCCGAACCTGAACTCGGGTTTCGAACCGAACGTCCGAACATCCGAACTACATTCTGTTCGCACATCCCTAGTAAACATCACTTGTGGTGGGTGTAGGTGCGTTCATTCTCCCACGCAACACCCATCTCCACCCACCACCCACCCAGGGAGAAATCGCTATAGCTAATATAGCTGGGGAGATGAAGACAGCCAATGAGTGGGCACAAGCGGTAGCTTCTCCCCTGTTCCAAGCCCCTCCTCTCCCATCTGCACACACTCACGCCCAAAGGGCCCCAGCCCCTGTACCACTTGTGCCCACTCATTGGCTGTCTTCATCTCCCCAGGTATATTATATAGGGGCTGGGGCCCTTTAAGCGTGAGTGTGTGCAGCTGGCAGAGGAGGGACTTGGAACAGGGGAGAAGCTACCGCTTGTGCCCACTCATTGGCTGTCTTCATCTCCCCAAAAATAGTTTGATTGAAGGTTTTCAGCCAGCTCTGGAATAAAGGACTCTCTAAGAGGGCTGGTTGGTAAAAATTCTGAGGGTGCTTTACAGATTAGCGTCTTCTACTGGTGTTGAGCACTTCTTGGCAACACTGGGGTTTAAGTCATTTGCTGGATTTGAGCAGGTGCAGAAGCAGGATTATAATTTTCACCTTTTACCTCTTCCTCTGTCATTCTGAGGCATCACGCTCAATTTTTTTCCCTATGGTATCGATAGTGGTATGGTAACAGTCTGAAAATGGCTGTTTGGGTTTAAAACTGAGGCGTCTGAAAACCGGGCTGTTACAGTTCCCAATTTTTGGTTCTGTATCTTTCCCATTTCCCATTCAATGGGAAGTGGAACCGGGTCCAACCTTCCCACCCCATTCCCCAAGGCGCTTTACCAGCCTCGGAGGGTGGGGATCCACATTCCTAATAACCTCACTCCTGGGGCCTGTCTTTACCCCCACCTCCAGGGCCCCGCCGACTGGCATGTACTTACTGGTCTGGACCTCTGAGGATAGGGGTGAGGAGGATTGTGGAGTCGCCATCTCCACTGCCAGTGGTTGGGTCTGACCAGGCCTCTTCAGCTGCCAGGAGGTGGAGCTGGCTCTGCTGTCGTGAGGCTGGACCTCCTCTGCTGCTGGGCTATGGAATTGGCTCCACTGTTGGGACCCTGGTTTGGCTCCGCTGCCAGGAGGCTGAGCCAGCTCCGCTGCTGGGAGGCTGGGACTTCTCTGCTTCCAGGCAGGGGAGCTAGCTCTGCTGCCGGGTGGCTGTGCTTCCTTTCCTGCCAGGCACCCTGTGCTTCCCACAGTGCACTGCCAGAGGAAACATTTTGATTTTACGCATGTGCAGCCCTTTTCCAAAATGACCCCAGCAGCATTGGTGCCATTTTGGAAAAAGGCAGCTGTTCCGCACATGCGTGGAGCCATTTTGGAAAAGGACTGCACATGCTCCAGTGACCATTTTGCACATGTGCGCTGCTAGAGCAGGGAGCTCCACAGAGCTGCACACCCTGGGAAGGAGGCCTGGGCAAGGCCAGCAGGCCTTCCACACCCATGGAGGTTGTTGTGCGGCTTCCCAGAAGATGAGGAATCCCAGTCGCCCAGCAGTGGAGATGGCTCCACCACCTGGCAGTGAAAGAGGCTGAAAATGACTTCAGTGGAAAAGATGCAGAACCATAAACTGAAAACTGAAACCAAAAGTACCTACCAAAAACCAGGGATCTGAAAACAAACAAAAAAACAAAAATAGGCCCTGTGTCCCCCTACCCCTAGTACTCAGGCTGTGACGTGAAAGGAAGCCCTTTTACTCACTTGAAATACAATAGCGCAAGGTGAGTTTTTCTTGTTTTGCTGGAGGTGTGAAACTTTCCATTCTGTCCCACATTTTTTAACACAGCTATGAGCCAAAACAATTTCCAGTCCAGGAAAAAAAAAACCACAGACTAAGGCAGAAAAACTTCAAGATCTTTGGGTGCATTCCACAAAGTTGCAAAGGGAATGGTTCAGTTCCTTTGCTGACTGAAACAAATGTTTGATATATCTAATTCTTCTCTGGAGTTAACACTGCAGAATCAGATCCTGGGGAAGCCTTATGCTGGTGAACGTTTCCTGCTGACAGTGTTTATGTTTGATTGTGGGCGCAGCCACGTCATGCACTTACCACACCTTGAGCAGCCGTACCCCACTCCGGGCAACCTTACCACATGATATAATGCATTGTGTGCCTGGCGGCCACCAAATATTCCCCCCAACACATGACAGAGTAGGCATTTGGCTGATACGTGCGGCATCCTCTGAAAAAAGCTGAGAACGCAGCGTGTAGCAGCCTTACCCAAAGTAGAGTAAGGCTGCCCAAGGTGTGGTAATGCACTGCTGCTCACGCGGCAAAGTCGGCTGTGGGGCTTTGAGCAGTGGTTGCAAGCTCCAGTCTTGCGCAGTCACATAACAGCTGGAGGTGGGAAAGTGGGTGGGCTGGGGGAGGGTGGGACAGGGACAGGGACCCACTCATTTGGCTGGAACCTCGGCCCACCATGGGGTGTGACGGGGTAGTTTCAGATGTTACGAGATCACGGTCAACCACAGTGAATCCCCTGTGGTGGCCATGATTCCTGTAACATCTGTTTTGAGTTCCACCAGATGTTCACCCCAGTGACAGGATCGGGCGCAGTGGCCGCATTGGTCGTTGCACCCGCCCATCTCCCGGAGGGCGGCCGGCTGGGGGGAGCATAGGGGGGCGGGGCTGTGCGGCTGCATGTCATGCCGCGCAGCCCCTCCCCGATCCCCTGTAGGAATCAGTCTGGCACGTCTGATGGACAGTCGGACTGATTCCTAACTAGGATCCGAAATAGATCCCGGTCCCGGTTCAGTGTGGCTGGCCTCCGGGCCCGTCACGTCTCAAATTACCCAGGATGGCTGACAATGGCCCGTCTGCCCGTGGAGGTCCGACTATCCATCCTGTTCCTTATGCTAGCCCCGAAGTGTGACAGCAGCAATTGCCCGCCACAGGGAGCATGAGGGCAGAGGCCTCCGCTGCTCATGAAGAGGCACCCTGTGTTTTTAAAATTGAATATGATAATGGTCCAGTAGGAAGCAGTTGTTGAAAATACTGCAAAAGTCAATGGCCATTTCTGCTTTAAAACGTGTAAAGAGGAGTGAATTAACACGTTTGGAGAATAAAATAAACACAAATGATTCATCCTCTCCAGACTATTAACCCAAAAAACAAAGGCAATGCTATCTTTGCCTTTATGATCCTTCTTGCTTTATAGCTAAGCTTATACATCTGGATATTTATATTTTCTGTTCCTTTACATAAATTCCTCTTTGGGGCCAAGATTCCATACTACTCTCTTAGAAATGGGAGCCTGAAATTCTTCTCTGTTCATTTAGAAAACGAAAATATCCAAAGTTTTAAAAAATAATAATAATAAAATAAAATAAAGTACACCGCATTTATGCAAACTCAATCCACTGGAGAATCTTCCTTTCCTGGCAGTGTTGCAAGCTTGAGAGCCTGTTGCTATTTTATGCACAAGTAAAAATTACCCATTTTCCATGAACATCCAGTTCTTAAACTGTCTGCCAAATTTTAGCCTGGAGAGTCACTATATGTCAGACAACGGCATAATGTGATGGAGTATGACAAAAGTGTTATGGGCCTGAGCCTCTGCTCTCTCAATTTTAAAACTCCCACTGCAGTTAGTATGGGTTTGAGAGCAAGAAACATGTAGTGTTGGGTCCAGTTGAATATATATTCATGTTACTGAGAGATGGAAATGAAAGGAACAGTCCATCTCCCAAGTCTGTTCAAAGACTGGTTGCCTCATCTGAGCTAATTGTGGATGAGTATGGTGAACGCTAAGGAATCTGCCACGTACATCCCTGCATCCATAATTAAAAATCTTGCATTGTCATTTCAGATGACATGGGGCATCTTTAATAGGCTCCTGTGTTGTAAAACAAAATCTAATTTGTTATTTCTTATACAAACACTAATGTCCTGCCACTTTATAGCTGAGAAATCATGCACGTTTTTTTTGGCATCACTTTTTTTTTTTTCATTACAGCTGCCAAATAGATTATTCATGAGGCATATCACTGGTAATAAAGTAGCACTCTCATTGTTGCAAGAACCTCATTGGTGTCACACAGATTTTAAGCCTATGCCCATATCTGATTATCTGTGGAAACATCCACTCAATAGGGTCTTTTATTGAGTAATTTTGCTAGTCAACTTTGAAGGACTAATTTTAGTTTCATGATAATAACAATACGGTCAAGTTGTATTTCTATAGTGCTTTTCACATCATCAGAAATTCCAAAGCATTGAAATACTTGCCAGTAGAGGAGGGAATATGTAGGATAGCATGGCTGTCTTTTGTGAATAGCAACATCCCACATAGAGCACTTGAATACTAGCCAGCTAATCTGTGATGAAATTCAGTAGATGTGAAGGATTCTCCCTGACATTGTGGTTTCTCCGCCTGCTTATACCTGCAGTGTATTACGGAACATCAGGAAGAGGAGCAACCAGAGGGTTTAATAGTAAAATATGTGATAGATTAAATTCATAAGATTTAATTGCTGCAAGTATAAAGGCTTACGTTCTAGAGCATCTCTAGCAGTGGTTGTTATGTATTCCAAAGGATAGCTAGGGCATGGGCCTAGGGTGGCAGATTCTGAGGGATGGCAGGGGTCTGGGAAGAGAGGACTGAGCCTGGAGACGGCGCTACGGCTGGGAGGCTTTGCGTGCCTGCACCGCCACACCTCCTCCTCCCCCCGTTGCCACAGCAGTACTGCCTCGACCTGAGCACTGCCCACAGCTTGGGGGTCTGGAACCCCACCCAGAGAAGCACCCCACCCAGAGAAACCTGCCCTGGGGGTCTGAGCCCCTTGCAATCCCATGCCATGGCAGCGGCACTCCACATCTATTGCCTCATCATGTGCACACCCAATAGCATAGTTTGCTGCTATGCACTATTGAACATGCACATATTATCACCGCCATATTTTCTCTGAAGCATGCTTGGGAATGTAGTCCAGCAGCTCCAGAGGAAAAAGTTGGCAGTGACAGTGTACACGCTCAGTAGTGCATAGATGCAAACTGCACAATGCATGTGTGTGCAATGGGGACACAAGAATCACATGGCAGCTGACTCGAAGTTTCATCCAGGTAGCCTAGTGAACTCGGGGGAAAGAGGCAGCCAAGGGGCATGACTTTGGGGGCAGCAGCCTAAGAAGTGGCTAGGGCCAGTAAAATCCTGTCAGGCCCTGCGGATAGCTAAACTAGAGGATTCACTGATCCTTGGAGTCCACCAACTGCAACCTGGGTTTTCCCTATCTGTGTCCTGCATATATACACAGGTAAAAATGAAACCACATCGTTCCTGGTCTATAAGCATCGGCTTTAACAGTGAGGATAGTAAAAGAGTCTCCAAAGAGCTGACTTCTGAAGAGCTTGGTCAGATTTCTCAGCTTGGAGGTTGCTCATTGGAGATCTTAAACAAAGCTTGGTATTGCTACAGAATATCCCAGTGAGGCAGCTTGGCAAGACCACAAGGGTGTTTGGAGAGACTTTGCACAAGTAGCAGTCTGGAGATGTAGCCTTAATATCTGACTTGCGGTAAGACCCTGTCACTGCTTTTACACAGCAGCTCTACGTGGGGCTACCCATGGTGACGGTTCAGAGACTGCAGCTAGTGCAGAATGCGGTGGCCTGTCTCCTTGTGGGGTCGGGCCACCTTGAGCACATTACACTGGTGCTCCAGGCTCTGCACTGGCTGCTGATAGTCTTCTGAGTCCAATTCAGGGTGTTGGTTTTGAGCTATAAAGCCCTATACGGTCTTGGCCTGACTTACCTGCGGGATCACCTCACTCCCCATGCCCTGGAGTGACCTCTGCAGTCTGCTGGGCGCGCCCTTCTTGAGGACCCCCGTGTGGCCACTATGGAGAGGGCGTTCTAGGTGGCCACACCTAGGCTGTGGAACTCCCTCACGGCTGAGGCCCGGTTGACCCCACATCTCCCTTCCGCCATATGTGTAAGACCTGGCTGTTCTCCCTGGCTTTTGGCAAGGTAGGTAGGTAGGATGGGGGTTAGGATTGGGGGCAGGGTTTGGTTCTGTTTTCCTTCTCTTTTATTGTATTATGGATTTTATGTGTGTTTTGTTTATCTGTTTTTATTATGTGAGCCGCCCAGGCTGCCTGGAGCAGGAGGGGCGGGATAGGAAACTGTTTAAA
Source organism: Sphenodon punctatus (assembly GCA_003113815.1). NCBI lineage: Eukaryota > Metazoa > Chordata > Lepidosauria > Sphenodontia > Sphenodontidae > Sphenodon > Sphenodon punctatus. The sequence continues at coordinate 7,098,887 of QEPC01004358.1, read as the reverse complement.
TAATAATAATAATAATAATAATAATAATAAGTAATGGGTTCTTATAAGTGCTCGAGTGCTGTTAAGAGCAGAGTCAGGGTTCAAACATATTGCCTTGCATGCAAAAATAGCAATGATAAAATATTGGTTGCGATTAAACAAGATTGACTCAGGCTCATTGGCATCACAAATAAATTATTCAGCACAGGGTCGTTGGCCAGAATTCATTAGCTCTACATTGAGCTCCTTGGGGTTTTCAGCAGCGTATCTCCTAACTCTTCCATTTACAAAGGCTTGGTTTGAGATTAAGTCTCGGATATTAGATCAGGAGCAACAGTTTGAACATGCTCTGCTGAGCTCCCAGAAAGTAGCCCAACTATATGAGAAGTTTGTGCTCCCAGGAGAAGGAGCCACTTATTTGTCTGATTATAGGATGAGGAGAAGAAGGATGGTGCTGACTTAAGCGCGATTCAATATATTCCCATCAGCAGTCACTGAGGGTAGATTGGGAGAGATTCCTCAACAAGAACGGCTATGTAGGGAGTGTAGTAGAGCTAACCATAAATATGTCGAGACAGTAGCAAGTTGGTCTGTCCTGTTTACCAAAAGTGGAGGGAGACATTTATTGTTCCTCTGCTTAGAGACCAAGGTGGGAGCAGGATGGAGGAAAAATTCCTGCTTGGAGATAAAAACCAGTTGGTTTCTGGAAAAGTGGCTAAGTTCTTGACCCTAGTTAAAAACGTTAAGGATAAATCCCTGATAGATTCCAGGATAGGAGGGGTCTAGGTGTCTTGAAGATAAAGTTGGGGAAACCTGTAACCATTAATCTCACGACTGTGAATTTAGGGAGGATGACCCTAAACGTCTTAGCCAGGCTCTATAAGGGTTGTCTTTTGCTGTATCTTTTGTGCTTAAATTCCATATTTTGGAATGGGATGTAAGTTCGTACTGCCTATAAAGATACCGCATATGATGCAGTCCATAAGAATGGTGTTTTGAGGGTTAAGAGTAACGTGCGGAGGGTTAGACACCATGCCTCCGTAGGATGCTTAGGCTCGTCTTTGTAGGGTGAAATTGTGTGCCCAGGCAAGGAAATTAAGAAGGGGTCAGATGGGTGGCATAACAAGGTTGGGAGGATCCTCCTGAGGATTTTGTGAATTTTATTTTGTATACCTTACTTGCGATGGGAATTGTATAACTGTATATTTTATTGTATTGTATATTTTTTGTTATGACCAAAAAAGGCTAAACAAATAAAATCAAATTAAAAAAAAATATAAGTGCTCGAGATAATAGCGGGTGTTATAAATGCTGGAGTTTTGTAATGTATGAACGCATTATTCCTTTTTTATGCAGCGAGATCTCGCAGCCTTGTAAAGGTAATTTCAGAGGTAATGGGCCTTTCGGTCTGCCACGCTGAACCCTGGACCGGGATCCATCTCGGATCCCAGTTTGTGATCAGACTGGCCGTCCTTTATACATGCCGGCCTGATTGCGGAGGGGAATCGGGGAGGGGGATTGGCTGTGCAGCCGCCTGCTCCACTGGCCGCCCACCCTCAGGGAGACAGGCAGGCGCAGCGGCCAATCAGACCGCTGCGCCCGATCCTATTCCACGGTCTGGACCGTGGTCAGGAATGGGGCAAGGTAACAGATGTTACTTTTGCCTCATTCCCTATCGTGGTCCAACTAACCACGGTTCTGGAGGTGAGGCCGGCCTCATCTCCAGAACAGTGGTTAGTTTTGAACCCCACCAGGAATTCACCATGGTGAACTGGTGGGGCTCAAACAGATGTTCACGCAATCACAGCCACCACCCTGAATCCACTGTGATTCAGGGTGGTTGACTGTGATTCCGTAACGTCTGAAATTGCCCTAAGAGTCATGATAGGGTTTCAGGCTCTGCTCCACCCCAGGAAATACCCTCAGACTCAGCTCTGCAGGAATCACACCGTTCCACACCAGCTGCCCTGGTATCTGATTGGCTGATTCACAGAGCCTTCTCTCTATTGGTTGTCCAGGCCTATATAAACAAGAAGCAGGAAGTATCCGTGTGTGCACCATGATGGTTACCCAAATTTTGTACCTGGACCCCATGAGTAACTCGAGCTCCTGCCAACCTTGCCTCAGGCTTGCTCTGCCAGATTTCCTGCTTTGTGGCTTCTGTCCTTGTCTAGGAACTCCAGAACCCTGATTTGACTCTGGCTATTGGCTTCTGGCCTGGTTCTGGCTTTCTGACCACTGATTCTTGACTCATTTCTCTGAGCCCCAGTATGTCACACAGGCAGCTCCCATCTCAGGTAGGGTGACCAGTTATGCAAATTTTAGAGGACACCTGAGAAATACGGATTGCATGGCTGCATCGGCTCCAGTACAACCCTGCAACCTGTATTTTTCATAAGTACCCCCTATAATTTGCATATCCGGCCACCCTAATCTTAGGCTTTGTGCCCATTGTGGTTCCCTGACCTGTGTTGCTTTTGAAATTATATTAGGAGAGGAAGGATCACCCCACTTCTTTAGAATGGACTCTCACTGTCCAGTAGCACTGGCTGCCAGAGCAGGCCATACCACTTACTTCACATCATGATCAGCCTAACAAACTGCATGACTTGCAGAATTGCCGGAACACCCATCTCCTGGGAGTTAACACACTCCAGGTGGAATTTCTTTGGCTCATCTCCAGCTCAAAGGCATTTACAGGCCTCATACAATCTGGAAGGGATTTTTTTGAATTTAAGGGATAAAATTCAACTGTTTTGCACCAAATCTGCTTAAATACCAGGGCAATGAGTGATGATTAGTTCAGCTGCCTGGGAGCTGCAGAAACATTGTTCTCCAGACTCCCAAGTGCAGAACCAGTGTAGCTTAATGGATAAGGTCCTGGAGGCCAAATTAAGGCTTCTAGGTAGTAGACTCAAGTCCAGAACCTCCAGGGTAGCCTTCTTGGAAGTGCTGCCTGTTCCACGCGCAGGACCCCAGAGGCAGGCGGAGCTCCAATGTCTCAATGCGTGGATGAGACAATGGTGTAAGGAAGAAGGCTTT
>QEPC01004358.1:7052422-7095766 GCA_003113815.1 Sphenodon punctatus | reverse complement strand
GTGTGGGTGGGGGAGTCCAGAGGCAGAGATCAAAGGAGGAGGCTAGGGAGAGACAGCGGGAGACAGAGGGCTGGGAAGGTGCATCAATATGGATGTATCGAGGTATTTAATTTGCGGACTTTAAAAATGCGCCACTGCCATAATATGCTCATAATACCCCGCTTCCGTCTCGTGTAATTAGTGAAGGTGTCCGTTTCAAAGTATGCGCAATCGCCATGCGCAATCGCGCGCCGCTCGTCTAAAAGAGCCCTATGTAAGGCTTTGGTCTTTGCTAGGCTGTTGGCCATGGTCACTGAGCCAAACTTTGTAAATTTCCAGGCTATAGTCCTGTTCTGTTCAGCAGGTGTGTTGCCTGAAGGTGCTACTCCAGGAGAAATGGAACACATCCTAGAGTTACAGGGCATGAACCAACTAAGCATCCTTAATGGGGAGCTCTGTTTGTGCTGCCAAGTTGCTGTTCTAGACAGTGCATGGAGGAAAGGAGGGTAGAATCAGAACGGTGACCCCACCTCTTCCCTGCCCTTTTTGGGCTCGTAAGCCAAAGGTTGAGTTGTGATAAGTATTCCTAAATCCAGAGGACTGGCTGAAACTGTTTAAAGTCATGTGGATTCTATGAGATTTGTAGAATTTCCTCCAGTACAAGCTAGGACAAAACTACTCCAGGCATATCCTATTTCGTGGTAGTTTGGCATTTCCATTTCCAGTCCAAGAGGGTATGGTGGCACAAGGAGATCAGAAAAGTTAACTATGCTTCACTGGTCTTCTCGAATATCTGCAAAGCCATTGGGCTGAGACTTTGGGCTGATATTTCAAAAACCTAATGAGAATCGGATCATTCCAAAGAGCAAGAAAATGAAATTAAAAGATTTTAATTACCAGTCTGTCCCTGTTCTCTACCTGCAACGTTTTGAATTCATCCACTAAACCCAGCCTTGCTTTTCAACTCGGCTGGAATTCCTGTTCTTTAAGTGCAAAAGAGGTTAATCATAGAGTAGAAACTAATTTGACTTGCTAATACTGGAAGAAAAAACATTTATGGCAACCACAAGTATTTTCAGGATTATGGTGTACAATGCTTTTGAAAGCTCGTTTCTGGGGTCATGTTTACGTAAGCAGGCTTGCACTTTTTTTTCTTCACTAGAGGAAATGCTTGTAAGCTAAAGCTGTGTTTCCCAAAAGCCAGAGCAGCAAATGAAATAAAATCCTCTCCTTCAGTGAAGAAACAAACTCAGGGAAATCTTTATGAGGTCTCAAAAAAAAAAAAAAAAGAGGAGGAGGAGATATTTCTTTAAGACAGAAGGCCCATTTTGAGGATATAAAAGAGATGTAGTATGTGCTCCTTAAGTTGAGTCCCGCTGTTATAACTATTTCCCCCTGATAGTTCCTCTTTGGCAACAGCCTTCCATGCTGAAGTGAAAACTGTAATTTTTCTTGGGCATTATTCCCCCCTTCAAAGTCCCCCAGATTACATCAGTGGTCAGTCATTAATATGCACAGTGGGAGTCCCTCTCATTGCTTTGTGGCCCACAATGAGCCAGTTGTTGGACTTGTCATCCTAGTGGAAACTACTGTGCAAGGGAAGCCCAGTCATGCTGCCTCATGTTAATTGAAAGATGGTAAATCTGTTCCAAAAAATACTTCAGATGCTTCTGTTTTGTGACAGATGTTTCATTATTATTTTTCTTAAATTCTCCCTCAGCCCTTACTTTGGTTGAAGAAAGTTCCATTGCCCTTTCTTAAGAGAATCAGAGCTCATCAGCACTGACTCTTCAAAGAAAATCCCCACATGTTAGTTAACTCTGAAGTTCTCCATATTCCTTTCCCTTCCAGCTCCTTAGTTTCCACTTTTTAAATCTTGTTTAGAGTCAGGTTATTGGATTCAATTCTGAAACCTGCCTGGTGCCCAGATTGGTATTTAGAAACTTCTCTTATGTGCTCTTATAGGCCTGATTTTCCTTCATCATCATGGTGCAGTATTTGCATCTCACATCCATTTTTAGACTTTTAGGGTGTTAACAAAAGAGACTATATCTCACTGGAGTCCATGTTCGGTCTGTGCGGCCCCTATTCAGCCCCCACTCACATGTTTGGCATGTAGAGCCTAATAAACAGGCAGCCCCCTGCATGTATTTCTTGTGCGTTTGAGCAGCCTCCACTCACAGGTTTAGTGCAACAAACCTAATAGAAGGGCATGCGTTCTTACCCACCACTGTCCACCAACCAGCCCCTCCCTCCCAGTACCCCTCCCCCTGTCATGATGTGTAGCTGCGGTGAACTATGGGAAGAAGCCAGCGCCCCAGCTGTTCCTTTCTTCCAGGCTATTATGACTCCTGCTATCCTTGTCCACCCATGCCATGGAGGGTTTATACCTCTTGGCACTTCGCAGTTGGAGAAAACCTTTTGCTACAGAACACAGAGTTTATTGAGCAATTTGCATACTTTATTGAGCATTTATAGTGAAAATTGAAAGCAAAACTAAAAATTAAAAGCCAAAACAATCAGTCCAAGCAATCAATCTTTACATGTTCTCAGCCCGGTTTCTCCCATCCATGGCTCCACAGCACAGTTCACAGCTCACGGGCAGGTAGCAGCACACAGGTTTATGGGGGTCTCTTCTGCTGTGGGGTTGAAAATTCCTCCCAGTTCTCATAAAACTCCCAAACACGCGCCTCTTACTCCCCTCCACCCTGATTAAAAAATGTCATGTTCTGTGGTGGTAACACTGTAGCATTTTTAAATAACTTGCATGTGCACTGATGTGCTTGTTACAGGGATTAGCAGAGGCAGTGTAGCAACACACACGTGCACAAATGCAGGATTAGCTTTGCAGAAACGTTTTGTCAATAGCAGCCAATACCTGCTTAGACAAACTCAGCATGCAGCCAACCCCGCAAGGACGCATGGGCCGTGATCCAGCTACTTTGAAACATTGTGCCAGTGCTGGGACGATCATGTACTGACACAAAAATGTGCCAAATCCGCTTAGATGCCCCAATGCTTATGGGGCTGGGGAGGGGTGGAGGACTGACCCAGGTGTAGTGGCTGGAGAAGGTGTAAGGAGGGAAGGGCTGTGTTAGGGAGAGGTAAAGGGGGTGCACTTGGGCATGTGTTACAAGGAGAGGATGCTTAGGGAGCGCTGCAATATTGGCACGGGTGGCTGCGGGTATCAGGGTACATTAGGGGGCAAGGGAGAGAGCTCTTACCAGGTGCAGGATGATGGTTGGGAGGTTAGGGAGCCTGCTCATCAGCATGCTGGCTGGCTTTGCAGGTGGCCAGGACCTGCCCCGCACATGCATAGAACACACAGGCACGCTGGCTGAGCCTGCTGTCTAGTTTCCTGGCCATTGTCCTGCACCCTGATAAGAAAAAGGCTTGCTCCCTAATGTGCCCTGAAACCTGCAGCTGCTCCTGCCAATGTTGCATACCCTCCTTATGTGCCTTGATACCTGCACCTTCTCCCCCACCCCCCTTATTTTTTGGAGTTGAACAGAGCTACTACAGGGGTGATCCCAAGCCCCATGGGCACCTCCAGGGGCTTTGGAGACACAAACATGCTGGCTAAATGCCAGGGAGGTGCCGTAAATTGCCATAAAACTGTTGTGAAAGACCTGAAAGGTGACCAAAATAACAAAAAGGCCAGAAAGTGACAAAAATTATGAAAAATGCTGGAAAGTGACAAAACTGACAGGAAATGATAACAGAAAAATCACAGGCTTCAGTACAGACAATGACAGAAACACAGAATCACCAGAGACTGATGAAGTACCAATGAACACTTGCAACAAGCACTCCCAAAATGTCAGTATTTCCTTGTAGAATAGGAGCATTTGCTCTCATCTTAGTCCTAGTTCTGAACAGCGAGAGTTAGGCACGTGCTGTAAACCAGGAGGAGCTGGGGCTGGGACAACCCATGTCTGAATTTTGGTGCATGGCTGGAACTCTCGAGACTTTTCACTCACTATTCTATGGTGCTGGTGGACCTGTACACATGTAGACTACATGCAAGCTAATTCACAGGTGCAGACGCATGGGTGCACATTAGCCTGCACTTGCTAAGGTTCCGTGTCCAGTAGGTCGTGACCACATGGCTGGTCAGGGCGAAAACCTAATAGATAGGCAGGTGGATACTCACCTGGGGTGGGCTATCATCTCGTCTGTTAACACCATTAGGCTTAAGACTGCTATGCAAGATACTAACCCCCAGTGTGCAGGTGGGGAAATGAGGCCGCAGACCAAAGCTTTATTGTCACATCACAGATGGAAGCAAGGACACAAGTTATTATTATTATTATTATTATTATTATTATTATTAACAAACATTTATATAGCACCAGCAGTGTACCTGGCACTTTACAAAGTAATAAAATAGACACAGTCCCTGCCCCTAGGGCTTACAATCTGAGAGACAGGAGCTGGGGGAGAGACTTAGGAAGGGGAACAGAGGGAGAGACAAGGGGTCTAACATTCATGAAGATGCGAGGTCTCAAGTGCACGTACTTGGCTTGGTTACGATGAGAATGACAGCAGGCAGGTCCATGTTGCAAGGATAAGGGTAAACTGATCGTAGGTATAGGAATAGTTATGAGTTTTAAAGGCCACACTCTTTATTAACATAAACAGTCTGGGGAGGGAGATAATCCTCCAAAATAAACCATAATAGGGCTGACATGACAGCAAGTATTTGTGTTCCAAAGGGAAACACCAAATTTTCAGGAGTGCTTGCGAGTGTACATCGGTATTTTGTCAGTTTTCAATGATTCCATGTTTCCACCATTTTGTCACTTTGTAGCACTTTTTTTTGTCACTTCCTGGGAATTTTACAAGAGTTTTATGGCAGTTTTACAACACTTTTGGCAATTTCCAGCAGTTCCCTGGTGCTTAGCCGGCATGTTTTTATCTCCACAGCCCCCAGGGGGTGCATGCAGGGCACACACAGGACTTGGAAGCCCCGTTCAATGTACAAAAAGAATTTTAAAATGACAAAAACTGTTGAACAGCTGGTATGTTTTTCATGTCATGTGAATCTCAGCGAATGCCCTGCTTCCAACGGACGCATTTGCTGAGATTTTTCATTTCAGGTCTAGTGCATAATACTGAACTAACCTAACCAGAGGCCACCCAAGGTACAGCCTGAGTTCCAGCCGCAAACAGGGCGAGCCCCGTCAGGCCCTGTCCCCACTCAAGACACTTGGCTTGGGGGGTAGTACCTGCAGGCCTGCATAATGTCATTGTACCACCTGGATACACATTTGTCCTGCAAGTGCTGGTCTGTGCCCCTCAGCCCCTGGGAGGGGATCAGGCACTTGACTACTTCCTTCCTTCCTTCCTTTGTGGCAGCCCCCTATTTCACATCTCTTATGGAGATGTCTTCCCTTTTGGTTACTTGAGACCCTCTCCAACTTCTAACGTTTGACTTTAACTTGAAATTCTAATTTTTGATTGGATTCCCTCCCCCTCAGTGTGACAAACTGCAATAATATAAACACCCAGAAAACGTTTTGCTGCTCAATTGCCAATTAAATGCTGGCACTATGGGGAAGGCAAAAAATCAGGGAAACGTCTGGCCAGTCGGAGGCCCCTGGAAAAAATTCTTCCCCGGCCCTTAAACTGGAGACCAACTTCAGCTCACAGTGCTGCAGCATAGGGCAAGAAGGTGTGTGGGTGCTCGTGCATCTAGACCTGAAACAAAGAATCTCGGCGAGTGCTACTTCTGTTGGAAGCAGGGCATGTGCCATGATTTGCATGACACAGAAAACCTACTGCCTTTCCAGTTGTTTTCATCATTTTCTGATACTTTTTGCATGTTGAATGGGGCTGCTATGGGCTGGTCCCAAGCCCTGTGTGTGCCCCACATGCACCGCCAGGGTCTGTGGAGATGAAAACGTGCTGGCTAAGCACCAGCGAAGTGCTGGAAATGTAAAAAATGCTGTAAAACTGCCGTAAAACTCGTAAAATTCACTGAAAGTGATAAAAAAAAGTCCCCAAAAAGTGACAAAAGTGATGGGGGAAATGGCAGCCGCATGGAATAATTAGAAACTGACAAAGTATCAACGGACACTCACAAGCACCCCCAAAATTTCAGTATTTTCCTTCAGAACGGTAACATTTTAGTCTCAGCCCTATACACGTTCTCCTTGCTCCTGTTCTGCTGCTGGAGGGAGACAGGCAAGGCCAGTTTAAATGACATCTAGGAACGCTCGGATTGTGAGGTTTCATTTCCCACAACACAGAGTCATTGCCAATCAGCGCCCTGAGCCTCTCCTGCCCTGCCTCACCTCTCCCCCTGCAGCCAACCCAGACTTGCCCTGATCCCTCCTTCTAAAGGTGAGAACAGGGACAAATGACCCTTCCCCCCCAAAAGGAGAGGAGAGTGGAATTCTTACAGTATGGTTGCCAGAGATGGGGGCAAGTGGCCCCAAGTTAATTGTCTTGGTTAGTAGCCGCCTTATAGCATTATGCCTTCCATAGCATGTTACCTTGCACAATGGGCCATAGAAGGTAAAAGTGCTGTGCGGAAAGTTAGTAACTAGTGTGGCATCTTACCTTGTTCTTACTCCCTGTTGCCTTGCAATGCCTCAGATTTATTTCTCTGGTGGAAAGAACAAGGGATGGGCAAACAGAGCCGAGTTCGGAAATTCGGTTAGGTTCGAAAATCGAGTTCGGTTCGGAAGTTTGGTTCAGTTGACCAAACTATTTGAGTTCGGTCTGAACTTCCAAACAGAGTTTGGAAATTCAAACCCCATTGAACTGAATGGAATATTATCTTTTAGGGATGGGCGAACAGAGCCGAGTTCAGAAATTCGGTTCGGTTCGAAAATTGAGTTTGGTTCGGAAGTTTGGTTCGGTCGACCGAACTGGTCGAGTTCGGTCTGAACTCCGAACTTCCGAACCGCGTTCACCCATTCCTAGAAAGAACCCTCCCCATCTACTTTTGAGCCACCACTGAGGCTCTGCTTTAGTCTTCGCTATTGCATTAATTCTTGCTGTTCCTATTCTTGACAACTCTTGTGAGTTTAGGTTTTATTTTAGTCTCCATGGTTGCAGAGAAGAGTTTGAAAACGTGACTGCAGTGTGCTCTCAAGGCTCAGGAACCAGGCAACACATAACCTAGGAATTATTATTTTTTGAAATGTTATTATTTTAAGCCAATCTTCTGATTTGAGGGCATCTAATACATGGTGGTTGTTTTTTTTAACATTTGGGGTTGTCAATCCTGTTAACCATCCTTTTAATGTTGTATTTTGATATCTGATTAGTATTTTGATTATAATGCTGGAAAAGTATTATCCCAGGTCTCCCCTTGCACCATAAGCCATGGAAATCGCACAAGAGAAGTAGGCCACATTTTGTTTCAATTACAGAATGGCAGAAGCTTTGTGTGTGTGAGCCAACATGCTAACTGATGGGGATACATTTATTTATATTCATTTAGGATTAACAACCATGGAGTAGACTTATTATGGCATAGCTGTTGCTAACTCTCAGTAGATACAGTTGAAAGGGAACCATTATTGTTTTACTCAACATCTAATAACCGTCTTATTAACTTGACTATTGGTGACTATTCAAGTTTTATCCAAGTTTCTCTTTAAACTGCTGCTGTCTTGCCAAGCTTAAAACCCATGTTCAGTGCAGTGAATGATGCTGGAAAGCAATGAGGGTTTAGCTACCATTTAGAAGAAGGCACATGGATACCAATTTCCCTTTTGATTCAGTCATTGATTATAATGCTGAGAATAGCCAGCAGTATACTTACGATGACAGAACTAATGGAGACCTGCTTTCATTTCTTACTACCTTTCAGAGAAGAAAAAGGCTGCCACTTGTTATGCTTATTCACATCCCAGGGGTCTGGGTGTGGTGAGTGCAAGGAGGTGCACTTGCACCCCACCCTGGCTCCCACCTGGTCCTGCCTTTTCTGAGCATTGTGATGTCATGCTGCTCAGGAAAGAGAAACAGTCACATTAGAGGGGGTAGAGACCGCTTTGCCCCACCCCTTTCGATGTGACCAACTCCTTTTCTGAGTGTCATCATGACATTTTTATACTTGGCAAGGGGAGTGGTCACATCAGAAGGAGGCGGGACAAAGTGGCTCTTCCAACCCCTCGCCCCTAAATGCAGTTCTGCCAGTGCCCTCGGGCATGGGTATGTTTATTTCATTTTTTTTCTTTTTGGAAGTTTGCAGGATAACCCCTCCATCTATTTGGTGCTGTGGGAGATTGGGGGAATGCTAACAATTCTTCTGCCCTTTTATTATTATTATTGTTATTGTTATTATTTAAAGCATTAAAGGTCAGATCTTGATGCCCGTGCCTATGTTATTAGCCCCTTACTCCATGATTGAAAACAGCCAGGACGGTGTGGGTATTTTCAGACGTTACGAGATCACGCTCAACCACAGTCAATTCCCTGTGGTGGGGAATGGTCCCATAACGTCTGTTGGGGAACCGGAAGTTCCCTCCCCCCAGATGTTTACCACACTCAATCCCCGCCAGGAATCACATTCATCACGCGATCGGCTGAATCTGTGGGGCCAGCGCCGATTACCAGTGATTCCCGGCGGGGATGAAGGGGCCCGTCACGTCTGGATGGGGATCATGGCCTGGAATCCCGGTAGGGATTCTGGCCCGTGGTCATTTCGGGCGGGCGCTGCGACTGCATTGGCCGTGGCGCCCGCCCGTCTCCCCAGAGGACGGGCGGTGAGGGAGTGTGGAGGGGGCGGGGCCGTGTGGCCACACGTTGCGCTGCGCAGCCCCGCCCCCTCCCCGATTCCCCGCCGGGATCCCCCGGCATGTCTGTTGGCTGTGCTGGAGTGATCCCGGCGGGGAATCTCAGGGTTGTTTCCGTGACGGGGGGAAGCCACCCTGTCACGTCTGAAAACACCCATTGTTATAGCATACCTGCACTGCTAGAATCTCATCTTTAATTCAAAAGAAAGCAAGTGTCCAGGAGTTCTTATTGCAGAGAAAACCTTATCAATGGCACTGGTCTATGGGATTCTGCAGAGCTGTGGTTGTCTGTTCTGTGGTGTTGCATGGGGATGTGTGTGAGGGGGTTGCCTGTTCTATAAAGTTCTATTGAGTTGTATGGAGCTATGGCTGACTGTACTATGTAGTTCTATAGAGTCTGTGGGACGTCTGTGCTGTTGTTCTGTGGAACTGTGGGGCATCTATTCTGTACGGTTCTATGAGGCAGGGGATATCTGTTCTGTGGGGTTCTATGTTGTTTCCTCAGCTCACTTATTATAACATTAAATTCCAGGCTGTTAACCTACTAGGCTAATCTCTTATAAGTCTGTGGGCAGGAACCGAATATCCACTTAACAAAACAGACCCAGTTGGTTCAAGAAGCCAACCCATTGAGCTATTGCTGTATAGGCAGAATGCACTGAGTCTGCTATGACTAAGGAGAACTTATGCAGAGCTACATTTTTATGGTGGGTGCATGTGTGTGTGTGTGTGTGTGTGAGAGAGAGAGAGAGAGAGAAGCAACTCATGTTCTTGGAAGGTCCTTCCAAAATGCTAGAGTAGAGAGATTGGAAGCACTTCTCCTGTAACCCAGGCCCAGTTATTAGTGACTGTTGGCCTGGGTTTGGGTAGCAAACTATGGAGATGCTTTTACAAATTATGCTACTTTGGATAAGTCTGCTTAGATGCTTAAAGGATGTGTTTTGTAGGGTGTGACAATACAGCACTGTGTACCACTAGTAGCGCTATAGAAATGATAAGTCATCGTTGTTGTTGTCGTCGTCATCGTTGTTGTCGTCGTAGTAGGTAGTAGATGCCCTGTTTGGAAAAGAACTCCAGTGGAAAACCTTTATAATAAAGTCATTATTATTCCCCTACATAAACCTCTGCTGTTTAGAGAGAGGTGGAAGAAAAGATGCACTTATGGGTAAAGCACTTGGATGGAACTCAGGAGTAGTTGACTCAGTTGCAGATACTGTTGCAGATTGTGTGTGCGATCTTCAGCAAGTCAATCTTTCTGTGCCTCAATTCACCATCTGTAAAAGCGGGATTATAAATAATTAATCATTTTTTGCATGTTCGGTCCAAATTTTTCAGAACCTAATATGAAATTGTCTCTAACTGTGTATTGGTCAGCACCTTATTCAGTGTGGCCCCAATCTCACTTGGGACTCCTGAATGCTACCTTAAATAGAAACGGTAAAGACTCTCCTGTAAGGACATCATTTTGTGATATGCAAAATTGCATCCTGAGCACTGTAATGTGTTGAGACAATTTGAGATTATTCTTGTTTTTATTGCAAAAGCATGACTATATTTCAATGAGTCCCATTGTCATTCCACTGTAATTTGTACCCTCGGTACCTAATCAAACAGGTTTCTAATTTGTAATTTTTGGTTGGGAGGGAGGCCAAGCAGTCTTAGCTTTTTGAACTACAATAATAACCAGAAAATACATGCAGCTCTAGCTTTAATAATATTTTTTCCCTGTGATTAAATTCAATATAGTAATTTGCAGCTTGCTAAAATAATAGTACTAAATTTCATAATTGTTCTGGAAGAATGGAAGTTCAACAACTTTGCAAAATTAATAATATTTACTCATTTGTTTTTTTAAAAAAACCTTCCTGGTTTCCAACCTGATGGAAGACAGACCAGTCCTGTAAGATGCTGAGCACCCTCTGTCCCTGTCCACAGCCATTTCATTTAAAGGGTGCTGAGCTCTCCTAGGATCAGGCATGTTGTTTGCAACCTAATACGGTTTCCCATTCTGACTAATGCTGTTAATTGCTCCCACTTACAATTTTACCTTTATTCTGTGTGCGTCCCATTTAAATGTTTTATGGGGGTGTTTGTGAAACCTAAACAACTTAAGAACTTCAGGCACAAGGCAACAGCTGTGGTTCTGCTGTTGCTTTTGTGCAAAGATCACACAAATCAGTTAAAGAGAAAGAAAGAAACCACCGGCCACTTACAGACTAATAATTACTCTTCTGAATGCTGCTAAATTAAATAAGTGTTTTAGCCACATGACTTTTAAAGGTTTTGGGTTTTTTTGAGAGAATGGATTTTAAAGAGTTCCTGAAGTGATCTGTTTCGAACCAGATTATGAAATGCTTCACGGAATATATTTTTCTGGAACCATTATTATACAAGTTTTCCTTCACTTTGTCATAGCCCTGCATTAAACCACATCCCTATCCTATATAGAGCTTCATGAAACAATATCTGTGCTGTGGTGAGAGAGAGTAACTTAAAATATCCACTGTTTAAGCATATATGATGCATTGCCTCTAATGCGATATTATAGGCTGACGATGCTGTAGTTGTGCTCGAGGAGAAACATTCTCAGCTGACTGCCAAGCCACAAATAAAGGCAGAGACATAGTTGGAAGGTCAGATTGGCCACAGCTCTTATTGAATAACCCAATGAACCAAATAGACTGAGCCTGAAACTAGACAGGCAGCTCTTCAGTCACAGGTGCTGTGCTCTTTCTTGAACCTGTGTCAGTCATAAAAACTGCCATACTGGGTCAACCCAAACGGTTCATGTAGCCAGTATCCTCTCATTGGCAGCAGCCAGGACCAAATGATTCAAAAGGTGTGTACAAGAAACAGGGCAATTATGTGGTGTTCCATCCTTGGTTCCAGACAAGACACTCTCCACCACCTCCCACCCACTATACATGTTACAGACGCCGGTTGCTCCGTGGGTGGGTGTGGGTGGAAATGGGTGTTGGCCGGGAGCAAACACTCACCAACACCCACCGAAAGTGGCGTTTACGCAGACACCTCCATCCATCTCCACCCAGGGAAATGCTCCCCACCCACCGGCCAACACCCATCTCCACCCAGAGGAACTGGGTGGAGGCATCATGTGTGCACAGGGCCCATGGTGATTGGCTGTAGTGGTGCCCTGCAACATGTATAATAAAATGTAACACCCATTTTATGGGTGTTAGAGCATCTGTGTAAAAAAGGCCCTAGTCATACCATTGGCCTTTCTTTTGTTTGTTTTAAACCTCCTGCCTATTAATTTATTCAAGTGTCCCCAGTATTTGTATTAGAGGAAAGGATAAATAATAGTTCCTTATTCGCTTTCTCCGGACCATTCAGGATCAAGATAGCGCCTGTTACACAAGCATCCCTTATATTTATATAAGCTCTTGGTGAATGATATGGCTTATGATCATCTTTCCGTAAGCATTGTGTGTTGATCCTTCTTGTCGAGGAAAGGTTTCATTCTGCTATTTTCCCTTTAGGTGACAGCGAGATTGTAAATAACATGTATGAAACGGATCCCGACCTTCTGGCTGGCGAGAGTGCAGAGGAGGAAACAGAGGAAAGTATTATGTCCCCCATCCCCGTTGGACCTCCATCGCCTTTTCCTACCAGTGAGAACTTCACCCCCAAAGAGGGCTCGCCTTATGAAGCTCCTGTCTACATTCCTGATGACATTCCAATCCCACCTGACTTTGAACTCCGAGAGTCCTCAGTTCTAGGTGCAGGACTGGGGATCTGGGCCAAAAAGAAGATTGAAGTTGGAGAAAGGTTTGGACCTTACATGACAGTACCAAGGACCTCGTTAAAGGAAACAAACTTTGGATGGAAGGTAAGCCTGCTGAATATGATTGATCACCCTCATTTATTTTGTTGTACAAACTATTTAGAAAGCTAGATTGAGTCCTGACTGGCCCGGAGGTAGAAGTATAAAGAAGGAGTGACTTTGCTAATATCACATTTCCCTGGTTTATTTTGTACTACAGTTAAAACCATGCTTTTTAAAAAGCAACAAAAATCCTTCTGGCCACAAATGTTCCTCTAGTTCCCTTTTAGGTAGGCATCTTTAATGATGTTGTGTCATTATTTCAAAACACATGTTCTCACAGTTTCAAAATTGTGTTATAGAACTCCTTGTCACAAAAGAACTCACAAGATTAATCACACCGTGTTGTGTAATGTGCATGCATGGCAAAATGCTCATGCATCCGACTTTATATTGGTAGATCATGGGAGACCGGAAAAGAAACGTGGAATCACTTTCCTGTAGAACTGAACAAGGAACTTTATCGGGATAAGGAAAACAGCCTTCATCTAAAACTTCTGTGCTTCGGTGTCTCTACTTTCCTGTAGAAATTCTTTGCACAACTTTCTCCAATTCTATCTTGTTTCACGGTATGAATATATCCTTTCTCCACATCTCTCTTCTCCAAAACATTCTGGGACCAATCCATATCTTGTGCAGGCACTCTGCACAAGGTGTGCACATGAGAGTATTGTGTATGTGTTGCACAAGCCTTGTGCATCTCATGTGCAGCATGCGTATGCTGCACATGATCCGTGTGCACAACATTTGTACAACACTTGCAGGCAAACAACTTGCGTACAGTGCATGCGCACAACATGAATTGTCCCTTCTGTGTATATGTGTTTGTCTGCTTGCGTTTCCTAATGATGCACAGAGGTATAGAGGAGCAGTGAATATCAAAACATACAGCAACAATACACTACTCCATGTAACAATGAGTTCCAGAAGTTTACTAATTAAATGGCTAAGGAAAACATCAGAATGCCATATCAATGAATATATATGTAACATGTGATGAGCACTGGGAATATATCAGAGGAAAAGATAAATACTGTAGTACAAACAAGAAAGGACATATGTAGAACAGAATCTATGAACTGGAGTAAGCTGACTATAAGTGGGTCAATAAGAAGTCTTTAGACCCCCCGATGTTTTGCTATGGGATATAGCTTCTTCAGGGGTTTTATTGGGTTGACCCCTTTCAGGTACATCAAATGGGTTTCTTTTTCCGCAGCTGATTCTGTAACAAGTATAGCCAGATCAATATTGGCTACGCTTTCAGCAGTTAACATTGTAACAAATATAGCTTCGTAAGATAATTAAAGTGATATATAAAGAATCCATAATATGATGATGTATCTATATGACAAAACATCATTAAAGCATTTATAATTATATTTATGTTTATGATGAGGAGCCAAGGCAGATAACGTGTCAGACATCGTGTATACTTATAAATATATATAACTATATGTAACTCACCAATAAAGATGTGTCTAAAGCAGTAGACCCAGATTTTTACTTCCAAAACAAAAGGGGATATTCCTTTTTTAAATAGATGGAAGCATATCTGATTAATATGTAAGGACTTCTTAGGTCAATAAGAAGTGGGTCACCACTTATAGTCAGCTTACTCCAGTTCATAGATTCTGTTCTACATATGTCCTTTCTTGTTTGTACTATTTATCTTTTCCTCTGATATATTCCCAGTGCTCATCACATGTTACATATATACTCACTGTATATGACATTCTGATATTTTCTTTAGCCATTTAATTAGTAAACTTCTGGAACTCATTGTTACATGGAGTAGTGTATTGTTGCTGTATATTTTGATTTTCACTGCTCCTCTATACCTCTGTGCATCATTATTGTTCTGGTCATGTTGACCTGAATTATTGGGGTTAGGTTAGATTCACTATATCAAGACAGTCAACTCAACCAAAGGGAGATTTACCTTATGGAGACTCTCCTTCATGCCTGATCTCACTCTCATATGAATGTTTTAAATAAAAGTATCCATTTAAGACCCATCAAAGTCCTTTCAGTGCATGTCACAAACCGTGAAATCTAGTTTGGCTGGACCCTGTCTTTTTCCCACTAAGGAAAATTATTTCAGAACTTTCTATTAGCTTAAACAGAAATTGACAGTTTTGGAGATAAATTGTATTGAACTTTATTTATTTATTTATATTAAAACTTAATATGCCGCCCCCTCCTGCCTCAGGCAGGTCGGGGCGGCTAACAACGTTTTTAAAACTTCTTGTCAAAATTCTTAAGCGAGACTGTACATTTTTAAGGTTTTGTCTTGTTGGAAAACACAGTTATGTTTTCAGCAGCATGATTCTTGTCCAACACTGAGCACAGAAACCTCCTGAAATTTCCTTAACATCACTGGCCAGGAAACCGTGAGAGAGGCACTTTTTAGCAAAGTTTTCAGGATTCCTTGGTTTTGGTCAGGTTATAAGCTGGATAGGACAAGAACTGCCCTTTTCTTGGTACTTCTGCTTCCTATCCTGGCAAAATGTCAAGGCAAATACATGATGTAGTTAACTTGACAAGTTTTTATTTTGTTCACACACAAGTTCCAAAAACTGTAGAAAAGTCTTGGCAGTTTCCGTAACCTCGCCCTAAATGGAAGGGAAATGGTTCCAGGACAGCGTTTTCTTAATCTGTAAGGATGCTACAGAAACAATTAACTTTGCAACAGTCCAACTTTATTTACCATTGATATTCATTTATTTATTTAATTTATTAATTTTAACTTATATGTCACCCTTCCCATGACGGCTCTGGGCAGCATACAGTCAATAAAAAAACATAACCCAGTCAAACGTAAAAACACCATTCCCCGCCACAGAAACCAAACCCCCTAAAACCTCCCCCAAAAACCTTCCCTCCCCCCTCCCTCAACCCACAATCACACACAACCAACCCCAGTTCCCATCCCTGCCTGCCAAATGCCTTACCAAACAAAAACATTTTACACTTTCTCTGGAAGATGTTCAGACTCAGGTTCAAGCAAACATTCAGGGGAAGGGAGTTCCATAACACTGGGGAAGCAACCAGGAACGCCCCCCTGTACACCCCTGTCCCATGGACAAGAGTAACAGATGGAACCTGCAGGAAGACGCTCCTGGCTGACCGCAGTGGCCATGATGGAGCATGGTAGGACAGGCGATCTTTCAGATATGTCAGGCCCTCCTAGTTGCTGTAATATTTTCTCATGTAACACTCCTTGAATCCATTTATCCTCACAACCCACATGTGATTTAATATTCCTATCTTGATTTTACAGATGGGGAATTTAGACAAAGGGAGATTGAGGGGCATTTTTAAGCTCTCATTTAGACACCAATATAGGTCATATTTTCAAAAGTGCTGAGAACTTGACCTCTCCAGTTGAGTCACTCATGGACAGATTTTCAGAAGAACTCAGTGTGCTTGGGAGTTGGGAGCTAAGTTGTGTTGAAAGAACAGCCCTAAACGTGGGTTTTGTGCTCATTTAAAAATCAATTCGATGTCACTTGTGCAGGGTTGTACAGGAAGCCTGTCGCCTGGCAAGCACTGAATCTCAGTTCTCCAACTCTTGAGTTGACACCCTAATCATAGGACAACCCCTTCTCTCAACTCAATAATCATTTGCTCTAAAACATATTGTTCTAGATCAGCTGTTTTTTAATTGGCCCCATTCCTGTTCCTTGATCCGGTCCATGGATCCTGAAACACTGAAAGAAAAAGCTCAGGGGACAGAGACAAAGGCATAGATCCATCATCTAGATTCTGGACTCTCCCCTTCCTTCTCCCACCCTGAGCATACCCCTTAAGTGCACCCCTGCACTCAAGTCCTAGCCAGATTGTGGAATTTGTAATCAGTTTCAAAGTGACTCATGGGAGGGAAAAGATTCCCTACCCTGATTCTAGAATCATCTTACATAAAACTTACTTATCAACCCAGATAACGGTGACATAGCTATATGGCAAATTAGATACTGAGCTTCGATTCCCAGCATCTGTGAAACTAGTCCCGTTGGCATGTATTGTTTGTTACATATGGAATTGTATTTGTATAAATAGCCACAAAGAAAATGAACAATAAGGACAATGCAAAACCAATTCTATGAGGAAATGATTTTTTTGTGTGCAACTAAGAGTATTTTCAGATGTTACGCTGGCCCGATTCACCATAGTGAATCCCCGGTGGGGGTGAATTAAACAACCACCCCCCGTGGCCAAAAGAAGCCCCGAACAGACGTGCCGGCTGATCCCGGCGGAGAATCGGGGAGGGGGCGAGGCAGCGTGGCGCAACATGCGGCCGCATGGCCCCGCCCCCCCCACTCCTCTGCCGCCCACCCTCTGGGGAGATGGGCGGGCGCCGCGGCCAATGCGGCCGCAGTGCCCGCCTGATTTGACCACGGCCCAGAATCCCACTGGGGATTCTGGGCCGTGGTTGCCGGTCAGACGTTACTTTTTGTTGGTTCCCTCCGGGAATCTCTTTGACCATGCTTGTGGCGATTGTCCGGCGGGGAGCCCCGGAAGCGTGGTTGAAATTGACCCCAGGTGGGAATTGACCGTGGTGAACATCTGGCGGCCGCCAAACAGACGTTCAGGGCGTTTTGGCCTTGCCATGGGATTGACCGTTGTTCACTGTGGTTGACTGTGATCTCGTAACGTCTGAAAATACCCTAAATGAATTTGATTAAGATAAGAAGTGGCTATGCTGTAAAAGCATTATGCTCATTAAGCATTAATTGGCAATACAAAGTAATAAATTAGGGGGAAATAAATGGTTTGCAAAGATGCAGATGTCAAAGAACTTTCCAAAATGGGGCTGGGGTGGGGAAGGCCCTTTCATTTAAAACGTGTTTACTTATTAGCATTGATTCTATGAGCACTAAGATCTAAATTTTAGTTTTTTGGATAATTATCTAAAAATGCATTGATTCTTTTGACTCTCCATTTCACTTCTGTGAAGCCCAGGGAAATGTTTACAGCTGCAGCAGAAGTTTTGGTTTAATTTAGTTATGTTTTGTTTTTTAAAGAGACACTCAAAGTGAAGGGGAAAATAGCAAAAGATATTTACTAGAACAATATAATGCAACTGGATTTTGTCCTCCCTCTGCAAGGAGGTGTTAGAGTCAGACTCGGTTGAATGAATGAGTCAGAGTTCCCTATCATCATTTTTTTTTTTTTTAAAGAGGAAGAAGAGTTGGGGAGAGAAAAAAAAAATTTCAATTAAACTTTCCTGGATGTGTAACAGAGCTGCCTCATGGATTCTGCTTGCAGTTGACTGCTTCTCTTGTGAGCCTCAGGATGTGTAGTAGGTTTGATCAGTGCAACCTTCAAAATGTTCTTGTGGAAAAGCCTCCCTATCCACCCACCCAAAGAGCTGGAAATATTTCACCATTTCAAGGAGGGTGTGGGAACAGGGCAGCTTTGAGATTGCACCAAACCAAATGCTGTCTGCACATTAAATATTCTTTTATGAGCAATACGCTAACACCTTGCGGAATGAAGGAAAACATTCCTCAAAGAATGTGACGTGTAAATGTATTTTTGGCTGTGAAATGGCACTGGCTTTAAGAAAGAAACAAATCCTCTTGCTCTTCTGGACCTGACTTATGCAGAATTGTGCCCTGA
The DNA here is from genome assembly GCA_003113815.1 of Sphenodon punctatus. Taxonomy (NCBI): domain Eukaryota; kingdom Metazoa; phylum Chordata; class Lepidosauria; order Sphenodontia; family Sphenodontidae; genus Sphenodon; species Sphenodon punctatus. The sequence continues at coordinate 7,077,571 of QEPC01004358.1, read as the reverse complement.
GTGTATTTATTTATTTATTTAATAATTTCTATCCTGCTCCATCCAGCCTAATGGCAGCTCAGGGCGGCTCACAAATAAAGTTAAAACAATTAAAACAATCCATAATATACAAAGGGTTACTTAAACAATATAAAACAAACCATAAAAGAAGTAAAACATGCAAACATGCATTCCCCCCTTACCTCCCCCCCCAAAAAAAAAGCCTGGACAAACAGCCAGGTCTTACAGGCCCAACAAAAGACCAACTGGCTGGGAGCTGGGCGAGCTTCCTCTGGGAGGGAGTTCCACAGCCGCGATGTGACCACCGAGAATGCCCTCTCCATTGTGGTCCTCCGGTTCACCCGGGGGACCTCCAGGAAGGCGACCCCGGATCGCAGAGGTCACTCCAGGGCCCAGAGAGTGAGGCGGTCACTCAGGTAGGATGGGCCCAGACCGTGCAGGGCTTTAAACGTCAAAACCAGCACCTTGAATCAGGCCCAGAACGCTATAGGCAGCCAGTGCTATAGACTATTTGCCTTCTTTAGAATGAACAGAGTTAAATAATGGCTCACAAAGACTTTGAAGCTGGAAGGAATTTGAACCCCAGTGATAGCAAAAAAAAAATTCCCTGTGACCTTCAGGTAACTTTGTTTTTGTCTATGTTTTTCTGATACAAGATTTTGTTTGCTTTCATATTTTTAAGTAATGTTCCATATCTCCATTACTCATTGAATGCCAAGCTTGGTACAGACCATTTCTATTATCTGCCATATATGTTGACTTTGCGATAATATTTATTTTTTTGTAGCATACGTGAGACAACTTTCTCTCTCCATGGGGCTCCTCACGTTGTGGCCACATTCCTTTGTTCCCCAATTTGTTAGCTACTTTTCATGCCAGAAAGCTAGAAATATTTGTCCTCAACCTAACGTCCTCAAACACAGTGTCAGACCCACCCTGACACTATCTCTTTCTTGACATTGCTTATCTTTTGAGTTCATACACCAACACCTGCTTTTCCTTCTCTCCCTTGTACTTTTCTGTTTTTGTGACATTTTCCAGTCAAAATTTGTGAACCCTCCTATTGAGAAACTTGGTCTGTTAAGAAGTAGACCATGGATTTGTCAACCCCCCACTCCCCCCCAACCTCTGTCAAATCAAAATTCTCTCTCAGTTTTACGAAGTGACTGGTGGATTTGTATGGTGTACGTGGGAATGTAATACATTTTGACTTTAGTAAGACATTTGACACAGTTCCACTGGATAATCTCATAAGTAAGCAAGGGAATGCAACTTACTTACACAGGGGTGGGGCTGTGTCTCAGGTGGTAGAGCACATGGTTTTCATGTATAAGGTCCCACGTTCAATTCCTGGCATCTCCACCTCAGAGATCCGATTCAGAATCTCTGGTAGCACACCTGGGTGAGGCCTCTGTTTGAGATCCTGGAGGGCCTCAGTTATCATGCCTATGTGAGGCCTCTGCTGGAGAGCCAGATTTGAAAAAACCCTGCTGCTGTGTCAGGTTGTGACAATAGGTGTTTTCAGATGTGACGGGGCCAATTGGCCCCGTCACGAAAACAATAGATTCATCCCCCGCCAGGACGACCCCGTCACGCCCTAACACACGTTCCGGGGGATCCTGGCAGGGAATCGGGGAGGGGGCGAGGCTGCACAGCACAACGTGCGGCTGCACGGCCCCGCCCCCTCCACACTCCCCGCCGTCCGCCCTCTGCGGAGACGGGCGGCCGCCGCGACCAATGCAGCAACAGCACTCGCCCAATTTGGCTGCGGGTCAGAATCCCTGTGGGGATTCCGGACCGTGGCCGCCGTCCAGAAGTGATGGCGGGGTTCATCATGGCGGGGAATCGCCTTCGCCACGCGGCGGCCTCCGGTCCCGCCTCTTCGGCCGCTCGTGTGGCGAAAGTGATTCCCCGCCTTGGTAACATCTGGGGGGGAACATCTGTTCCCCCCAACAGACGTTCCGTGATCACAGCCACCACAGGGAATTGACTGTGGTTGACTGTGATCTCATAACGTCTGAAAACACCCAATATTGGGCTAAGATGGACCAGTTAGGCAGCTCCTTATATCCTAACTCCTGTTATGTGGATACATAATTGGTTTAAAACTTGTACTCAGAAAAGTAGTTATGAATGGGAGGAGTTACTTTTTAGAGTGGAATCAATACCGAGCCAATGGAAAATGACATTTTAAACATTTTAAACATATTTATTTATTTATGGAAATTTTGTTTTTGCAGAAATCTCATGATGCTAATAATGTCAAAAAGCCAGGAGTGCTAAAATAAACTTTTGGAATTTCAGCATTTTTTTACTTCAGAATTATTTGCAGAATCTTGAAAAATTTAAAAATATTAATGAAATTCCTCAAAGTTCACAATTATAAAAACATTTTTTTTCACTGAATTGAAATTTTGATGAAATATTGCAAGCCATCTCTAATGGAAATGTGGCCCACAGCAAGTTTTTATGTGGCCCCTTTCCACTTCCTGGATCTGGCTCTTGAATCCAGTTCTTACGTCCAATGACTGAAAAACTGAGCTCCAGGGAAGGGAGCAGGGATGAGGTCATGCAAACAAGGGGAGGGGACAGTTCCATGGCCCAAATCCATGATTTGGACCCTCCTTTCTTTGAGTGCATCCCTTAAGCACCACCACCCCAACTTCTGTGCGGCCCTCGGAGCTTGTGCAAGCTTTCAAAGTGGCCCTTGGGAGGTAAAAGATTCCCCACCCCTGGTCTAGATTCAGTTCTCTGGAATCAAGCTTTCTTGGAAATATATCTGATATATCCTGGTGAGGATTGCCAAAGAGTAAAAGCAGATTTCTAAGCATTCTCTTTCCAGACCTGGACAAAGTTAAACAAGGAAAAAATTACATGGAAGTCCAAGGCACCTTTTACATGGGTGCACCCCCACCCTCCATACATCCCCACTCACAGAGCAACCTCCATTTTCGTCGGTTGCTCTGTGAGTGGGGATGTGTGGGGGATAAGTGGGAATCGTGTTTCGTGGGAGCACACATGCACTCCAGTCCCAGCCACCAGCCATGGGAATTACACGAGACAGCACCACTCATGCCCACACAGCGGATCTGCATGGGCATGAGTAGTATCATCTCATGTAAAGAGGGCCCAAGAGTGATCTTTCAAGGTTAAGGAAAAGCTCGGGGTTCCATTTGAGTTGGAGGGTAAGACTTATTTCATTTGACCTTCTAATAGGCCTGTACTCAGTCTCTTAGGGTGTTTTCATACTTCACGGCTCTTCAAGCCACGTATTGATCTTGCCAGTGGTGAGAACCCTCACCATGGGCAGGCTCAGGCTCAGCCGTCAAATAAACATGCCAGTGGCCAGGGCTTGGGAAAGGGTGGGGGGACATGCTCAGTACAGCCTGGCCCCCTCCCTGATGGGCGAGTGCAGCAGCCTATGAGGTCCGCCTGAAAAAGCTCCAACCTCTGCCTGGAGTTAGGTAGAGTGGGCCATCAGACATGATGGCCTGCTCTACCAAGGTCCAGGGTTGCCTTCACCATACCGTGGCAGGGCTAATTCTGGGATGTGTGCTGTCAGGGAGCCCAGCGCAGAACCCAGAGTTAGCCGTGCCACGGTATGGGATTACCTAGGCTCCCGCCCACAGCAAACATCTTGTGGGCGGGAGCAGATGTGACACCACCATGGGTGGCCACACTGGAGTTAGCGTGACCACCCATGGTAGCGTCACATTTAAAAATATCTTGTGTGGGGGACTAAATGCCCTGTTGATGTTGGGGCAAGCATTCTGTGTGTATCATGTAATAACACAACAGGTATTGCACTGGCTCACGAAAAATATTAATGTGTTTAACAAATTTGAAGAGAGGGTAAAGACAGATGTGACGGTGGGCTACTTAGGCCCACAGGCCACTGGCATTTCTGTTGTGGCACCGCCAGATGTTGGCCTGCTTCTGCCCCAGGGCGGGTAGGCAGCTAGCCTGGCTTCGTCCTTGGAAAATCTCCGAGGTTACATCCCAGGCTAAGGGCTGCCCATGCAGGCCAACGTGGGTCAACACTGGTTAGCGTGTCCATGCGGCCGCACCATACCTGCCCCAGGTCAGGGGCCACCCATCATTGGCTGCCATGCCTGTCCTTCATGGCAGGGGGAAGGTTGCTGGGAGCAGGTTGCGCGCGGGGCCAGCTGCCTGCACATTGTGTTGTGCTCCTGGTCTGTGTGGGTAGTAGGATGGTTCTCCAACTGTGGGAACAAGTGTCCTGTGCCCTGACATGGCCTGGGCTGTGTAGGCTGAGGTTTCCTAGGCCAGGCTGGGAAGCTGCTGCACCACCCTCATATCTGTTTATCCCCAGGGACAAAATATAACATGGTAGCACCTCAGTACACGCTTTAGCAGCAGGCATATACAACAAATCGGGACTTTAATTGCTTTATTGTCTCAGAAATCAGCAGCCAATAAAGCTGCGGTCAATTGGTTATGCACTAGCACACACCCTATGCTATTTAAGGCCTACCACATTCACATGCCTGTAGACTCCTTATGTCAAACCCCTGTATTCCAGACTACTTAATATGCAGTGCTTCTTAGCAGTGGCTGTGGTCTTTGAGGTGTCAAGCATCCCTGACTCTGTCTTGGCTTATGGATCTGCCTTCTGCATCCATACCCTGGCATTGACGCAAAACACCAAGCTCTGGGAGACAAAAGAATAATTCAATTTGACAAATCCTTCAGCTTGCTCATTATTTCCCTTAAAAACCTAAAACATCAAGTAGGGAATACAGCAGGCTGTCTGACCTTGAAAGGGTAAGGGGTACCTATAACTGGGCAGAGTTCCTGTGGGCAACTGGCCCTTTAAGGAGGTGCATCTTCAGGGCTACAAAGGAGGTGCATCTCCAGGGCTGATTGAGGGGACAGCTGAGACTTAGGGTGTTTTTAAATGAGATGTGTCCATACATGGCCCTCCGCTTTCCGTGCGTCCAACCACTTGTTTGAAGTCGGTCCCGTAATGTGGTGGGGTGGGGAAGTTTGAGTAATTGCCTGAGGGGGCTAAATAGGTGGGCACAATGTAAAGAAGAGCGGGGGGGGGGCTGCTCCTGGGCACTCAGAGTAAAACTGGTGAACCAGGCTGACTGTGTGGGGAGGTGGAGGCCAGATTCACGGGTCAAATCCCCTAATGTGAGAATTGGAGTTCATTAGTGAAAATTGTATGTATTGGGTGAGGAGATCTGGGAATTGCATATAGTCTCTGCCCTGTTTGGAAGTTGGGGTTAGATGGGTTTGCCTGTGGTAGCCCCGTCTGCAAGGAGCGGATGACATGTAACAAGGCAGAGTCTCTTTGGGCAACTGGCCCTTTAAGGGCATGCATCTCTGGGGCTAACAGAAGGGAGAGCTGAGACTGGGCATGGCAGTGGCTAGCCAGCCCAGAGCTGAATGCCAGAGAGAGGGAGCCTTTGAGGAGGTAGGAGCTGGCTGAGAGCCCTACCTCAGAAAAAGAGCAACAGAAAGACAAACCCTGCCCAGAGGATGCTGCCTATGCCTGGGTTGGAGGGTTGGTGGTGCTGGAACTGCAGTTGGTGGGCTGCAGGAGGAATTGTGCCCAGCCCACAGAGACTGCGAGTAAAGTAGAACTCATTGAGAAGAGGCTTACGTGGAGAACCCTCAGCCTCTAATGTCTGAACACTGATATAGGACTGCATGTATATAGAACTGTATATTGCACTGGGTGATTCCCTCTCACTTGTTTTGCTTCAGTTCTTTAACCCTGTTTTTTCTTTATCCGCCTTTTCTCAAATATTTGTTTTCTGGAGTGTGTTTTCTTTCGTTCAAGTCCCACCTGTTACTCAGTTATGAATTATTATTTTTAACATTGCATGGCAATGAATTATTCACCCTTATTTCATCAGAATAAATTAGATGTGTCGGCCTGGTTATTTTTTTTTTCCCCGGTGGAGATGATTCAGTAAATGGTCACACAGGCCAGTCTGTGCTTTGGGTTTTCTCTCTGAAAGCTCCACTCGCTTGGCTCTGTGGGTTTGCCCTGTCTGTCTCTTTAAAAGAAGACACAGCCCAAATTTTAAAAAGCCTTGTTTATTTAGTGTGCTGGGATTGCATTTCTGCATGCATTGTTCTCCTGAGCCTATTATTCCCTTGCCTGGTAACACAAAACGCAGAAGTCATGGCACCCCAAATAAATCACTGTGTTTTCACTTTATTACCATTGGAGCCTTAAAAATATAAAATAAAACCAAGCCTACACAATGAGTTTGGTCATTTTTTGAGTAAATAATGGCATTCATCATAGCACTGTTTATTTTGCTAATTAAGAGTTGGCTAGCGGGTGACATCCTGGAGGGAAATATTAGCAGCTGAATCCTACGGGGCTTGCTCAAAAATGTCACTTGCCCAGACAGCTTCACAGAACGATTCACACTCAAAACAAAGTTACTCATCTCTTTATTTTCATTTTCTATTTTAAGAGTTGAATTCTTCTTAGCTGCAGATGGGAACTCTTCTTGCTCTGAGCTATAGGAGCTCTTTGGAAGTGCTGGGTTCCTTCTAAGGTCTAGTCTCCATTTTTTCTATGAGTAACTTGCTATGCACATGTTTCTCAATTAGCAATCCCGTCCTCAAGAGCTCATTTATAGGCCCTTTCTACACGGATGGGTGTGTGTGGGAGGATGGGTGTTTTGCTGCGGTGGGAGGAGGTAGGTGTGTGGCCCTTTACACGGACACACACACACCTCCACCCATGGGGCCTCCTCTGGTTTTCCGGAGGGCTCCATAGGTGGAGGAGGGCTCCATCCCACTCGGTGTTCACACTGACAAACACCAAGTGGACACCCATCCCCCCCCCCACCCACTGCTGACCGTTTACATGCTCCCCACCACGCACACCCGCCTGAACACCGAGCACCGGGGGTGGGGGGTGTTTCTGTGTAAAAATGGCCATTAACTCATGTAAACAGCTTACACCTCTTCCCTAGCCTTTCTAGTGAAGGCCTTCACTTTCTATGATCCTAGTTCTGTTAGTCAAGAGGAAGGATGGGGAATCTTTTCCCTTTCAGATCCCCTTTCAGGGGGCACTTTGAAAATTAGTACAAGCTCCAAGGGCCGTATATAAGTTGGGGACAGAGGAACTTAAGGGGTGCGCTCAGAATGAGGGCAGGAAAAAGAGGGCCCAGATCGTGGATCTGTGCCATGGGTCCATCCCCTGTCTTTGTGTGTATGCCATTATCTCTGCTTTCTTCTTCTGAGCTCAGTCTTTCAGTGCTTGGGGACAAGAACTACCAGATCCAAGAACTGGAAAGGGGCCAAATAAAAACTAGGCATGGGCTGCATTTTGTCCCTGAGCCTGAGGTTCCTCACCTCTGGTCTAGAGAGATAGTGTGGTTGTTGGTCCCCAAAGTAAGAGATGGAGTCAAAGATAGTCTGATGATATCTTTTATTGGACCAAATGCTTCTGTTGGGTTCTCGAATACCTAACACAGGATGTCTTTCCATTGTGTTTACTAGGATTATTCTTTATCAGGCCACTAGGGCAGTGCCACGGAGTCTTTTACCTTTCAGCCTGTGCTCTACAGATTCAAACCTCAGCAGGAAGAAGTTGTGATGTGCATGTGCACACAGCCTACAAGGGGGAAACGTGCTTCATAGAACTGGGTCTGAAAATTGAGTGGAGTATCCTACCTAAAGCGCTCATTCACACAACATCCCTGCAGTGTGAGAAGCAACATGGAAAAGGTGGGAGGAAGATGGTGTGTTATATGAAGCAAGTTTGCATAGCAACAGGACTAGCCCAATGCAGGGGTAATTGGTGCCCTCATCTCTGGCCCTGCACATTCAGAGGCTTCACACATGGTTCCAAACCTCCCACGCCAGCCAGAAGCCACACACGTGGTTCTGAAACTTCCCCTGCCTGCCAGGAAGCACACATGGGGGAGGGATGGGGGTTCATGCCAAGTTTGTGCTCCATGCCCCTTAAATTCTACAGTCCTGTTCTGAATCACCTCTGACAGTAGGGGGTTAGAGATCCAGTTCTTGCCCCCAAGCACTGAAAGACTGGGCTCAGAAGAAGGAAGCAGAGATAAGAGCAGTAGGGCGTAATCAACCGGAACATTCGAGCAGCCATCCCCCCCCCCCAAATTTCAGTTTATTTCATTAATTTATCTGTTTCTGGTTTTCGGTTTGTTTTTGTCAGGAAAAATACAAACAAGTGGTGGAAAATGAATGGTAAAATCTGGAAATGGTTGAAATGAACAAACTCTGACGGGTTTGCCCATTTTGTTGGGTTCTCTTGTTTCAGCTTGGAGCTCTGATCTAAAGAAGCTATTGACACCATTGTTACTACTACCCAAGGAGATAAGGTTTGCATGCCAATGTTTGTTTTCATGGTTTGCAAACCTGAAGGTAAACATTTGCTTTGGGCTGAAACTTGACTTAAATAGGTGTGAATTTTTGGTAATGGGTCCATTGGAGCTGTTTATTCTAACAACTGTATGGATTTGGGGCACAGCCGTGATAGGCCCTGGAGGTTGAATCTTTTCTCCACAGAAACACAACAGCATGAGCGGCAACAGTGCAAACCTCTCCCACAATGCATTGCCCATATACCATAGCTCTTCTGTGAAGTCTCATTCTGGAACCAAATGAAAGGTCCATTCTTTGATCCACTCTTCTGCGAGCAGCATTAAGAAAATATGTCAAGGGTAGCCCTTCTGGCAATATCATAATGCTATGGATTATGGCTCAGAAACTGGGAGTCAAGAGGAGGGGAAGAATTAATGTACATCAGTTTTTCAGAACTACAAAACCAGTTTTGTTTTGAGCTGGCTTCTCCAAATTGATGGATTCCTTCCCCCCTCCCCCCCCAAGCAGATTTCTTATTTTATCAAAGATAAATAACTCATCCAGCACTAGTTATAAAGTCAAAGATCTTGTGTAGGGTGTGTTTATTTTCAAATTATCCAGGTTTTAACTATGAGACTAGAATGAAAAATGTATCTGTTCAGAGAGAAGTTGCATTCAATGTGCCACTCTCTGACACTTCCCCAATGCCACGACATTAGGGTTAGACTAAAAGGTTCTTTTTAGCCCAAGAATACCAAGAAATCCTGCACTATCTTAGGCACTGCTCTGAAACATGGGTATATAAGGAATTAAGGAGGGAAAAAAAGAGAGAAATAGAGAGAAAGAATGACTAAGAATACCTCCTTGATATTTCTCTTTTATTTCCATAAGGGGTAATAACTCATGAGCAATCCGGCAGAGGGCACTTTCCTTAAATAGAACATTCTGATTCACAAGCAGAAAAAGGAAATAAATATTTTCTTTTCGTCTTTGAGAGACATCCATGAATACCAGCTTCTGAAACAGTATTTTATCATCCACATTAAAAAAGAGAGAAAGAGAGAGAACCAAGAATAGCTTACTTGTGACCACAGGACTTGAAAAATAGCCTTTTCGTTGTCAGAAGCGTTGCAGGATACAGGACACTATTTCTTCCTCTGGAATGTTAACCTTACTATGATTCCAGGATTTCTTTTTCCATCCCCCACTACCCAAGAAAGTCCTGGCGGAGAGAACATTCGAGCACAGTAGCCTTTTGTAAGGAAAATGATCAATACGTTTTTAGGGATTAAATGATAAATATGTCTGGTGTTCTAAAGAAGATTCAAGAGATTAATAGATTTTAAGGCCAATGGGAACACTAGGATTATCAAGAAGGCAGTTCTGCACTCCAAGTGGTTAAGTTACTGTAATGGGGAATCTTGATGACTTGGGTTCTGTTCCCAGCTCTGCAACCAACCAACTATGTAGGCCACCTTGAACAAATCACTTCACCTCTCTTTCCCTTTCCACCTTTTGCCTGTCTCGTTTGCTAAGATTGCAAATGCTTTAAGGTTGGGCTTGCAATCTTATAACAATGATAGAATTGTAGGGTCAGGAGGGACCTTTAAAAGCATCTAGTCCAACCCACTGCTCCAAAGCAATAATCATGGGGCATAGAAATACAAGTAATTCTTGCAACTGGCCTAGGACTTCTAGTTGCTCTATAGCAAGCCTTTCAGGAAGACATCCAGTCTTGCTCTAAGTGTTACCCACCAGGGAGAATCCACCATCTCCCACATTACATAGCCACCAGCATAGAAGTGTCGGTAAAATAACTTTCTTTAAGATTATTACTCTGCAGTATTTAGTGCTTGGCCTAAATTATTTTGGTTATCTCTGAGTGGGCTCACCTTGGCAGTTTCTGTGTTTCCATAAACATTAGCACTTGGGGAAACCTAACCCCCTCAACAGAAGTTATTCCAAAGAGTCTAAGTCAGAGTCTAGTCAAGCAGTCTTTTTGTACTCCTCTATTTATGAGTGAGACAAAATGCAAAGAAGCAATGGTGAAGGATTTTTGAAGTTATATCCTTCATTTTATCTGAAATGAAATGTTGAGGAGCTTTTTATTGACTTAGTGTTGCCTTCAGGCACTGGATTGGGACTGCCAGGAAAACCAGGAAAACCAAAATGTGAGGGGAAAATATTTCACCTCTCTGAGCAACACCGGACCAAATCCCAAAAGATCAAAGGTCTAGAGCTCCAGCAGGCCCCTCTCCTCTTGGGTCTTGGTGCAGTCACTGATATTAATTCTGTTCCAGAAATGTATGAACCAATGTGATTTAATGTGGACAAGTGCAAAGTGATGCACATTGGGAAAAATAATCCAAATTATGAGTGCACAATGTTGGGTACTAAGCTAGGAGTTATCACTCAGAAAAGGGATCTGGGCATGATTGTGGATAATACACTGAAATCCTCAGCCCAGTGTGCCGCAGCGATCAAAAAAGCAAATAGAATGTTAGGAATTATTTGCAAGGGAATAGAGAATAAAACTGAGGATGTCATAATGCCACTATACAAATCAATGGCGCGACTGCACCTTGAATATTGTGTGCAGTTCTGGTTGCCCCATCTCAAAAAAGACATAGCGGAATTAGAAAAGGTACAGAGAAGGGCAACAAAAATGATCCAGGGTATGGAACAGCACCCGTATGAGGAGAGACTTGATAGGCTGGGGCTCTTCAGCTTGGAAAAGAGATGACTGAGAGGAGATATGATAGAGGTCTGTAAAATCATGAGTGGTGTGGAACTTGTAAACAGGGAACAGTTATTTACCCTCTCAACTAGTACTAAAACTAGGGGACACTCCATGAAACTCACAGGTGGCAGAGTAAAAACAGACAAAATAAAGTGTTTTTTCACTCAGCGTACAATTAGGTTGTGGAATTTACTGCGAGGTGAGGTTGTCAGGGCCAGCAGTATAGCTGAGTTTAAAAGAGGTTTGGACAAGTTTCTGGAAGATAGTTCCATTGGCAGCTATTAGTCAGATAGGATTGGGGAACAAAACCCTTTACTGTCGGGAGTCTGGGGATGACCCACAGGGAGTTGATAGCATGGTGACCTGTTGGGTGCTTCTCCCAGGCCCCCGTGACTGGCTACTGTCAGAGGCAGGATGCTGGGCTCGATGGACCGTTGGTCTGATCCAGTATGGTACTTCTTATGTTCTTATGTTCTTAATGCATCTTAGAAATGGGGTCAAACTTTATACTTGGGTGAAAACAGAAGATTAGCCCCCTCCAGATCAGTGGCCAAAGCCCGTCTGTTAGGTGGATGCCAGATGTTCACCTGCACTTGCCACCCACCCACCCCGCAGCCTCCACTCACGGCATCGTCCTGGTGAATGTAGAGCCCCCCGGGCAGTTGAATGCTGGCTGATGCAGACAAATGTGCGCCCATGCGGTCACCTTCTATCTTAAGTGTACGCAGCCTCCGCATATGTGCAGGTCCACCAGGACCATAGAGTCCTGGGGGGAGTGCCTAGAGTGGTCTGGGGGGGCAACTGTGTCTTGGTGATGGAATTGGAGCAGAGCACGGCAGGGAGGAACATGTGCCCATCTGTCCGGTTTGTCACATGGAACCTGCAAGTGACGGCTGTGTGCAGGCTCCACGGAACGACCCTGGACTCCAGTGGGCTAATCTCTCATCTGTTAACTCCCCTTACCGCTTCAGCCTCTGTGTGGTTGAGGGCCTGAAATTCCTGACCCAGGGTTATGTCAGCATCATTTTTGTTTATTGAACCCCAGAGTAGTTCTAGAGTCTCTAGATTTTTGCAAGTCACAAGATGAGAGTGTCTAGGAAAGACTACAGAACCTTTCCCTTTGAAATGGTCTTTTCACCACGGAAATGTCACTCAGAAATGTGACACCCTTCTTCAGATTACAACCCACCAGTTCAAAACATATAGCCTTCAAGCTAAGTCAAGTTCATGCAAGAAATAACTGATAGTAGAGCATATTGTCAGTGGTTGTCCAGTGTTGGCACAAGGGATGTACTGCAAAAGTCATAATCAAGTAGCTAGGGCTCTACAATGAGTTTTTTGTAGACAGTATCAATTTCCAAAGGATTCACTGATGGGAGCATAAAACCTGAGCCAGTTACAAGAGTAAAAATCCTCTGCAATGTCACCTAGTGATTAAACAGACTTGCCAAAGGCAAAAAACTTGATTTCCTCCTTATCAAGAAGGCTGCAAAATCAAACCCAAAGAAGACTATCATCACAGGTATTACTTTCCTTCCAGATGAAAATCTGGACAAGAAAGAGGAAGAAAAGCTATTCAAATATCATCCTTTAAGAATAGAACTTTAGAGAATATGAGAAGGAAGAGGGAAAGTATTACTAATTGTTATGAGTAGAGCTAAAGCAAGTAACCACTGCTATTTGGTGGATATGCAGTAAATGCCAAGGCCTGGTTGGTTACCAATTGGTATCCAGTTAGTGTTTGAAGGATTATCTCATTAACCAGATTACTAATTTGCCATGATACCACATACCATTTACAGCATTACTGTTTACTCCTAATTCTTTTCCTATATACTCTCTCCCTCGGGACCTGATTTTAGAGTAGTAGCAGTAAAATTCAGTTATGTGGTAAATGGTAATACAGTAAACTGGTTAACTTTCATGGTATTATATCATAATCTGGTTCAGCAGTTAACATCTGCAGTAACGGATTAGTTACCGAATAACCATTGTACTAGCCAGAAATACTGGATATTAACCGTGGATAATATTTTTGGTATCCCTTTCAGCTCTAGTTATAAGTACCTGGGGAATCCGGCCTAACACTCTGAAAAAACTACCTTCAAAGATTAAATGTCTCTATTCATGTACAATCTCTGCAAAAGACTGTTGTTTTAAGAACATCTTTCATTTGATGGCAGCATCATGAGCTCCCAGGATCTGGTTGATCATGAGGTCAAAGTGTAAAGTCACCAACTCAAGAACAAGAATGCCAACTCCTGATATTGAGAAATTATGAGGAGAATCAGTAACTCTCCCTGAAGCAGAGAAAAGAGGGAGTGCCAGAGATTCCATGAGGTGCACTAGAGACTTGGCTATTTTTTTCAAATTATTATTTTTATGTGGAAGACATTCCAATGGTATAATGTTTGAGGATGTGTTGAGAAATGCATAGATACTAGGATAGTACCTGCAGCAAAAGTTGCAGAGCCTGAAAGAGAAAAAGCAGAGACCGGTCTCACTGACAACCTAGTCTGAATGAAGAATAAATTGGAGAAGTTTTGAGGGGTGGGTGAGTGAGTGGGTGTGGGAGGTCTCAAATGGTTCAGTGCTAGTAGGCATTGCTTAAAGGAAAATGAGTCTTCAGTGCAGACAGGATGGCGGTTTGGCCAAGTGGAATGGGGAGGGTATTCCATATACAGAATGGGTTTGATGTTTTTAGTTTTAGAAAAACCACTTGTTTATTTTTTTCCCCTCTAAGCTCAGCCACTGTGCCCAGCCGTCCTTGCAAAATATCCACCTAGGCTCATTTGAGCATCTCTTCCTTCATTTCCTGCTTCCTCATGCCCTCTCTTGAAAGTAAACAGATAACAGGATCATTTTAGACCCTGGGCTAAAGTGGATGCTTGTTAGCTTAATCAGGTTCCAGACTGGTGGTAGTACGCTGTGGCCATTTAATGTGTTTACATTGATTAAAGACATGCACATTCAAGTGGGAAGTGTAAATAAAGGAGAGGCATCTCTCTCAGAAAGAAAGTCAATTTGTGTACACATCACAAGGCACGGAATGGGAGAGTGGTTAGTCAGAACTTGCCATCACCAATTGTGTGTACAAACATGCTTTCAAATGAAAGATAGGCCTTTAGACTGTGGAGAATTCTCCCCAAATTTTTCCGTCTTATTTGTAACTTTTTAGCTAGACTCACTAGACTCTGCCTCGACAAGACCTTGCTAATTGAAAAGTAAATCTCCGATGCTCCTCTCTCTGTAGCAACGTAACCTATGATAAATGACACCATAGCTCATAAGCACTGACCCTTGAGAAATGCTATTGTATTTAATCTGTTCCATAACCTTTATGGTACAGAAACCACTGTATTCCAGCCAGCTCACCCTTGAATTTGTGCAGAGGCGGCTCATTCAGCACAGAAGTGGTTATTTTCCTCCCCCTTTTATCTGATTAGCCAGCAGTATGTTTCTTCATTTTGAGATAATGCCTGGGCAAATCTTTGGTTTAATTGTACATCTTATTGTGTCATCCCTGTTCAATCATGTTCAAAAATACCTACATTCTCCCTCCATCTCCCCCTCACCTCCACCTCCCTTTTCCCATTTAGATCTTACTAAAGTCCATTCTACCTTATCAGCACAGTAATTTCAGGAGCGGAGCTAGGATTTCTGCCATTTAGGCCCCGGCCATTGTCTGTCGCAGCTGCAGTCGAGATAAACCCTCACCCAGAACAAAGTTGGAATGACCTTTTACAAGCAGAATCTGCCTTGTTTCCCTCCAGACTAATTTATCAGCCTTCATTTCAGCCTAGTCTCTCAGCAGAGGCCTGAAAGAACATTACAGAGAGCATGAATGAACAGGGGGATTAAGATGCTTGGCTGGTCCCTCTTTTTCATCAGACACCTTCTGGATTTACTGAGATGTAAGCTGTAAATGACCATAAGTGGTGAACTGCCTTAGACGTGGGAGAGTGTAGGGGGGCGAGGGCGGGGGGGGGGGGAGAAGCCAACAAAATGTTTGGGAAGAGAGGAGAGTAGTGTGGAGAAGCGGATAAACTCTTGCCTTGCAGTCACAAAGTGGAAGGTCCGTTCAACCTCTTGACTGGCTGTCTGAGCGAAGAACGTTTAGCGACAGAACAGTTGGATGGTGTTCAGTTCACACAATATGCCTATCCCCAGGTAACCTCAGTTGCTCTGAAGGTATCTCAGCTTAGCCATGACTTACATCAGGGCTTTTGGTTGATGCACAGAAGTGTATGTTATCATGAGGTGAAGTGCCATTAATTAATCAGGGGCTATTTACCTGTACCTCATCCCAAGGGAAGCATATTCTCGTGAAATGTCCCCCCACTTGAACAACTGTGGAGATAAAGCTATCTGGTAAACCACATGTTTGTGAATGACCTGTTGTTGTTCCAAGGTTCTTTAAAAGCTAAAGTGCCCTGCATGTATGTACATTCATGCAAACATACCTTTAGTCATCCCTGAGGAGTGGACCCAGCTGCACAAGAGGAAGGTTATGATTTTAATACAGTGTAATGTAGGCTACTATGTCTTGGCTAGCTTGCTTTAAAATGGTCACGGAGACTGGCTGATACAGGTTTAAAGGAATATTAGCTGCTTAAGGTGAACTCAGGGCTGCACAGTGCTAGCCAACAGAGTTACTGCAGAAATGTTCTCTACAGGATGTCCCAGTAGTCTTCCGCCCCTGACCCTGGCCTGCTGTAGACTCCTGGGGTGGGCAGGGCCATGAAAGCTCCAGACCTTCAGAAGTCCCTAGTCTCTAATCAAAGCTTCTAGGTTAGCCTGCTTCAGTGCTGACTGAGAGAGATGGTGACTGTCTAGGCCACTGAGGCAGGCTTGCCATCCCCTGCAGCTGGACAGACCCTGCCCAATGGGCCATCATGCCTTGTTATGCATGGTGTATACCAGAGATAAAGTGTGGTCACTGTGTTAGTCCTAAATGACAGAGAGACAAAGTGGTTTGAATTATATCTTTTATTGGACCAACTGTTGTTGGTGGAAAGCTTGCTTATTTCCACCAACAACAGTTAGTCCATATCATTAGAACCACTTTGTCTCTGGTATACACCATACCTACTAAGACATATTCACCTGCAGTGAACAAAATGAGGTCTGAAGATGTCACAGAGAAGAATGCTAATAGGCCAGTCTGGGAAAAGAGTGTGTGTGTATGTGTGTGTGTGTGTGTGTGTGTGATTACACATAAAAGCAATGAACAACTGAAAGGGCCTGGAGGTTTCTTTAAATAAGGGGTGGAAAGTTTGGAAGCTCATGCAAGACTATGATCAAGCCAACAAAATTTGGTCTACAAAATTTGAGCTGGAAACTTCTCACCACCACCTTCATTCAGGCTGGAAAATAAAACCATGAAAACTATATCATAGGTAGATCTGGAAAATATAGGCTGTTTTGAAAATATAAAACAGCATCTAGAGCTGAAGTCTATAGTAAATTTCACATTCAGAATCACAAATATTATGTGTAAATTTGGATAGCTGTATTAATGTCCCAATAAGCATTTCCAACTGAAATGGAATTAGCATAATTGTGTCTTCAGATATTTCAGTTCATTATTTTAGTTAATTTCGGTCATTTCATTTGCATCAAAATGATCAAAATAACCCTAAATGGTACCAAAATATCCAAAATGAATAACCAAAGTGGAAAGGGATAGTCATATCTCCTTTATCCAGATGAACCTGAATTCAATATATATCAGTTTTTTGGATTATTCATTTCAGCTTTTGTAGTAATCAAACTTATGTGGAAAGTCCGTTTCCATCTGTTTCCATATTGCCTGAATTCTTCACCCAACCTAATACACATGCTTTCTTGCAGCCATTTTGATAGTTGTCTGCCAGTGTTTTAAGGAATTACTTTCATATATTTATTGCCTTTTGAGCCATGAATTAGACTTCAACTGGAGCACTAGAAAAGATCAACAGTACCAATTCACAACACCACTCTGTAATGTGGAGTCTTTACTCTTAACTAGCTGCATTAGGGCTGAGAGATTTTGTGCAGCTCCTTAGATCTCTTGAATAACAACTGGAGCATGGCTCCAGACACTTCTACTGTAGGAAGTTAAGGGTCTTTTGCTATTCACAAGTGCTTAGATCATCACCAAACTGAATTTCAGCACTTTAGGAAGACAAAAAAAATGACTGCCTTTTTTGAGTGTTGTTGAAGCAAAATGCAGATACTCTAAACAGGACAGGTTATCTTTGGCTTTGGGCCAGTTTCCTGGGAAACGGACAGAGAGGAGCTTAACTTTTCACAGTCCACTGCAGCTGTGTTTAGATTTTAATGAGCATACTGGTTTTATAAAAAGGTCAAGAAGTCCCGATTCTAGATGAGCTGTAAGCTCCTTGGGGCAGAGGTTTTGTGTCTTGAGCAGTGCAAAAAAACTGTCAGCACTCAGCAAGTACTAGAAACACAGGTAATTTAGTTGAAAGATAAAGGAATTGTCTCCCCTTATAGCTCCTGTAGTAGGTAGTCCACTGATGTGTCAATTACAGATTGTCACCGCATCCACATTGAGACAAGGACACATTTTCTGGAATTTAAAGGCCACACTCTTTATTTCACATTCATAATTAACAACAACACATTGGAGGGGTTCAGCTCCCAGTATCTATATGAGGGGCCACCACTAACTATCTTAATCCTTAAAATTATGGCTGCCCGAGATAGCACCCAGGTACCAGCCATTTTAACTTTCCTTACCTATTTCCATCACCCCTGAGCCGAAAAGCTCCATTGGATGACCTGAGTACCTATATTAAACTTACCTTATTAGAGAAGGTGTAGGAATGCCTGAGCGAATCTGCCTCATGACATTTCCTATTCCTGAGTAAGCCCCTGATGCTGGCTGTTACCAACCCTTGCGCTGGTGCTACTTTTTCCCCATCTCATAATGAGATGTCTCATAAACTATCCTAAATCTTATTACCTCAAAAGGTATTTTAATTCACCTTAACTTTAATTAACCTTAACTGGACCCCCACACAAGAGTGCGACATGAACCTCTAACAATACTAACGCACCCTTCTAATATTAACCAGAATGCAAAAAACAAAATTGCTTCATACTACACTGTGGGGAAGGTGAAAACCCCAGGAATCTCCCAATTCAATCAGACATTCCTGCAAAAAAAAATTCTTCCCAGCCCAACAAGGCAACCAGTCTAAACTCACAGTGTTCTAGGGTGGGTGAGTGGGTATCTTGCTCCGCTGCCCCCAGCCAGCTCCGACTGCGGGGCTTCACACTGCGGTCAGTTTCAACTGACCCGATCTCTCGCAATAGTTGCCTCACCACGCAAACCCCAGCCCAGGTTGCCATAGCAACTCCCGGGATGTTGCAAACCTGCTCTCCCCAACAGCGGCCGCTGCAGCCTCCTTCCTCACTCCTGAAGGTAATTGGAGCACAACAAAATCACCCACCCCTCGTTGTTTTGGTTGTGCGGGGTGAGTGCCATTGTCACCGCATCCGGAATGAGACAAGGACACATTTTCTTGGAATTTAAAGGCTGCACTCTTTATTTCACATTTGTAATTAACAACAACACATTGGAGGGGTTCGGCTCCCAGTATCTATACAAGGGTTCATCACTAACTATGTTAATCCTTAAAATTATGGCCGAGATATCACCTGGGTACCAGCCATTTTAACTTTTCTTACCTATCTCCCCTGAGCCGAAAAGCTCAATTGGATGACCTATATTAAATTTACCTTATTAGAGAAGGTGTAGGAATGCCTGAGTGAATCCGCCTCATGACATTTCCTATTCCTGGGTAAGCCCCTGACGCTGGCCGTTACCAACCCTTGTGCTGGTGCTACTTTTTCCCCATCTCATAACGAGATGTCTCATAAACGATCCTAAATCTTATTACCTCAAAAGGTACTTTAATTCACCTTAACTTTAGGGATGTGTGAACAGAACCGAGTTCGGAAATTCGGTTCGGTTCGGTTTGAAAATCGAGTTCGGTTCGAAAGTTCAGTTCAGTCGACCAAACTATTTGAGTTCGGTCGAATTCCGAACTTCCGAACTGAGTTTGTACATTCAAAACCGGGTTTTTTGGCCTTCTGAACTGGTTCGTATTCGACCGAACAGTTCGGTTGAATTCAAGTTCGGTTTGAAAGTTCGATTCGGTCGACCGAACTATTCGAGTTCGGTCCGAACTCTGAACTTCCGAACCACGTTCGCTTCGCACATCCCTACTTAAC
Organism: Sphenodon punctatus; assembly: GCA_003113815.1. Classification (NCBI taxonomy): domain Eukaryota; kingdom Metazoa; phylum Chordata; class Lepidosauria; order Sphenodontia; family Sphenodontidae; genus Sphenodon; species Sphenodon punctatus. The sequence goes on along the minus strand of QEPC01004358.1, from coordinate 7,058,262 downwards.
TTTAATGAACCTTAACTGGACCCTCGCCACATATGAATCACCATCTATTCAATGGCTGCTTCATTCCCCAACTAACCCCTTCAAGCAAGAATAGCCTTGCGCAGGGCACCAGTTAACAGTTCCAAATAAATGTCCATTCCTGCATCTGACAGGTGTACCCCGTCAGACCAGAACAAATCATCCCTGAAGAAACTAATCTCCTCGGACTACATTCCTCAGAGCCCCCCCTGCCTACGAACAAATAATCATCCATATAATGGATGACTTGGTCCAATCCCAACCGCTTCCTAAGCAGCCAGTCAAGAATCGAACTGAATTTCTCAAAGGCCACACACGAAATAGAAGAATCCATCGGCATGGCCTTATCGAAATAAAACTTCCCCTCGAATGTGAAACCCAAGAACTTAAAATCCTCAGGATGCACGGGCAATAACCTAAAAGCGGATTTAATATCGCATTTCACGAGGAGTGCCCCCACTCCACACTTGCGAACCATCCCAATCACTACATCGAATGAAGAATATTGCACTGAACAAAGTTCATGGGGAATTGCATCATTCATAGTCCATGTCCATGTGGGTCAGGCCCAGTCCTTCCTGTAAACCGCCAAGCCAAGCCTCCCTTGTTCTGGAGGCAAAGCTGCCCGCTAGCTTCTGCCTCTCTCACAACTCTCTATGTACTGAGTTCTTCTCAGTCTTTATGCTCCTAGGCTGGCTCTTGCTACCTGCAACACAACTGCTACTCCTTAGTGCTTTCCCACACTCTGTGTAGTGCCTGCAGCCCTGCTAGCACCTTCTTCCAGGCTGGTGCTAGCTCTCTCTCTTAAAAGGCCCATAGCCCATAGGGACTCTGCCCTGCTACACCACTCATCTTTTCATTTGACTCCCTTGCCTAAATTGCATTAATTCACCCTAATTTTCAAAAGTCACAGTCACTTGGCTCTATCTGCATACCGATAAGTAATTTCCAACTTCTTAAACATCTTTGCGAATATCGGAAACTTAAAAATACACCATGTTTTTCCTTCACTGGATAAATTCCAATTGTGAATTGAAGATTCTTAAAGTGGCCTAATTTCATATTGTGTGCTTAAGTTTATATATGTGTAGAGAAGTAGAGTTGCATGATAAAACAATGATACTGCATCTTTTAATTTATTACCTGTATTATCAGCACTCTATATTTTCCACCCTGTTCACTTCTCCTTCACTAGTTGTGTTTTCACTAGACTGGCATTTTTCCTACTCTGATGAATTAACTGTCAATTGAAGTTAGTGAGATAAATCAAAACAAATGGACATAGTGCTCCATATTGACTTTCTCACTGCCTGATTTTGAAAACCACTTTCTGAAAACTGTGCCGCTATTATGGTCACTTGGTTCTAAGCAAATTTACAAGAAAGGAGGAGAAGGAGGGGAAGCAGGTGCTTAATAGCCACCAATTACATTTATGTTATCTCTGTTTTACCTCCGATTTTTGTAAACAATGAGGTGTCTGTTATTGACACAGAAAGAAGACATTCCTTAAGAAAAGTTAATTTCTTGCCCTTAAGAACTGTGAATATACACAGAAATGAAAACAGCAATCTTTTAAGGTTAAATACTTCTAATTAATTCTCATTTCTTACTGGCATTTTAAACTCAAATTTTGTTTCAGTTGGGAATGAGACCACGCCAGTACTTATTTCAACCCTTTGCAAAACTTCCTGGTTTTGTTTTAAACATGTCCATAATAATTGGGAGATATTTCCATATCTAGTAAGATTAGCATTACAAACTTGCTTATGCATAGGCTTCAGCCACGTGTGATTTAATCGTCTGCCTAGTGTAATTCAGTTAGTGTCTGTTTATACAAGAGGCCAGACTGGATGATCTCAGTGGATTTTTCTGTTCTGTAACTGTAAATGTAAGAACATTCCTTATGTCACTCTTGTGCCTCTACTTCTGATCCTTGAGAAAATGTATAAATATTGAGAGATATGTAGGCAACCCTCAAGCAGGTGAAATTCCATTGTATTTCTAAAAATTGTCAGCAAGGCTCTTGTTTCTTAACTCAGTTTTTCTTTGGGTTCAGCGGTGGCTTGTTTTTGTATGGAAGGCGGCAGTCATTCGGATCAGTATATGTTTTTGATAACAGGGCAGGTTCCTAGCTGCTGGCTTGAACAGAAATTATCCTGTGCAGCTGCGTTGGGAGCAGCCCTAGAGAAACGGTATCAAACTACATTTCATCTGGGTTGCTCAGAGGTTAAATTTTGAGCTCAAAGAGCTTACCATAGAACAGAGAGAGGCAGTGTGGTCTAATGGATTGGTCTTGTTGCTTGGGTCTATGACCTGATGGTTTGTAAACTTAGCCCTGCTGTTTTCCTGCCAAGATGCCTTTTACAAATTATTTACTCTTTCTGCCTTAATAAATGTATAAAATGGGGATTTTTTTTCCAGATAAATGTGTAACATAAGTTAATTAATGAGGGCTCATTTGACCAACTTCTTTTAGAGTGGGTAGAGGCACAAGCGCACATTCTGAGTGTGGTATGAAATTCTTACCACCTCCTGTTCTCTACCACCCAATGCAAAGGGGTTGCTTGCAAGGATCTGACTCTTGTCAAGTAGCAATGGTGTTGTGTGATTTGAGTAACCTGGAGAAAGCATCAATCCCCGATATATCATTTCCTGTGTGTCACTTCTTACTTCGGGGTGACCACAGAGGTGTGGCTAGAAAATTCTGCAACAGGAACTTCCTCCTCCTCCTCCTGCAATGCTGTTTTTGGAACACTACATGCAGGGATATCACAAAGGCATTCCTCCATGCCCTTTGAATTGTAGGAAATATCACCAAGATATAGGGAAAGTAGGGGCTATTGAAATACAGGGAAATCAACTGTTGTGTGAATGTGTTGCTACACGACAAGACAAACACAGATTAAGGAATAAGTGGCGAGTTTGAAAGGGGGAAGGATGTTGTGTAAATGAGGTATGTATGCGTGTTTGTGTTCTTTTCAAGAACACTTTGAAAAGCAGAAGTGCTCTATATGAAACTTGCATTATTTATTTATGTACACATAAAGCTAGGATGCTGAGATACTGAAGTGAATCCACGTGGATTGCATAGATTTTAAGGTCTGAAGAGGTCGCTGAGACTGTTTAGTTTCACCTTCTGAATAACACAGGCCATTGAATTCCCTCCAGCTATTTCTATATTAATTAAGCCTACAAACATGTATTGTGTAAAGTACATCTTTTGGAAGGGGTGGGTTTCTTGGTAACATGTACCCTTTGCAAAGAACCCAGCTTCAGAGAGCTGAAGCCATTAGCAGTAGGTGGGCAACATGAACCTCTAGCTGTTCATTGTGCTAGCGCCGTTGCAAATCCTATTCACGTCAGTGGGTCTCTTGCCAGAGCTACATGCACACTGACACTGAACTCTAGAGGGGCCCTTTGCAAGTGTCCTGAGCACCGCTAGGAAATTTTCACAGTTGATGGAGGAAGTGGGGCCAACACTCTGCCCCCACCCACCCTGAAAATTCTCTAGTGGCACTCAGGCTGCTTGCAAAGGGCCCTGCCAAGAAGGAAGTTTTCAGAGTGGGCAGGGTGGAATGCTCCCCCCCCCAAACTCATAAAACTTCCTGATGGGATTGCTGCCACTCTGGGGGGCCTGCTGGGAACCAGGGCGATGCTACCACTTTTTCAGAGGCAGGTCAAGGTGAAATGGTAGTCCCCTTTGGGAAGGCCACCTCTTACGGAGATCCTACCCCCTTGTCCTTCAGGGAGCCCTTAATTGAGACATGAGCCCCCTCCCCCCAATAGCCTTGCAACATTACTATCTGGAGTATCCTACCCAAAGTCATCTGTGGACCATCAGTGTTATTAGTTAAGGAAATGTTTGAAGTACGGACTTTAATTAGGTTACAGTTTAGTTTCTACTGTGAAAAAAATGTAAAAGTTAGTAAGACTTATTGCATGGGAGGAGGTTTCATTGTAGTGTCGCAAAGAAATACAGTGACCGTCCTTTGTTTAAACTATTCAAATACAAATGAACACAAACACAAATGTCATAAGCAATCCCTCCAAACCGCATTCAGAGCATAAGCAATCCCTCCATTTTGTGCCTCCATAGCACCTAGCATAACTTGACTGACCTTATAATAACTTTGGATGGAACCATTAATAAAAGTTGGGTTGGGGTTGGTTGGGAGATTATATGTGGTTGTGGGTTGGGGGAAGTGTATAGGGAAGTTTTCGGAGGGGAGTTTTAGGAGTAGGTGTTTGGGGGAGGGAATTAGAGGGGGGTGTTGTGTGTTTTAAGGATTTGTATTAATTGTAAGCTGCCCTGAACTAATTTGGGAAGAGCAGCATACAAGTTTAAATAAATAAACAAACAAACAAATAAATATGAAAGCACACATATATCTGTCATACAGCCAGTGGGGTGTGGGTGGGGGTGGGGATTATAGATTTGTATTTAAACATCTGCGGTTTAATACTTAGTATGGACACAAAACTTTTCCTATATCTCACTTGACTGTTTCCCTATAACTAACACCAGATTTGGCATAAAGTTTAGCCTTGTTTCACCTTGAAGGGCTCTTGTAAAGTTTAATTCAAAAAGTAAAAGATTTTTTTAAAAAGTGTATGTGGTGTAGGAAGGAACGGTTGCAAGAGAGCGGTAAAGCCGTCTCAGCAGTAGGTTAATTGGAGAGTGGAATACCAGTGCAGATAGAAGCACATAGTTCCCTTGGACAATGTACTAAAGAACTGGGAACTGGGAAGGACCAGCTGGGATTGTTAGTGAATTAGCTGAAGTCAGAAACCCCTGAATGAAGCAAAGAAGTAAAGGGGAAATGAAGGTTAGTGTATAATTCAGTCTAAATTAGGTGGGCCATTCAAAATGCATAAAAGGACTCAGAGCTTCCTTTCTTGGAGAAAATGGGTAGGAAAGCTCACTTTTGTTTGGATTTCGGGCAAGTGGTTGATTTTAAGAATGTACTTACCTACAGCCAGTAATGTTGGGAGTGTATTATCCCACATGGATTTGGATGAGGCATTGACAATAATCATCCATGTCATGAACTTGAATAACAACAGAGCTGAGAAGGTAGAATTAAATCAGTAATGCAACAAAACCATATTATTTAAAGGGACTGTGAATTATTTGAAACCAAGTCTATTCCCCTATTTTAACCTTGCTTACTTGCTGTTAAAGTTGACAACCCTGCATCTAGTAACCTCTTGAGTGGGGTGTTGGAAACTCGTATCTGAATCTTGCATCAAGGGCCTCTAAGGGTATTTTCAGACATTATGGGTATTTTCAGACGTTACGAGATCACAGTCAACCACAGTGAACCACGGTCAATTTTGCTGCGGGGCCAAAGCACCCTGAACATCTGTTTGGCGACCGCCAGATGTTCACCACGGCCGATTCCCACATGGGGTCAATTTCAACCATGCTTCCCGGCCTCCCTGCGGGACAAGCTCCAAAAGCATGGTCAAAGTGATTCCCGGTGGGAAGCGATAAAAAGTAATGTCTGGCCGGCGATCACGGCCCGGAATCCCCGGCAGGATTCCGGGCCGTGGTCAAAGCGACTGGGTGCTGCGGCCACATTGGCTGCTGCGCCCACCTGTCTCCCCAGAGGGCGGGCGGCGGGGGAGCATGGGGGGGCAGGGCCGTGTGGCCGCACATTGCACTACATGGCCCCGCCCCCTCCCTGATTCCCTGCCGGGATCAACCGGCACGTCTATTCGGACCATTGTTTGACCACGGGGGTGGTTATTTCATTCACCCCCACAGGGGATTCACTGGGACAATGAGATCACAGTCAACCACAGTGAACCATGGTCAATCC
>QEPC01004358.1:7034534-7050119 GCA_003113815.1 Sphenodon punctatus | reverse complement strand
ATGTGCTATTGGGGCTCACCACGCAGGATCCCTTCGAGGCATACTACCTTGTCTCCCACCACATGTCTGTGCTGGGCTACCATCGGGGCTTGCTTCGGTGGCCCCACTTCATTCACCTGGCGGGCCACCCGGCCCCGGGCCCCTTCGTGGCCCCCTGCGGCTGGCTGTGAGGCCCCCTGTGCCTACCATGCCCCTGTTGGTGGCCCCGCAGAGAGCTCCTGCCTCCTCCTTGCTGCCGCGGGTCGGTGCCTGCTTCCTCCATGATGTCCTGGCCTTGCAACTGTGCTGCCTGTTACCCGGGGTTCCACAGCTCCTACCTTTAGCTCAGAGCCCCCTCCAGCCCCCCTCCCTCTGTTGGCCTCTGCACCTGGTGCTCCTCTCCGTGACTGCCTTCTCCTGTGGCTGAGTCCTGCTCTCCGTGCCTCCACTCAGCTCCCCGGGTTGCTGCTGACCTTCCTCATCTGCCGTCGCTCCCTCCTGTGCCCGTACCCCTCCCTTGGGTGCCTCTGTGACCGCAGGGTTCTGGGGCGCATGGTCTTCGCCTCCCGGCATCCACCCGGAGGTGTGTGAGCATCGGTGGACCGCTTGCACTGCTCCGGCTTGTCTGCATCCCCTCCACGGCACCCTCGCCGGTGCTTGGGGTGCCTGTCTGACTCCTGGACCATTCCTGGGATGCTCCCTGTTCCGTGTGGCCTCCCCCTGTGCCTGTGGCCCGGCCTTTCAGGGCCCCCCATTCCGGGACTGCCTGTGTAGCTGTGGGAGTGCCCGTGTGGACTGTGCTGCTCTGGGGGTTCTGGGTGCCATTTCCCGTGTCCTGTCCTGCCCCTGGGCTGGACCCTTCTCCTCCCCTCCCCCCTGTGCCCGTTGCCATGTGTGTTCTCTGTCCCACTGTGTCCCCCCTTCCCTTCCTTTCCCTTGCGGGTGTGAGTGCACCCGGGCGTGTGTGTGTGCTGTGTGTTCCACTGTGCCCTCGTTGTCTCTGTGCCTGCTGTATGTGTTGCCTTGGCAGCTCTTCTCCCTCTTCCCCTTCCCTTCCCAGTTCCCTTGTGTGGGTGTTCCCTGTAGGCGCTTTTGGCTTCCTCTGCTCTCAGTCGGCCATGTCTGCTTCCCACCCCTCCCTGGTGCCTTCTGGGTGTTTTGACCATGGCCGGAAATTGGCGTCACGTCTGTTGCGCTGCCCCAGCCCGTAGTCTGATGGCCCAATTCCCTGCCATGGTCCCACTCCCGTCACGTCTGTTCGGGGCCTTCTTTGACCACAGGGGGTGGTTGCTCGGTTCACCACCGCAGGGAATCCACTGTGGTGAATCAGGACTGTGTAACATCTGAAATCACCCTAAGTGTTGATTTTGGAAAGATTTATAGGCCATTAATACACGGACGTGGTGGGAGGGTGGGGGTGGGGGTGTTTTGGCATGGTGGGTGGATGTGACGCACCTCCACCCACCTCCACCTATGGTTCCTCCTCCGTTTTACTGGAGGACTCTGTGGGTGGAGGTGGGTGTGCGGAAGGTGGAGGTGGGTGTGCGCTGGGAGTGCACATGCACAAACAGCCACCGCCCGTGATTTTTACATGGGCGTACACCCATGCTCCCACCCACTGCCAGCCATATACATGGACTGCCCACCCCCTACTGCACACTCGCCCGAACACCGAGCGGGGTGGGAGGGGCATCAATGTAAAAACAGCCATAGTATCATTTATATCGGTTTATTAGTCTGCTTCATTTTTTTTCTGCTTTGCTTATGAAAGGTCATGGCACTCTACCTTAAATTCTGATGTACCATCTCTGGAAGTCTGATGTACCATCTCTGCAATTTCACTTGCTAATGGCAAAAGAGGGAAGTTGGATGTGCTTATTGCAATAAGTTTGATTCTGTTATTCTCCATGTTGAAAGAGTTAAAATAGAAAGTCCTTGAATGGATCAGATAATTCAACCGTTTGCTTCAGTCTGGCTTTATAAATAAGAAACCATTTTATTCTGGTCCCCTTTCTGATTCATGAGTTTCTTATCTATGGGTTAGAAATGGGGTCTCCGACCTTTGAGTTCCAAAGGTATTTTTATTTACTATGTGCTGTATTTGCATTTTATCCATAATTTCCTGTTTTGTTGTTTTAGCTTGTGTTGCTAAGATCAGTAAGTCAGCAGTATCAATAGTAGCCCCTCTTGACACTGTTCAGTGAATCTTTGAGTTAGAATTTCTTGTTGACTCAGTCATTTTTGACTTCATATGTTTGGATCCGCTAGATCTCAAGAGGTAGCTTTGTCAGTTTTAAAGTGTGCTATTAATTGCACAGCTTAGGCGGATGCACACACACACACACACCAACTCGGTGTTCCAGCGGGTGTTGCGTGGGGGGGAGAACGTCCGTGCAAATGGCTGGCGGTGGGTGAGGGGACGGGTGTGTGCCAGGTGTGCACCTGTGTAAGCACCACAAGTCGGTGGGTGTTTGTGCGTGCATGCTCCTGATGCACATCCACCTCCACCCATCACCCACCCATCTCCACCCACGGGGTCCTCCGGAAAACCAGAGGAGGCCCCGTGGGTGGAGGCGGGTGGATGTCCGTATAAACGGCCACACACTCACCTCCACCCACCGCGTCCAAACACCCATCCACCCACCCACCTCCGTCCATGCAAAAACGGGCTATATGTGTTGCAGGACTGCAGTGTTGCCCTATGGGTGCCCTGTAACATGTATAGGGGGGTGGGGTGGGGGGTGGAGAGTGTCTTGTGTGAAAATGTCCTTAGAAAAATCATACTGACCACACCTGAGAAAAACTCTGTCCAAGTTCATGGCTAGTTTGTAAATGTAAAGAGTTGGAATGATCTTTTCCTGTACTGTACCTGCCGCAACCCAAATCTGTGTTCATTAAGGCTTATGTCAAGGCCAGTCAATTTAAATGAGATTCAGAATTGCAACGGCAATAAGTGTTCAATGAAAGTATTTGATAAATCACTTAAACAATCTTGCAGATTGCAAATTCTATAAATGTAAGTTCCTTGCTTATTCAAAACTAGTGAATGTGACAGGACTAAAGAGACAGGAAAGTCAAAACAGCAGGAAGAAAAACTCAGATCCTTTGATGAGATTAAAATGCCAGCAGTTTAAATGGCAAACAGGTAGGACTGGGCTGCTTGTAGCTTTCTAGCCAGTGCTCGAACATTTACAAAGAAAATATACAGATAGCATGAAGAAGGTCAGGGTGATGTGGTGATTGCAGAACAATTTTACCTTTGCCGCACTGTGTGTATGTTTTCTTTAATACCGTAATTGAATGGCCCAAGAAGTATTTTTTTAACTGAATAGAATAACAAGTGACTATAAAAATGGAGGAGAAAAAATCTTAACAAAACCCAGCTTGTTTTTTTAATAGTAAATAATTTCTCCTTGGTTAGTCACATTGAAGCAGTGGCTTCCTCAGAAGGATCCTATTCTGACAAGAGTCTTCTGTGAAGGCTGAAAAACAAATGTTGCAACAGGCGCTTTTGACTCAAGTCTGAGTTAGTTTACTTGTTACCAGACGCTGACATCATGTGAGGCTCTATATTTAACGCCTCTCTCGCTGCACTTTTAACTAACTTGATCATAGAAATCTGGAAAGAAATGAATGGTCAAGAAAATAGATACATTTTGTGAACAAAATTAACTCCATTGATTCAAGCTAATCCCCCTCTCACTGTCTTTGACCTCGTCTCATGCTCCCTTGACATAAAGCTATGAACAAAGGAGGGTTGTCAAACTACAGGGGAGTGAGGTTCATTGATTGCTCAAGCCCATAAGTATCAAAACTCAAAATTTGAAGTAGTAATAATTTTCTTACGTCCAAAAAGAAACCTGGCAATGGTATCATTCTAGCCCACCAGTTAAATGATGATAATGGCACTGCTCTACCTCGCAAAAGAGTTTCAAGGATAAATGTGTTAAAATATTGTAAGTAACTTAGATAACTGCTGTGATAAAAGAACCATACCAGGTTAGACTTTCTGTGAGATGTCACAGTAATGAAGGCTACATAATAAGAAACTTGCACAGGTAGGAAGTACATTATGAGGTCACAAGAACTTCATTCCTTATCTAGTTCATATTGCAACAACTATGTGAGGTAGGTCATTATCATTCCCATTTTACAGATGTGGAATTGAGGAGGAGAGTGATTTGCCCAAGCCCAACCAGTGAGTTTATGGTAAGACAGGATTTGAACCCTGGTTCCCCAGGTCCAAATTCACACCACGCCCACTAGGCTACATGGGCCCATCCATTCTGTATCTCATGTATTCTGAAGTGTTTAATTTTCTTGGGATGTAAATTGTGTATTCAGTTGCTGTTTTGTCACACAATTAATAAATCCTGCTTCCTCCCAGCAACAGACTGTCTCTGCAGAAGCCCAGTTTAACTATATTTCCCTTTTAGTGCACTATTTGCAAACCAACAAGTCCTCTCCAAAATATCTACAGGAGGTACTGCTTATCATTTGACATAAGGGGTGCTTTAGACAGACGGCCGCCCCAGTTCTGCCAATACCAGCCTGCTTCCCCCATGGATTGGCCCGTCCATCTAAAGGCGCCTCCACCAGAGGCGCTACAGTGCATCCTGGGGCCAAACCTGGGGCAATGGCCTGAAGCGGAGCTGCTGCTGTCCTTCTGCTGGACGGACACATGCTGCAGCTCCACTTCCAGCTGGCCATTATCCCGGACAATACCATGGAATTGCGGGCATCAGCCTAGAGTGTCGGGCAATCACCTGCAACTCTGTGGTGTGGGGGGTGGTCGCCGCAGAAGTGGACCACGGGCTGGGAAAACTGGTGGGTCCATCTAAAACAGACCCAGGCAGGGCTGGAAGCAGGCAGATGTGGGGGTGCACCTCCGGAGCAGCTCTGGGTTCGGGCAGCCTCTGCATCCATCTGTTTACACTTAGCTTCTGTGATTAACCTGTTTTTAGAACAAGACAAAAAAATTCAGAAAATACTCAGAATATGGTCACATTTTTCTTCTGAATACATAGCAAAATCAGTTTCTTTAACTTTTCTCTTTGTGAACTTGTAAGCCAGGATTTATCCTAGAATTAAGTTTGCCTTTATAGAATTCCAATACGTACTATTTTAAGGGGGACATCAACTGAGTCTTCCCCGCTATCCATATAGTAAGGAAATAGCATATTTTCTATTAGAGTTGGATTGATTATATTCATTATCAATCAAACCATCTCACCCGTAAAGCCTTTCTGAAGTTGTGTTACTATACTTTCTTCATCACTTTGGGGTTATTTTATGCCAAACGGCATGGCATGAGAGTTGGGAATTTTGACATGTTGGTAATGCATCCTTTCAGCCCTTAACTGCTATGCTAATTATATCCTGTATTAGTTCTGTATGAAAGGTAATATTATAAAGCATGCAGAATTGCACAGATGAGCAGCCTTTCTTTCCCAGTCTGTTAATGGGATTGCCTGGCAGACGTGGGTAGGCTAGTTTGTGTGCGTGTGTGCACGGGTGCCTCTGTTGTTCTATTTTTTTTGAAATGCTTCACCACAGTAGGCAAAATGGATGAAACATGGTAGGGGGAAGGGAAAGAGACAATAGTTTCTGAATCTGGCTTTGATAATGGGGAAAAGTTCGTTAGATTTATTAAACCTCATTTTCCTTTGGGACCGTCAGGTCTAGAGTGACAGTGAAAAAGTTCATGACGACTTTGGCTAATTTGCACTCCATTCACTTCCTCATGAAAACCCATCAGGACAACTGAAGGACTGCTCTGCAATTGACCTTATTCAATGGCAGAGTGATATACTGGGAAACAGGCCAGTTTTCACAATGCCGAAAAGAGCCAATTGGACGGAATCTTTGTCCTAATCCTTTTTTCCCCTTCCTTTTTTATGCCAGTCTTGCTCTAGTTAAGCTCCTTCATTTGTTCCAGTGGTGGCTCTAGGACTCAGGTCACCCTCTGGAGCTGTCATTGCAGGTGATTGCTGGACACCTTGCCTTGGATGCAAGGCGAGGGTGGGTAGTAGGGAAGCTACTGAGAGGAGCTTTGAGTTTAAGGACTCTGGCACAGCAAGGTCAAAGCCAGGGATCACAATGTCCTGAATCAGGTGTTTTTTTGAAGTGCATGGAGACTACTGATGTCAAAGGAAGATGAAAGCAAAAATTGTTTCTGTATCTCATATTTATTTTAGCCTTTTGGGTGAGGCTTAACACTGAGTCCTTGGCTGCACTGTGGCGCTTTTTTGTGAATTAGAAATTTTAGTTGTAAAACCTCAACAGTGTATAAGAGTGAATCCCAGCTCAGTGTATAGCATGTTGCCTCCCTCTCTTTTTTGTGTACGGCTACTGTTTTCTGGTACTGAACTGGCCACGTAGAGTTCTTGTGTGCTGTGAAATAGCCACTGTATTTATCACAGAGTCAGATGCATTTTCCCTTGGTGAATGAAAGGGTCATTAAACAGAGCTTGTGTATTAGTTTGTTTGTAAACCATTGTGGGATTTGTCGTCATGAGAGGGTGCTATATTTTGCAAAGGAAAGACAATCGGTAACGCAAGGAAAGATTTTTCAAAGAGGCAAAGAGCAGCTTAGTGCCTAGCTGTCCCTAAAAGTCATATGTTTAACATCTCCCTTTTAAAAAACTGCTTTTAAAAATATTCTCCATAAAGGTAGAAGCACTAAAAATGCATTTACATCATTTGACATGCCCTATTTTCCTTATGTATGCAGCAACCGTGGCCTGGTAACTATGACTCATTGTGTTTAAATACACAGGTTATGTGTTGGCTTCCATAAAGCTAGAATGAATAGTAGACTTTTTATGTGCAGCTATTATTCACATTTTTGGATATCGCTCTGAACATCTGAATTATATCTATAATGGGGTGATATTTGCATATTCCCTCATTCGGTTATTTTGTTTCAGATGCTTCATTTAGTTCAGTATTTGATTATTTTGGTTACTTCACTACAACTTTTGCACATGCACAATAACACTGAAACGAAGTAGCTGGAATTGTTGTTGTTGTTTATTATAGTGCCAGCAATGCACCTGGCACTGGACAGTCATTAATTAGAGACAAGTCCCTTCCCCACGGGGCTTACAATCTAGGGGAGACAAGGACAAGGGTGATGTAGTGAGGATACATTCATGAAGTTGAGAAGTCGCTGGTGCATGTGCTTAGCTTAGTTTTAGGGAACAGTCGGACTCTGAGGCCACTTTTACACATGATAAAATGGGTTCTTATACGTGCTTGAGATAATACCGGGTGTTATAAATGCTGGAGTTTTGTAATGTGTGAACACAATATTTCCCTTTTATGCAGCGAGATCTCGCAGCCTTGTAAGACCCACCAGATGTGACTCTTACAAGGCTGCAAAATCTCACTGCATAAAAGGGGAATAGTGCGTTCACACATTACAAAACTTCAGCATTTATAACACCCAGTATTTTCTTAAGGACTTATAAGAACCCATTTTTGTCATCTGTAGAAACGACCTGAGTGAAGAATGGAAGAGGAATTGGTGGTGTTGGTGGTGGTGGTGGTTGTGGTTGTGATGAAACACATTAGGGGGCGCTATACAGCTGGGCCACCCACCTCACTGTGTTGGTCAAAACTTTGAGCCTGAGGGCGTTTATAGACGAGACAAAAAAGGCGGCTGATCCTTTGATCAGCCGCCTTTCTTGCCGCTCGTCTACTTGCTTGCCCTGCTTTTTAATCCGCGTCGGAGGGGGCAGGCTCGCCTGCCCCCTCCGACGCGGATTCCCGAAGTGATGGCTTTACGCCGCACTTCCTGGCTCCGCGGCGAGTGCGCATGCGCACTTGCACTCTGCGCCGTGTCTGAACATCAGACACGGCATGCAGAGGCTGCGTGGGGAGAAAAGCCGGTGTTTAGCGATCCCGCTTGTAAGCGGGATCGTTTATAAACGCCCTGAGACTCCAGCAGGGACAGGAATTTAGCTATTTCCCTACCCACTGGCAAGCCTCAGAAAAACCTTGGATCGACTGCCACCACCTGAGCTCAAAAATCAGAGGGAATTCCCACAGCCCAGTATATGTGAACACCAGGAAGTTATAAACTCACAGCCTTCCAAGGGCACCCCTTTCCCTGGTTCTCCTTGTCTGGCATTTTTCCCTTACAGGAGGCAGAAGCCCTTGGAGTAACGCAGGGGTGTTTATCTTGGTCAGAAGCTGTTCTGGCTAAAAGAGCCAGAGGGGATTCCCCTTCTCAGAGTGAATCTTTTCTCCCTCTTGGTAGCTGTGCCATCCAGGCGAAGGGAGGCGTCTTTACAAGAAACACACACACACACACACACCCAGTGGACTAAAGAAACAAAACAAGCATAGACTTTACTGGTCAGGCTAAAAAAAATGAGGTATAAACAGGTAGTAAAAGGTAAAAAAGTAAGATAAGTCCTTGAGCAAGTTTCAGAGTCCAATTCAGTGGGTGTGTGGACCCTTTTAGAGCATGACTGCCTATAACTTTTTCTTTGCTGGTAATTGACTGGTGGCAGATCCTTTACTTACATTTTCTTCACCACGTGCTGTAGATAGAGATGATTTCTTAGCGACGTCGGGCCCAGTCCTTAGTTCCAGGTGGCAGAGGTTCAGGAGTTGTGAAGGTAAGAGCAAGAGAGAGCAATTGGGCAGTCTCTTTCCCTTTTAAGCTCCTATTCCTCCTCTGCTGGGATTGGTTTGTGGGGAAGTCACCTGATTTATGCCCAACCAATCAGGGTGAGATTACCTGTGGATGCCTGAGCCCATGATGACCTCACCTACTCGAAGTTTCTGTCACCACATGACTCCAGCCTAGGAAAGCTTACACTTGCCCTGAAAGCTTACTAGGCCTCTTAATCAGTCCCAAGGTCAAGGCCTCCAAGGTTGTGTGGTTTTTGCCACAGTGGTGGTGGTGATGATAAATAATCAAACTGAAGTATCTGAACTGGATACCAGGTGAAGCAGGCCCAAATATCTGCTTCATCGGATCCTGACTGAAGCATGGAAAATTGTCAAATACAGTATTCAATGCAGATGTTCACTTCAGCTCCAATGAGAATAAATGTTAAAACCAAACTGTAACAGCTGAGTCTTTGCGGGCCCCTGGTCCTTTAAGAGAGTTAGCACCAGCCAGTTGCCGGTGCTAGTGGGACTGTAGGTGCTGATCAGAGCAGTGAGCAGCACTTAATTGAAGGCAGCTGGAAGAGGGTGTGGCTGAGACCAACCCTTAGGATAAAGCTGAGCCAGAGCTCAGTTAAGAGGAGGCAGTTGTGCAGGGGCATGTCTGAGTAAGCCAGGACAGACTGAAAAGCCAGAGAGAGTGACCAGTCTGTGAGAGGTAGCAGAAGGAGAAGGAACTCGCCACACAGCCCTCTTGCAAGCAGCTAGGTCCAGAAGAGCTGCAGAGTGGGGACCTGCTCTGAGACAGCCTGGGAGAACCTGGAAGGAGACAGTAGTAGGTGAGACTCTGTCTCCAGGAAAACCCAGCCAGGGGGCTACCAGAGCTGTTGGAGGCTAGGAGGTTGTTTAGTGGCCTTGCTGGAGAAGAAGTTGTCACCTCTGTGTGAGAGACTTTATATGTTTTTGTAAAGAGACTCTGTGTGCTGAGTAAAGACTGTGTTGAATACTGGAGACAAGTGACTGGAAAGTTAATTCCCCAAAAGAGTGACTCTAAGGGCCACATCCTGAAGGAACTTACTCAGGGGCACCACCACCCTGTTACACAACCTATAATGCAAAAATCCTATCTATAAATTCCATCCATTCCATCTTTGCATTCCCCAGTTTCAACTCCATTTCTGGTGCCTTTAATTTTTTAACATACTATATAACACATGGATCCTACAAAAACCATAGGGTGTTAATACACATTACATTTAACTCACAGAACGTGTGTGTGCACGCGTGCATTTAACCCACACTAAACCTGTGCGTAGCTGCCTGTTTAAATGTTTATGCTGGTATTTGTGTGACCGTGGTTTGCTGCTACCCATTAATTCCCTTCTATGGGCTGTTATCAAGATTGATACCATGGAAATCATACATGTTGCGTTTTGTTGGCACTGGTCATGCACTGGTTGGGGTGTTTCTGGTTTCCACCCCAACAGGAGCATAGCTATAATAGGTACTGTGCACCAGGTGCCGCCACACCAGGGCCCATGTGCCTGGGAGGCCCACACACATGTAGTAATAATAATTAATAATCTTTATTTTTATATAGCACCCCCCTGCCATGGCACTCGGAGTGCTTTGCATTCAACAGTTTAACACAACTTTTAATCCTCACAACAACCCTGTGAGGTAGGTTAGGCTGAGAGAATAATGCAACTGGCCCAAGATCACCCAGTGAGTTTCTAGCTAAGGTGAGATTAGAACTGGGGTCCCCTCCTACCTCCCGATTGAAGTACTGCACACTTACCCACAGCGAGGGACCCATTCCACCTTCTGCACCAGGGCTCATTCCCACCTAGCTATATGCCCGTGAACTCCAGGCTGTAGCTGTTCAGAGAAGTCTTCAACCTCTACTCCTATCCACCACCACCCATAAATGCAGAGATTGCTAAGCTAAACTTCAGCATTTCTCATAACCACGGAAACATAGCTTGGAAAAACAATTTTCTATCTACTAGTGCACCATTCTTCCCACAGACAGCATAGCTAATCGTGCCAAGCTCTGTGCAACCACATGTCCCACTCCCTGACACTCACTACAGAGATGGTGGAGCCCCTGGTGAGACTGGAGCAAGCTCACACCATTTTCTTCAGCAGTGGCACTGTAGCCAAAGTCAGATAAGGCAATTTGCCACTTGTTGTGCCTAGTACTCAACTGGCAAGCAACAACTGATAGTAAGACACCACAGATGACTGCTTCCATAAGGTTATGCCATTCCATTCATGAATCTGCAGAGCAAAATCATGCATCTCCTGCAGATTGTCAGATATGGAGAATATACTGGTGGTTCTTGAAACTGTTGCCCCCACAGAGCATCAAATGTGGATTACAGAAAAAAACAGCTACTGGTAGAAGAATGCCACGAACCACTGGAACAACGAAAAAGTGAGTGCTTAATTTCGGCACGCCATGGGAACCATGGAAACAGTCCTCTTGGAGGTGTGCAAGGTGACCAGCCATGTGCTCCTGGAGTGGGTTGTGCAACTTGTGGACCCCCTGCACAGTGATGTTAATTTCAGAAACCACCACAGTTACTGCTCCCTTTTGCTGCAGGCTCCTGTGCATCACCAGGCCCATTTCTTGGATGTACTGGCTGGATCAAAGCATGGTGAGGTTTGCCAACCGTGTCCCAATGTATGGTGGCTTTTGTGGATCTTTTTGTACCCCATCACATATTCTTAACCTGCTGGTGGCATTGGGCTATGTCCTGGCCAGGTCCTAGCTTTCTCATCTCATCTGAGGTCTTTTAGAAAACTCCAGCATTTCAGTAACACTGGCTCTGAGTTGGCTGTCTTGTCACCAGACTTGAAGATTCCACCACGACAGCAATGCTTTTAAACTAGCTTTCAAAAATGCAATATTACTGCACAACCATAGAGACATGAAGGAAGTAGGCATTCCCATCAGTATCTTTCCAAAGTATACATGTCTTTATGCTCTTGGATGACTGCCAGCACCTACAAGGAAGCAACTCCTACAAGGAAGATATCCACAACAGCTACTTGCAAGTGCACTGCCAGCTACTCACGCTTGGCCTAAAAGGGGGTTAGCACCCACCACACATGGGTATTGTGCACTGGACACAGCAGGAAATTTATTGATGTAAGTAGTACACATTATGAAAAACAGAGTCTTGAACATGTGAAGAATAACATTTACTAGCACCCATACATTGATATGGCACTTCCACTAGCAATACTTCAGCTCCAAACTCAAATTTCTAGCTATGGTGAGCTGCATTTTGTTTCCTCTTTCCTTAAGCTACTTTTTCCTTACTCCCCCCTTTTTGCTGTAACATTAAAGAAAACACATTTTTTAAAACCTGCGCAGAAAAGCAATTAGAGATGGCAGAAAAACCATCTTCTGTGGGGGTTTTTTAATTTTATTTTACCTTAACTTTCAGAGAAACAGAGTTAACTGAAGATTTCTCCTGTTTCCTGATTCTGAGAATTTCTGAACCACCGATATTAACAGAGCTTCTGTTGCTCTTCACATCTGTGGCTCAAGTCCCATGGTCCAAACATGCAACATGCCCTGACTTTCCACAAAATTCAGGAGTTGATGATGCTTAATAACTTGCAATTTCAGGTGGAAATCAGAACAGCCTTGGCTGAAGCTTTTTTCAAAAGGTGTATCTGCAGTTCTGGCTGTGCCATTAGTGGTGAGGATGAGAAGGGAAGAGAACTGCCATTTTGGAAAATAATCATAAGCTCTGTGGCTTGTATTCCACCTGCAAAATAGAGAGTGTTACCTATGTCAGCAACTGCGGCCTTGTTAGTTGAGAAAGGCACTGGATTGGCCACTTTGGGAGCAATCATCCCCCAAAAAATATTAGATAATTGCTTTGCAAACAATTCCATATACTACACTATAGCAACCAAATGCTTCCAATTTATTTATTTATTTATTTATTTATTTTATTACATTTATTTGCCACCCTCTCATGCCCATGGCATCTCGGGGCGGCTTGCAGCACCAATAAAAACAATTTAAAACATCAACACAACAATTTAAAAACATCTAAAAAACACCTAAAAAACCACCACCCCTCCCCCACTATTAACCCACCCCCATCCCCTTCTCCGAAGGTCTGGGAGAACAGCCAAGTCTTACAGGCTTGGCGGAAAGCCAACAGACTTGGGGCCAGATGGGCTTCCTCCAGGAGGGAGTTCCATAATCGCGGCCCGGCCACCGAGAATGCCCTCCTCCCCCCGACTTACGCGGGAGACCTCCAAGATGGCACCCCCAGCGAACCGAAGAGAATTTATGTTCTGGAAGAGTCTTTTCTGAAATCAATAAGACATTTCCTTCTCCATATCCTCATCTAGCCGCCCCGAGCTGTGTTCAGGAGGGGCAGGGTAAAAATTTAATAAATAAATATAAATAAATGAATAAATCTAGAAAAAAGAGAATCTAGACAGACACCATGCGCTCATGTCATGCAGATCATCCAGCAAGCTACAGGTGATCATTTTTTAGTTGTGTGTGTCTATCCACATGTGAACAAACAGCCTAAAAGTGAAAGGTTCCATATCCCACACACCAACTGGTTACACACCTTTGAAACCTATTTTCCCAAAAGAAGAAAGGGTTTCATACAAAAATAGCATTTCAGGGTGTGAACCCATGTACATTTCTGACTGCAGTTAAATCTTCATATGTCATATGGACTTTTCCCATATGCAAAAGATAAAGCAGCGACTTGTTGGAATAATAGCATTTTGGAAAGTTCTAAACAAGTGGTGTCAGCTTTTTTTAAAAAAAAACCTTCTAAGAAGCAAAAAACTGAGCAAGCCTGCTCAGTCAGCAGATCTGGAATTGGGGCTTTCTTTTGCAGAAAAGCCACTAATACTATAGACTCCCATAGGAAGGTTGAAAGCCTGCTGTGTATTTAGATTGCTAAAATAGCTCAGTGCAGGAGAGTGGAATAGGGGGGAATGATTTTCCCAAGTCGCTTTTTCTATAGGCACAATGGAAACGCGATTGAAAATGACATAAGTAACAAGTCAGAAACCGATGACACTACATAGAACACTCTGTGGTGACCTTTGTGTATCCTTCATCATATTCAGCCACGCAATAGCTTTTCAGGGTGGCTGGTAGTGAGTGACCCTCCTCTCACTCTCTCTGTGTATTACATAGGCCCTGGCACCGTTCGGGCATCCTCCCTGTCATCTTCTTGCCCTCCTCCTTCTGGTGCCCTCAGGTCCTCTAATTTCCCCTTCCCTCTCACAAATTCTGCCCATGTCCGCACCCTCATTAATCAATGTCAAGTCACAGAGTGTACAACAAGGGCTGTATTCTTCAGCTGCCCCCTCAGCCCTCATACATCCCATTGTTCCAAAAAACTGATTCAGATGGCAAGAAAACAGCCGATGCAGCACATAAAAGAGATGAGACAAAAATGAAAAGAATCAAGGGGAAAAAACTGAAGGGGGGGGGGGAAGAGGAGGCATTCCCCCCCCCCCCGAAACACTCGAATAAATACTCAACAATGATAATTTAAATTATTCATACATTTATGAAAACATCCATTGAAAAGTGAAGTGTATGATGCTCTTTGTCTATTTTACTTGTCTCTTGTTTGTGATTAACCTTTACTGTAACTTGGGCTGGCAGTGCCATTCTCACAAAGGCCAGACTTTTCTTTCCATGGGAAAAAAAAATGTTTCATTGTATCAAAACAAGAAAGAAATATTAAGTGGAGGTATTTTTGCGCTGATGTGGCAAATTTGCAAATCATTAAAGATGCAGTATTATCCATGTCCAAAATTCAAATACTGTCTGCTCAACAAAAATATACAAAGTATGCTTTTAACAGTATGTTCTCTTACAGCTGAGGTTGACATACAGCCCACTTTCAGCACAAGGAGCCAAGGAATTTGACATCACACGATAGGCAGGATTTACTGAATTTAAATTAGGGGAATATATATGTATACACTATTACTACTGCTACTTATCATTTCTATAGTGCTACCAGTCATATGCAGATACACATAACATCAAGGACAGTCCCTATTCCTAGCTTGCAGTCTAGTTAGGAAACAGACAGTTAAAAACAAGGGGCATTATATGAATCAGGGACTACAGGATGCAGTTTATTCAGTAGTTAATTTATTCCAACTAAGATTTCTTAGTTAAAATCTACAAGGCTATATGATATGTCTATAGCCTGGGTTCATTAATTTAAAGGTGACTTCAAAGAGGTGGGCCTTTAGGCAGGCCTTGAATATGGACAGGGAGCGGGGTCTGATGCACTGCCTTAAGAAGATTGTTCCAGGCAAATGGTGCAGTGAGGTGAAAGACATGGAGTTGGGAGTTGGCAATGGAGGAAAGGCACGCAGAAAAGAGCGTCTTGCCCAATGAACAGAGGTCGTGAGAAGGGTATAAGGGGAGAAAGTGGAGGAGAAGAAGTGAGGGGCTGAAGAGCGAAGACATTTATAGATGATTAAAAGGAGTTTGAACTGTATGCAAAAGCGGATAGGGAGCCAGTGTAGGGACTTGAGAAGATAGGTTATGTGGTCGTAGCAGCAAGTAAGGCAGATGAGTCTTAGGGATGGGCGAACACGGTTCGGAAGTTCGGAGTTCGGACCGAATTCAAATAGTTCGGTCAACCAAACCAAATGTGCGAACCGAACTTGAATTCGAACGTTCGGTTCGGATGCGTACGGTGAGTTCGGAATTGAATTTCCATTGGTTTCAATGGAAAACACATTATCGGCTGTAACGTTTTTGTTTTTTATGCTATGTGACTGAAAGTTGGGATGCGTATACCTCCAATAGAAAGCATTGTGTGTACCAAATTTCAAAACGATTGGATAAAGGAATCCGATTTTAGAAGCAGTTGAATTATTGTATTTTGCAATATTCTACATATACATTCTTAGCTGTAACTTCTTTGCCTCACATCTAATGTAGGTGAAACTTGT
>QEPC01004358.1:7018221-7030712 GCA_003113815.1 Sphenodon punctatus | reverse complement strand
GAGGGAGGGGATGGAAGAGGAATGGAATGCTCAAACATAGGTTCGGAGGGAGATCAGGACAGAGAGGTAGGGGGGAGTGAGGTTGTGAAGGGCTTTGTAGGTGAAGACGAGGAGTTTCACCCGTCTCCTCTCCCCGCTCCCTCTCCACCCCTCCCCCCACTCTCCTCTCCACCTTCCCTCCCGCCTTCCTCGAGGAAATCTCTCCCTGCTCTCTTCTTCCAACCCCTCCACCTGCCCTCTCGACCGAATCCAATCCCGCCTCCTCACCTCCATTGCTCCCACTGTTGCCCCCCCCTTCTACATGTCATTAATCTCTCCCTCTCCACTGGCTCCTTCCCCTCCTCCTTCAAGCATGCCACTGTCTCTCCCATCCTCAAAAAGTCCACCCTTGACCCCTCTGACCCCTCTAGTTACCGACTGGTCTCCCTCCTACCCTTCCCTTCTAAGCTTCTGGAACATGTTGTCTACTGCCACTGTCTGGACCTTCGCTCTGCCAATTTCTCCCTGGACCCTCTCCAATCTAGCTTCCGCTCCCTTCACTCCACTGAAACTTCCCTTGCCAAGATCACCAATGATCTACTTGTCGCTAAATCTAAGCGCCTTTACTCCATTCTTGTCCTCCTTGACCTCTCTGCTGCCTTTGACACTGTCGACCCCTCACTCCTACTGGACTCTCTTCGCTCCCTAGGCTTCTGTGGCTCTGTCCTTGACTGGTTCTCCTCCTACCTCTCTGACCGCTCCTTTAATGTGTCTCTTCCCAATTCCAACTCCTCCTCCCTCCCTCTCTTGGTTGGGGTTCCCCAAGGCTCTGTTGTGGGCCCTCTCCTCTTCTCTATCTACACCCTGTTCCTTGGCAAGCTCATTGCCTCCCACGGCTTCCAATATCACCTTTATGCTGACGATACTCAACTCTATCTCTCCACCCCCTCTCTCTCCCCTTCTGTCCAAGCTCGCCACATTAACTGTCTCTCTGATATCTCCGCCTGGATGTCCAGACGTCAGCTCAAGCTCAACATGTCTAAGACTGAACTCCCTATCTTTCCTCCCCTCCCTTCCTCTCCCTCTTCCCTGTCCATCCTTATTGATGGGGTCACCATCCGCCCCGTTCCCCAAGCCCATAGGTTGGACTTTGTCTTCGACACTCACCTTTCCTTTAAACCCTACATCGACTCTGTTGCCAAATCCTGTCGTTTCGCCCTCCACAACATTGCTCGGATTCGCCCCTTTCTCTCTGTCTCCTCTGCGAAAACCCTTGTTCACGCCATGGTCATCTCTCGCCTTGACTACTGCAAACTCCTCCTTACTGGCCTTCCCCTCTCTCACCTATCCCCCCTTATCTCCACCCAAAACTCTGCTGCTAGGGTCATCCACTCAGCCCATCGCTTTGACCACGTGCAGCCTCTCCTCTCCTTGCTTCACTGGCTCCCCCTTCCCCAACGCATCCTTCACAAACTCCTGGTGTTCACTTACAAATACCTTCACAACCTGACTCCCCCTTACCTCTCAGCCCTAGTCTCCTTACACACTCCTGCACGCACGTTCTCCTCCTCCTCTACCCCCTCCCTCGCTCTCCCTCATCTCCCCAGCTCCCCTAACCACCTTCGTCCATTCTTCCTTGCTGCTCCCCATGCCTGGAACTCCCTTCCTGCCCACATCCGCCTCGTCCCCTCCCTCCGCACTGTCACGGGTTGGAGGTCCTCACCCCCACTTTACCGGGTTTGAGTGACTCAGTTTCCCTTGCGTATAGCCCACTTGAATCAGTTTTTCTCTCTGGCTTATTCAAGCCTGCTGCAGGGACAACCCCTTTGTCACCCAAGGGCCTGATCCTTCCCATTTACAGACTCTTTAATCTCTGGGTTCGCAAGAGCTTGAGAGCCCTTGTTGCTCACTTGTGTTCCAATGTTAGACACAGACACTTCTTCATAAAGATAAGAAGTCAGTTTATTGATTACATAAGCAAGATTGTTGATACAGAGTGGTTACTAGAAATCAAAGGTAAATATAACACATTCCTTTATCTATACTGGTTGAGTTCCTAAATAAGCATCTTACCCTACAAGGTCCATAAGTTCTGGTTCCTCAGTCATAAATGTAGAATGACTGGGCACTGATCTCTTAGTTGGTAGAAAGCAAAATCATGCTTCTCAGTCCATGGCTTCCAGCCTTGCTTGCTGGCAGGTTTGCCCTTCGTGAAGTACTTTTCATGGTCTCTTTGTTTCGTCTTTCCCGCCTTGGAGAAACCGAAGGTCCGTCACGTAGGCAACCCAGGCAAACCTGAAGGTTGATTTGCATCTCCACAGGGTTCTGTCTGACCAGGGTTCCCAATACACATTCTTTTTATCTCTTTGCATTTCCTGGAGTTTCGTCAGTGTCACAGTCCTGATTTGGGTTTTACAGTTCTCAATTGTAACATTACATACATGTTGCACCTTTTGCTTTACATATTTACTAGGCTTGTAGTCTACATGTAGGCCAGTATCACACGTGTGTGACCCTATGTTCCTCCATGACACACACCTTCAAATCCCTCCTCAAAACCCACCTCTTCCTCGCCGCCTTTCCCGACGCCTGTTAGAACGTTCCTTTCAATATTTGCTGACTCCTGCCTAAACACAACCAAGCCAAGCACGTGCACCTGAGACTTCGCATGCACTTGAATGTAATTTATCCCTTGTCTATCCCTATGTCCCCTATCCTTGTCTTCCCCCTCCGTGTCTATTAGATTGTAAGCTGTAGGCAGGGACTGCGTCTATCTTATTGTTCTGTAAAGCGCCAGGTACACAGCTGGGCTATACAAATTATTATTATTATTATTATTATTAATTATTACTTATTAATAATAGTAATAATAGTAATAATAATAATAATAATAATAATACACTCAGGAAAGGGGAGCCAATGGAGAGAGGAGAGCAGCGGCTGCACATGGTCAAAGCGACAGGCTCAGTTGATGATCCTGGCAGCAGAGTTTTGAACAGAGATGAGGGAAGAAAGGTGAGAACAGGGAAGGCCAGCAAGGAGGAGGTTACAATAGTCCAGGCGTGAGATGACTAGGGCATGGATGAGAGTTTTGGCAGAGGAGACAGACAGAAAAGGGTGGATCTTAGCAATGTTGTGGAGGGAGAAGTGGCAGGATTTGACCACGGAGTCAATATATGGTTTGAAGGTAAGGTGCAAGTCGAAAATGAAGCGCAAGCTACGGGCTTTGGGAACAGGGAGGCTGGAGACCCCGTCAATGGCAATTGACAGGAAGGAGGGAGAGGAAGGATTGGGAGGGAAGATAAGGAGTTCAGTTTTCACCATGTTCAATTTGAGTTGGCGTTGAGACATCCAGGCGGAGATATCAGAGAGACAGTTGGTGAGACAAGCTTGAACAAAGGGGGAGAGGGAAGGAGTGGAGAGATAGAGTTGAGTGTCGTCTGCGTATAGGTGGTATTGGAAACGTGGGAGGCAATGAGTTTGCCTACGGAATAGGTGTAGACAGAGAATAGGAGAGGGCCAAGGACAGAGCCTTGGGGAACCCTGACCAAGAGGGGTAGGAAGGGGGAGGAGTTAGGAAGAGATATCAGATTATCCTCATTGAAGGATATCAGATTAACAAGGGGATGGGTGTAGAGGGAGAAAAGAGAGGAACCAGGACAGAACCTTGAGGCACACCAACTGATAGTGGGATAGTGGTGGAGGAGGACCCACCAAAGGATACAATAAATGTGCAGTGGGAGAGGTAAAAGGAGAATCAAGATAGGACGGAGTCCAGAATCCAAAGGAAGACAGACTATCAAGGAGCAGATAATGGTCAACAGTGTCAAAAGGTCAAGGAGAATTAGAACAGAGTATTGGCCCCTGGCCTTCACTCATCATATATATGATGAGTGAAGATACACACACTCTAAAGTTTAAAAACAAATCAAAATGTCTTAAATTGTATTGCTTGTTCTTCGTGACCATGGAAGGGAGGACAAGAGGTAATGGGTTAAAGCTACAGAAAGGCAGATTAAGTTTTAGGGGGGAAACTTTAAGAATAGTTGGGACAAGATAGTTGGGACAAGTGGCCAAGAGAAGTTTCTGGTGCTGGAAGTTAATAAAATATGTTGAGTATACATTGGTCATTAATGGTTTAGGCATAATCAATCCTGTCTCATTGCAAGGGGATTGTCTAGATGGCCTCTTCAGGTTTCTTCCAGCCCATGATTTTATGATTGTTTGAACACCATATTCATGGAAATGTGTATAGATACTAAGGATGGGAATTTCAGATTTGGATAGAACTGAACCTGAAAATGGCCAATTCGGATTAATCCAAAATTTCAGATTTTGTTTTGGTTTTGGGTGATTTGGATTTTTGGGCGATTTGGATCTTTGATTTTTTTATTTGGATCTTTAACATTGTGGTTTGTCCCCATTGACTTCAATGGAGGAAAATGCATGCAAAAAATCTGAAACCCAAAAAACCCGAATCTGAATCAAGATCCAAAATTACTAAAGAACCGAAACCAAAAAATCCAAATCAGAAATTCTCCCTGGAGTCCCACCCCAAATAGATACAATCATAGGTGACTGGTAATTGTTAATAGTAGGGGGCCACAGGAGTGGGGGCTGGCCAGGGTTGCTATAGGGCTCTATAGGGCTTCTGAAAATCGGGGGCAGGGGGGATGTGCCCCCTGTGCCTCCCCCACGAGTCACTTATGAATAGAATGAGTTGCTTCCCTTTTTAAGTGTAATAAGAATGAAGTCTACTAGATGATGATCCTGACTCAAAGCCCATTGAAGTCAAAGGGAGATTTTCTCTTAATTTCAGTATGCTTTAGGATATATAGGCCTTATCTTCAAACAATCGGAGGTGTGTGGGAGTGTATCTGGACTGAAGCAGAGGTAGTGGCATTACAGGAGGACGTGACTGAGTAGAGGGGCAGAACCTGCGGCCTGGGGGCGGAGCGGGGCTACAAAAGAGCACAGCCACTGGAGGTGGAGCGAGGTGTGTGGGAGCATATCTGGACTGAAGCAGAGGTAGTGGCATTACAGGAGGACGTGACCAAGTAGAGGGGCAGAGCCTGCGGCCTGGGGGCAGAGCGGGGTTACAAAAGAGCACAGCCGCCGGAGGCGGTGCTGGAAGCGCACGCCCAAGCCATGCGCCTAAGGGCTGGGCGCAAGGGCGTGCCCTTGTGCGCGTGGCCTTAGGCGCTGGCAGGGCCGGGGCTGGTCTACTGGTCTGTTGGTGTTAGAGTGTGGACAGAGTAACTCGACTTGAGGCAAGAACAGTTTCCTACTTTGTCCACTAGCCCAGATAATTTAAAGGAACTTGGTTGTTATGGAGATTGTTATGGCATTGAAGACCAAATGCTCCCGGTGACAAGCCCAAGCCCCGTCACCACCCTCAAAACAGAAAATTGACTGCTTTTTCACTGGAAGTATGCAGTCAACTAGTAAGGAGGGTCTGATAAGGGACGAGACTCCACCCTTAGACCTGGTAAGTTTTTCAGCCATGGATGACCAACTGCCGAGGCTTATTTCGCCAGCCAAACAAACTGGGACAGCTCAAGGGTGGGAGAGAGGGAGCCAGATGGAGGAGAAAGGAGGATTTAAGACTGGGATTTTACCTGGGCTAGCGGGGATGGAGCAGGACCTTGAACCAGTCACATGGATAAATACTGTGACAGGACAAGATAAGCAGCGGGAAGCCCCGAAAGATTTAATGGCTAAACATGTGATGATTACAGCACAAACAGTACAACACCTGTTCGCCCAAGTTAATCATTTGACTATAAAGGTGGGTGAGCTGTCTAATACATTGCTGGCAGTAAAACCTCCCTTACACCAAGAGGGTTCTGCTCAGCCCACCTTGAATTCAGCGTCGAGGGCTGAGTCAGGGAAAGAGGGAGATTATTTGATTTTTGCCGTATGCGATGCACAGGGTCAAAAAGCTCCCTCTTTACATTGTAGGTTAAAGAACAAGTTATCCTTTACTGTCCTTCCCACCCCAAGAGGGAATTGTCATTTTGGCATACACCCCTCGAAATTGCCGAACATTTGAGAGTGTTATTGGGTCTCCCAATAATTAGTAGGAATATAGTGAGTGTGGATGAGGTGGGATCAAGTTCAATGCGGAGACATGTTATCCTAACTTTTGACCAATGTTCTATACCCAACACTATTAAGCTGAAGGAGGAGTGCTTGGCTCGTAAGGGGGTGTATCTCTCCTATGTACATAATGGTGGACCAGGGGTGAGGAAGTCACTCCCTCATGATGAAAGGATATTAGATGTGGGGGGTATTAGAATGGTATCAAAGCAGTCAAAATCGAGGCCACTAGCAACCTCCCTCACAGCTTTCGTAGCCAGGGGTACCGAGCAGACTTCGGCAAGGGAAGAGGAACTGGAAGTACAAACAGTTCAATCAAATCAGTTGATTGGGCAAGGGCCTCAAGGAGATAATGCACAGGACGCTCTAACAGTGTTAAACTCTAGGCCCCTTTTGAATAATCTGTCCTCTCTTTATAAGGAAATAATGGTCAATCAGGGGCCCGGTACAGAAGTTAATATGCAGCGGAATGGGCAAAAGAAAAGTGTAGGAGGTAAGGGAAAGATGTCATTCTCGTCACAGAGCTCCCTTAAGAAAAATAGCTCTGGGATGCTGGAACCAGCTACTATTACTGCACCATTGGTCCGTTTAACTTCTACACCATCTGAAGACAGGAAAGGCCTTCATGAGGGGCTGTCAGTCTGGGAACTCTCAGCCGATAGTTCGCTGCACTTAAGTATGCCTCTCCTGGAGAGCCCACCCTTACGGGTGGAGCATAATTCTATTTGTGTGGTATCATCAATGACAATTATGCCGCATATGGTTGAGGATGTTACAAAGAATGTACTATCAGATATAGATTGATGTATACCAGTGAATGCCAGGGACATACTTCAGTTCCTCTCCTGGAACATTGCGGGATGGGCTGCTAAGCATAGGGATTTGGAATTTCTTGAATATATTGCTGATTATGATGTTATATGTCTCCAGGAGACCTGGAGTACTTTGGAAGTTATTGATAAGGAAGGTTATTACACTTGGGTTTCCCCGGCCCAGAAGGGTAGTTGGGTGGGCCGACCTAAAGGTGGTTTATTGGTTCTGGTCTCTACTAAGGCTGACCTGATTGTGGTGGAGGTGGAGTTTAAGGACCATAATATCTTTGCACTGTGCCTGAGGAATTTTGCAATGGACTGGTCTGTCCTGTTACTGAATGTCTATAACCCCCACATGAACCAGGTACAAACCTTCTGGCAAACACTGGAAAACATTACTCTTACACATTTAGCAAAATTCCCTAGGGATGGAGTAATGATACTGGGGGATTTAAATGCACAAATAGGGGTATCCTCTTCTACTATGCTTTCATTACTTGGTCTTGGGGAAGTGGAGAATTCCTTGATAGATCTTAATGAGGATAGGACATCATGGGACTGTAAAGTAAATCTGGTGGGACAGAGTTTATACAAATTATCTTTAGACCTAGGACTACGAATATTAATCGGCACTAGCAGTGGAGATCATAGAGGAAATTTTACATATTTAAGTAAGGGGGGAGGTAGTGTACTAGATTACACCCTGATTTCCCCATGACTGGAGGCTTGTGTGCTCTCCTTTAGGACTGGGGATCAGGTTTTTAGTGACCATTTCCCACTTCAGATTATAATGTAGAAGGATAATTGCTTGTATACGCCACCCAATAATGCAGGTCCATATGAGAATGAGGTTGGGAAATTGAGACGCTTCCTTGTCTGTTGGTCCCAGAGGGTTGAGGCTAAGGTCTCCACTTTTCTGGGGGACCTAGATACTCGTTTAATCTGTGCTCATTTGTTGGCAACGACAGATGTCCAGCAAGTCTTTTCTTTATGGCAGCAATGCATGGATAAAATGACCATACTGCTTACAACTGCCCCCAAAGATGGCATAGCTCAGAACAGACATTAAGTTAGTTGGTGGGACAGAGGTTGTAGGCAGTTTAGAGCTAGAGTTAGGAGGGCAGCTAGGGTCTACCATAATACATTTGACCCTGATGCACTGATGAATGTTAGGAGCCTTAGAAGGGAATATAAGATTTTTAAAGCCAATAAAAAAGAGGAATTTAAGACATGGCGATGGCGCCTTCTCTTAGAAATAATAGAGAAAAAGGATACCTGAGGTTTTGGAAGTTAGTCAATAACTTCCATTGTGAAGGGTGCTGAATAAGGGATATAAAAATCCCCTCCTCGACCTGGTCCAGACATTTTACTCAGCTCTTTAATGAGTATGAGTTCGAGCGCTCGTGTGCTCTTCCACCTGATGAGGACTTTCCATCATGGGAATTGGTTACCCCGGAAGAAGTCATGGATGTTATTAATAAGCTAAAGATTGGCAAAGCAGCAGGGATCGATTATATCCCAGGTGAGGTGTATAGAATACTACCTGAATGGTGGGTTTTTGCCACAGCCCATCTTTTCTCATTGATCAATGCCTTTCTAGCTATCCCAGAATCATGAAAAGTGAGTATTATAGTGCCAATATATAAAAAGGGAGACAAGTGGGACGCAGGAAATTATAGGCCAATAAGTCTATTATGTACTATTGCTAAAATATACACAAGACTTTTACTGATTCGCCTTCAGACTTGTGTCGAGGAGAAGTATATACTTGAGGAGGAACAGGCTGGTTTTAGACCTAGTAGATCTACTATTGGTCAAGCCTATGTATTCCAGCACTTCGTTGACAAATATGGACGCCGTAACTGTAAAATTTATGCAACATTTGTTGATCTGTCTGCGGCCTTCAATTCTATATGCAGAGCTAAACTTTGGCAAGAACTGGGATGGTTACAGATCGATAAACGCTTAAGGGCATTAATCAAGGCAATGTATGTTAAGACAGCTCTTAGAGTGCATGGTAATGGGCTGCTCTCTGAACCAATCCCGATAGGCAGAGGAGTCTTCTAGGGCTGTCTATTAGCCCCAACTCTCTTTAATATATATATGTAAATTCACTTACAAAGGAGCACAGAGATGTTGGGCATTACCATCCTCCCCGTGTTGGCGGCAGAAGACTTTTCTTGCTCATGTATGCTGACGATATAGTCCTTGTGTCACTTAGTAGACTGGGACTGGCAAGATCACTTGTAGACTTTGAGGCCAGCTGTGACAAAAAAAAACCCTTATCATAAATGATGATAAAACGAAGGTCCTTGTCTTTGCCAAAAGATTTGTTAAACTGCCTTGGTGCTTGCAGGGTCACAGAATCAAACAGGTGCGTAGGAACAAATACTTGGGTATCATTTTTACCTATGACAACTCATGGCGAGCCCATATGATTGCGGTAAAACAGAAGGCAAAAATGGAAGCGCTGGCTATTCAGCGCTTTTTCTTCTTGCACGATCAATGATGTATAAAGGCTGCCCAAAAGACTGTAAATGCAAAGCTTGTGGCTGGGATGCTATACGGAGCCCCAACCTGCGGCGGTGAACAACAGGCAGCCATATATCTTGAACCAGTGCTTAATTCCTTATGGAGACCAATGCTGGCACTCCCTGCCTCAGTGAACTTTGCGATAATTAATCTGGAATTAGGCAATCATTCTTTGATGGCCCACCTACTGATTCAGAGATTGACTTTCTGGACCAAATTGAGGGATGTGCGAGTGTGAGTGTGCTTGGTGAAACGAGTGAGTACCCCTACCTTCCTCCTTTCCCCCCTCCCTGGGCTCATTACACCTCCGTGTGGATTCCCCTTTTCCCCACTCCCTGGAACCCTTTCCCTCCGGCACCAAACCCCAACATACAATCCTCCCCTGCCCGTGCTCCCTCAGTATGCATGGACTAGGGGTTGTTGTTAGGGCACTCTGGTCTCCTTGCAATACCTCGCCCTATGATGATAGAGGCCCGTTCTCTTTAATTAGAGGTAAGGGCCTAATTACTATCCTGACGGGCATTATCCTGTGGGGCGCGTGCCCTGTTGCAAGGTCAGATCAGTGGGCGTCTGTCTGTGTGTGTGTGTGTGTTTTCCTCCCCACCCAGGTGACACTGGTGGGTAGAGGTGGAGAAATCTCTTTAACATTTGGGGTTTTCGGAATTATATTTTCGTGATAAACCTAGTGGCCTAGTGGTTAAAGCACTTAAGCAACGAATTATGGATACTGACAGACAAAATATGAGGGTGGTGGCCTTGGGATCTCTTGCTTCCCCCTTTTATAAACATGTGATCCCTGGTAGGGGTGGGGCTGCATATATCCATCTATTGACGGACCCCATACTTAGGAAAACTTTGATGAGCCTGAGGCTCCGGACCATGTGTATGGCTGTTCTTGAGGGGAGGTATAGGGGTTTGCCCCACCACGAGCGGCTGTGTTTGTGTGGCCGCTAAGTGGAAGATTTGGGACACTATCTTCTTAAATGCTCTATTTATGACAAACAGCGCACTTGCTTGCAAGCCAGCATTGGCTGGGACTCCTCATACCCCCTTATCCAACAATTAATATATCTACTGGGAGATAAGGTCCCTACTCGTTCCAAATTGGTGGCAGTTTATGCCCATAGAATTGCCAACATACGTAGAAACTATGAAAAGCAGTGTCAGGATGACACTGGATATGTAGAGAGTGGACTGTTAAATGAAAATGAGTAGTTTTAGCCCTGTATATAATATATATTTATATCTGGTTAAAGCCTTCAAAGCGAGAATTTGTACTGATATGTGATGTCTGATATGATGAACGTAATGCTCAGCTGTGATTTAGTTTATTTTAAAGATTATTCCTTGAATATTGTGCATTTTAATGTAGTTGTTTCTTTTGGTAGGACTGTTCAGTTTTGTATCAATTTTATCTGAAGAGGTGTATAATATTTTGTTAAGGCCATGTGGCTGACAATAAAATTTACTACTACTACTTCAAACAATCTGTCATTTATTTTTCAGTTCTCAAACAGTGATTAAAAAGGATCTCAGATGATATTAGGAACCATCAAACTGATTTCAGAACCAAGAACTGTTTTCAGCCTTTCCCCCAAATAGAATCTGTTTGGTTTTGAAAAATGAATGTAGGGGTAGGGAATGAGAATTTATGTTGTGGTGCCTCTCCAGGTTTTGCTGTCTGTTAAA
Source organism: Sphenodon punctatus (assembly GCA_003113815.1). NCBI lineage: Eukaryota > Metazoa > Chordata > Lepidosauria > Sphenodontia > Sphenodontidae > Sphenodon > Sphenodon punctatus. The sequence continues at coordinate 7,019,601 of QEPC01004358.1, read as the reverse complement.
AACTGGAGATGATGCTGAAAGAAAAGCTTTTCCTATGGCCTTTAACTCTCACCAGTTTTCCACCTGAGAGGTTTGGACAGTTTCAAATAATCTCCATATAATCATAAACTTCATTATTATTACCATAAAAATATAATATTATATAATATTACACTATAATTTATACACATTATCATAATTTATAATATACATTTCTGGATCTGGTGGAGAATGGAGATGAGGGCATGCATTCAAAGACAGAGCATGGGTCTGTGGCACAGATTCATGTTCTGGACCCTCTTCCTTCCTGAGTACTCCCACCCCCAACTCCAGTGTAGTCTGCAGAGATTATAGTAACTTTCAAAGTGGCCTTCAAAAGGGGTTTCCTCCCCTGATTAGGACAGACATTATTATTATTATTATTATTATTATTATTATTATTATTATTATTATTATTATTATTGCACTTATTCCATTACTGAAAGTGTCTTGGCTTTCCCTTTACATATTTTTCTTCTTTCTGTCTTTCTCTCCCCTCTCTCCCACTTATCTAGCAATTAGTGTAGAAGGCAGACCCTAGGATCATGTTGTTTGGCTTTATTTGGGCTAGGTTATGCTGCCTATTGAATTTTAGCACAGTTTGTGGTTTTTCAGGTTGCAAAGGTGAAGCTTGTGTGCTTGATTCAACATTTTTAGTTAAAACCATGTTCAAAACTTATTTTTAGCATGCCTTATTTATGCCCCCTAAAAAGTATGGTGGAAAAGTGTCTGTTAAAAGAAGAAAGGGCACTAAAGAGTCCTAAATCAACTCCTGTCAATATAGTGTCTTGCTATGCATTTCTTTTTCTTCTGTGATGATGATGATGATGATGATGATTGATTATTATAAACATTTATATAGTGCCAGTAGTGTGACCTGGTAATGTACAGAACATAGAAATAGACGCGGTCCCTGCCTGTGGTTTACGATCTAAAAGACAAGGAGGGGGAGACAGGGAGATAGGGATGGGCGAACAGATCGCGGTTCGGGTTCATCCGTTTGGTTCGGCTGCGTTCGGTTCGTCCGTTCGGTTCGGCAGTTCAGTTAGTTTGTCGGGTTCGTCCGTTCTGTTTGTCTGTTCTGCTCAGCCGTTCGTCCATTCGGTTCGTCCGTTTGGGAAACATTATGGGTGGTTTTTTTGTTTTTTATATGGTTTTTTGTTTTTTTATTGGGTTTTATATGGTTTTCTTTTGTTTTTTATTTGCTTTTTTGTTTTTATATGGGTTTTTTAAAATCTAATATATATCTATCTATCTACACTAAATCTAACTGCTATTAACTATTCTAAATGCTATGAACTAAATGGATTATCTAATAAGTACACAGACCTACTCCTACAAACACTAAAACTAAATCACTAA
>QEPC01004358.1:6954670-7017297 GCA_003113815.1 Sphenodon punctatus | reverse complement strand
ACCAGGAGTTTAAACAGGATACGTTCAGGAAGGGGGAGCCAGTGAAGAGAGAAGAGGAGAGGTTGCACATGGTCGAAGCGACGAGCAGAGTCAATGACCTTGGCAGCGGAGTTTTGGATTGCGATAAGGGGAGACAGGTGAGAGCGAGGGAGGCCAGCAAGGAGGAGGTTGCAGTAATCGAGGCAAGAGATAACCATGGCATGAACAAGGGTTTTGGCCGAGGAGGTAGAGAGAAAGGGGCGGATCTGAGCAATATTATGGAGGGCGAATCGGCAGGATTTGGCAACAGAGTCAATGTAATGTTTAAAAGAGAGGTGCGTGTCGAAGATGAAGCCCAAGCACGGGCTTGGAGAACAGGATGGATGGTGACTCTATCGATGCAGATGGCAATCAGGGATCTGGTCATTCAGAATTATCCCCCTCCTCACCCACAAAATAAAATTAAAAAAACAACACACTAGTTACATGGAGCAGTCAGCAAACTAACTTCAAAAAGGCCTGGAGTTTGTTTTGGTTCCACTCGGCATCTAAGTTACTTTGAGTTTGTTTGCACGAGTCCTCTTCCTCCTGTCTGCAGTTTTTTGCCCAAGAAACAGGTGGGACAGGAGGCCCTCCCTTCCAGGACATTTCTGAGCCAAATTGCCGCTGGAATTAGGCAGCCAGGGTGAGAGCCTGTTTCTGTATAGTACCTGGATACCCTACTCAGCTACATTCTCATACCACCCAACGTTTCGAATGGCCAAGAGGGACAAGCCCCACCCCTTGCCCAGAAAGCTCTGCCCCTCAGCAAATAAGTTCTGCCCCTCATGCACCTGACACCCAAACTTCCAAACATTCCAAGTGCACAAAAAGGAACAGAAGTTCTCCTGCTTCTCATTCCACTTAGTTTCTTGTCATCCTGTCATCTCCCCAATGTCTTCTCAAATATTTTTCCTGAGAGGCAACCAGGAAAGAAGTGCCTGAAGCTTGAATACTGGTCTTTTTGCCTTGAATTACTGGTCTTGAATACTGGTCTTACTGTCTCCTAGAAGAGCGACTTTGACCTCCTGAGAGGGGCAGTGGGATTCAGCACCCAAAGAGGGACTGTCCCTTCTAAAAGGGAGTGTTGGGAGAGATGCATGGTCCCTCATTCAATGACAGACGAGGGTCTTGTTCAGACAATGCTGAATGCTCTAACTGGGTGGAGAGACTCCACATAATGCTGCTACCACCATATACTGCAGGTTGCCCTTATTTGCTACCACAGTGGGTGTTAATAAACATGACACTGCCCGTTATGACCTGCCTAGACCAGAGCCGTACCCACGTGTCTGTTAGTGGGCTGCGAGATGTGGGCCTGCTACAGCCCCCAACCGGGTGGGTAGTTGCCCAGCAATCATGGGCCCAGAAGGAACCAGGCCCACAGTCTAGGTGGGCCATACCAGGTGAGCATATGTGTTCATGTCACCATCCCAGCCCATGGCTGCCCATTATTGGCAGCCATACCAGCCATCCTCATGTCTCTTCCGGTCTGGGAACATTTATTCAGTTCCCTGGCCTGACCTGGCCGGGGGTGGCCTCCCCTCCCCAGGACATGTAGCTGATGCGCCGGCTGTTTATTAACACCCTATGTAGTAGGTGGCATGAGGAGTTAAAGTGGGTAATCTTACCACACCCATAGCCAGTTTGTCCACATTTAGCTGTAGTGTGGGGTGGCAAACCATTAATCTGTAGCACAGTTGTAGCATGGACAAGTCCTACAATTGCACCTTGTACAAATACTTTACATTATGTTTCTTCTTAGCTGGAACCAGGTACTGTGTGAAGGAAAATTCTCTGGACGTCAAAAAAAACCCACTCCCAAGATCTTTCCTAAAGGAATAAAAAAAATTATTAGATTCATATATGCTTTTTTTTAAAAAAAGAAGAGAAAGAAAAAAATTTAAATGGTTTCAATAATACTGTTCAGTGAGGCTGGTAATTTTAACCATAAAAGATGCAAAATAACAAATGTTGGATATTGACCACATTGGGTAAAAACAGATGTGACGGTGCCCCACTGTGGCCCAGGACCAACCAGCACGTCTGTTTACGTGCCGCCAGATGTTAGTCCAGGACTGCCCCGGGGTAGGTAGGCAGTTAGCCCAGGCTGCGTCCTCGGAAAATGTCCGAGAACGCAGCCTGGGGCCAACATAGGCCAACTTCGGCTAGCACATGTGGTCAGCCCCCCTCCCCCCCCCCCACGGCAGCGCAGGGGCTGCCACGGTCAAGCTCCGTGGCTGGTCGTTATAGCTGTCCATCATGGTGGGGTGCTGGGAAAAGGGTGGGGGTGGGGATGACCACGGGCACGTTGTATAGTTCCCTGCCCTACCTGGGTCATGCGGGCAGCGGGGTGGCTCTCTGGCCGCAGACATGTTTCTTTGGTGCCCCTCCCCGAACTAGGCTGTCTTGGCTGTGGTTTCCCCCCCTGAGCTGGAGAGCCGCTGTGCCACATGTACATCTGTTTCTGCCTATTAATTCTAACTGTGCATGATTTACAGCGGTATTGAGTCAACTACCCAAATGCTGTGAGATTGGCTTACAAATCATGAGATTGGAAAGAAAATGATAATAAATGTGGGTTCCTATTGATTTACAACTGTAATGCTAGCACTGTGGTGACCAACCTTTTGCCTGTAAGTCCCTATTTTGAGACTTAAATATGATCCCATGATTTCAGACTGCAACAGAGGCATGTAAAATATATCAAATATCAATTAGGACCATGACCTCTTCCGGGGATGGCATGACCCTGGGTCATAGCCCACAGTTTGGGAAACTCTGTATTAGCAGCTGTACTGTGTTATTTTGCCTCAGTCTCTTGTTCTTGGAATAAAAACTGGATTATGTATAGCACAGGTTTGCTGGTGGAGATGAACAGGTGCAGAAATGTTTTGCTCAATATTGCATTCAGACAGGGGTTGCCTTAGGCAGGAGCTATAGGGACTATAGCCTTGGGCCCTATGCATTCCTGTACTTCTGGGGGCTCGCAGAATGCCCTCCACTGAGCTCCCTTCTCCCCCCAACTTTCCAATGCAGCAGTGGCAGGGCTCCCTTGCAGCAGGGACCCAAGTGTAATGGTCTGTAGGGCCCCATGGGGACCTATGGCTCGTTCCTTAGTTTCACTTGCACATTCTACTTTTAAAAAGTTATATAGTATATTTGTAAGCAAGCATCAAACTGCCAAATGAGGGCCATGGGAAGGGAGTGGGGCCATGGAGAGTCCTGAATTTTGGTTTTGCCATTGGCCCCACAAATTCTAAGGCCAGACCTGCATTCAGGCACAACTGCTGCAGCTTTTTGGAGCCTGGAAGCAAACAGGAAGTGAAAGGAACAGATACAGTGTTCAAACCCAATATTGAAACGTGGAGCTGGTCCTTGGACTGAATCCTTTGCTACTATAAAATTAATGAACTGAAATCATAAGCACTACAGCTCATTTGTTTCTTCTTAGTGCTTATAGTTTGTGTTTTGAAACTTTTCTTTGCAGTTTTGTTTTTTAAAAAAAACAAAAACAAAACTGATTCTTACGTCAGACAGGTCTGGGAACTAAAATTCATACTTTTATTGGACACCCAAAACATAGTACTTAATATTGATCAGGGCTTCATAAGACATTACTAAAGTTTGCAGTAATTACCTGATTTTTACCCAACCTGAAATCAATGATGTGCTCCCTCATTGATTTCAGGTGGTTAATTAAATATGGGTTTAAAGGCGTGATGTTACTCATACAGAAGTCTGTTTGTATGTTCTCAGCACACACCTAAAATGTACAAGTAGCTGACCTAATAAACATCCACCCTTCTGCATGGGTACCATTGCTTTCACACCCACTCACCAGTCCCCTCCCACCAACTTGTGTCCGGATAGGTATCCCATCCTGCCTTTCACGCATTCCACAAGTTTTTTGTGGTGTATTTTGGGCTGAAAGAAGGAGTCACGTGATGTGACTATTTCTGCTATTTGACTCATTGAGTGGTTTTAGATGGATGGACTGCCCCGCTGTTGGCCACACCAGCCTGCTTCACCCCTGGATGGTCTTTCCATCTAAAGGCGCCCCGCCAGATGTGCAGGCAGAGCAGGTGCAGGGCAGCCCCGATGACCGTGCTCTGGAACATCCTGGAGCCCCGTGAGCGGTGGAGCGGGCTGACCAAACCCAGGGCACCGTCCTGTAGTGGAACAGCAGTCCATCTGATGCACGGACTCATACGGCTGCTCCACTTCAAGCCGACTGTTGCTCCAGGCAACACTACAGCGTTGCGTATGCTGTAGCCCACAACTACAGTGGGGGGTGGGGGGGTGCATGCGGGCTGCGTGCCAGGAACCCGCTGGGTTTGGGAGCAGGTGGATGTGGGGGTGCACCCTGGGAGCAGTTGTGGGGATGGGCGGCCCTGCCTCCATCTGAAAACACTCATTATGACAGCTGCCTTGCATGGCTGTTGATCTACCCTACCCTCCCCCCTCGTCAAATGCAGCTGCTAACTTTTCAAGATGTTTTATTGAAACATTCTTGTGGGAAACAAAACGTGGCATTTCTACAATAGTAAATACGTGTGCATGTGAACTACTGAGTGGTTGACATGCACTTGGCGCTCTGCACTATGCAGTGCACAGTGTGTTGTGCTGTAGTAAGACAATATCAGCTCTAGTGCATAGTAGGACTTTGCACAGTGTGCTCCATAGCTTATAATATACTTGAACCAATGCCAGTCATCACCATTGTATAAATTTAATAGCATTTAACATCAGCACCTCCATTTTGCTTTATTTGCATCATTCACCTTTGCATCCGTAGTGCGATCAGTTGCAAGCTGTTTGTCTGAGGGTGACATGGGGTTTTTGTTGTCTGCGTGTTCTGTTACTGGTGCTGGCGGCAGTTGCTTTACGTGGATTCAGCATTCCTCAGATCGCGTTTGTACCCTCTGGCACACAACAGATTGAATAGCGTTTTCTATTCTGTAGCATTTTCCGAAGTTAGAGGCTGTTTTTACACAATCACAGTTAGCCTCTAATCCTGATCCATTAATTCAAGGTTATTATTCAGGAGTAACTGTTTACATGGTCATTGCTAATCAGGAATAAGAATTAATCCTGATTTGTGGTGTGATCAGGTTAATCCAGATTAGTAGCCACAAGGAAGACTGCGAAATCCCATGGTGCAGCAGCGCAACCAAATTTCAATGTCCTCTTCTGCTCTGATTTCTAGGAGTACAGTGACAGCAACAGATACAGCAGTTACCTTGCAAAATGGAGGGGTCTTCACCTTGGCTCAGTGGGTTTTAAATTTGGCATGCCAAGTAGAGACTGCTGGAAAAACTGCAGGATACCATAGAAATATGGATGGCTAGAGGGGAGACATGTCTATCTGCAGCACTCTATGGTGCCTGGGACTCAGTCCGGATTAACTGTTCACACATTCGCTAATTTGGTCTGAGCTTAATATGCATTAAAATAAATCCTCAAAGATTAGGTTTCCGGAACCCAGTTTAAATTTTGAGGTTTGAGCTGCAGCATGCGCAGACAGCAGTCCTCCACGCAGCGTGTGAAGCCAGACAGTTTCATTGGGTTAGATATCCCGTGGAAGGGTTCATACAATCTGAGCTCTCTCACAACACTCTTTACATCTGGCCTCTTCCAAATGTCCAGTAATGCAAGACTTTCCTTCATCAGCCACTGCTGCATTCTTCTACAGCTGGGCTGTTCACAGCATATGCACGCTTTATCCATTCTTGACTGCAATATGCATCTTTGGGACACAGTAAACTTGCTGTTTCCAGAACCTGAGAATTGCTCAATTGCAATGCGCCAAAGCATTCTGGTGGAAAAATTAGTGACCATACCTCTCTGGAAACTGTTGATCTGTCAGGCAACAGATTGGCATGGGAACTATCTCTGTTGGCACAATTCTGATGGAGGTATGTGAGACCCTAAATGGCATGTTGCTTGAACACATGTGAATCCAGAAGCTGTTATTACCGGATTTGCCAAAGGTGACTTCCCAAACTGCATTGGGGAGATAGATGGAAGCCATATCAACATTATCTGTCCTCTCCATAGTGGAACTGATTATCTGAACTGACGCATCTACTTCTCCATGGTTTTGCAGATCATTGTACACCTCCATGCCTGGTTTGTTGATGTATTTTCAAGCAAGGTATTTTCAAGTAGATGCGTCAGTTCAGATAACCAGTAAGAACTATGAAGCCAGGATATTTAGACAGTCAGCGTTCTTTAGCTACGTTGGAAATTTTGACTCTAACTTGACTGCCATGATTGAGGGGGTTCACATGAGACCAGTTGTGATTGTGGATTCTGTGTACCCCCTGAAGCCACGGCTGATGAAGGCCTACAGTGTTGCCCATGCTCAGGAACAGCATAATTTCAACTGGCAGGTGAGCACAAAGTGTTCCATTGTGGAGCAGGCATTTGGACTATTAAAGCAGTGCTGGAGGGCTGTTGCTTCATGGCACATCCCCACTCCTATATAGTGAAACTTTGTCATTATTCAAAGAAGAGCATAGCCACACCAAACAACAAATCTTGTTTGAAAGATGCACTTTGCTGTCACCCAAACAGGCACCTTGCTTACCCCAGTCCTCATTTGAGATTGCTTGTACAACGTGTCCTCCTGCCTTCCCTCACTTGGTATCACTGTTTATTACACACAAACATAGACTTTGGTTTAATAAAGTACTTTTATTGCAAGAGACTCGGTCTGCTTTGAAAATATGAAATCTCCTTGCTCTGGGAAGCAGAAGTATGGGTTCTGCTTTTTATGCTTCCTGCAATTTTTAGCACCGATGCCATAGTGCTCTCTCTTTGGGAGGGTAGAGGAATACTGGTAAGTAGAATAGCAAAGGCTGGGACCCTGACTTTGGGTTTGCGGGCTTGTGATCGCCTGTCTCATGGTCTCCTGGCTGCTGGCATGTGCCATGGCAGCAGTGCTTGTGAGGCTCTGAAAATTATTCTGTAGAATACAGTGGGTAGGAAACAACAAGCAACAGGGACTGACCTGGATGAGCATTTTAAGAATGATATGTTGCTTTCAAGGCAGATGCTGCATGCACTGTGCTACCATCGAGATGTGCAGGAACTGAGCACTCCAATGACCATCCAGTGCTACACACACGTCTGTATGGCCCCAGATGACTGCCAGCCCATTCACGTAAGCTGTGTGCAAAAAGACATCATGACAACTACGCAGGCATTCTTGGCCCACATGGTGGACCCCCCCCATCACCTCCACATACACTGTGAGTGGCAGGTGCATGTGCACCATGTCATAGCTAGGCATTGTGAAATTCAGGCCGCCTGATAAACACAAAGGGAAACACTCACTTGCAGGTAGCTAATACCTTGTTCATTTACACCCTATCTCTCATCCTCTTCAAGTGATTACTTTTGCTCTCCAGAACATCTACTTTGTTCTTTAATGCTAACGACCTTACTCTTCTCCAGCAATTGGAATTTACATTGCCTTATGGTTTGTTTCTTTATATGTATTTGAAATGCCAGCCCCTTCCTTCTCACTGTTTCCATGTATATACAACTGTCTTGCAATTGTTCAGAATTAGTTGTGACTTAGGCCCTTTTCTAACAGGCGCGGCTGTGTGGGGGGATGGGTGGGTGGTGCAGTGGGTGGGTAGTGCATGGGGGTGAATTCCCATGGACCCCCACCCACATCCACAAACGGAGCATCGGACATTGGCACCTATTGTTCTGTGTGTGGGTGATGGGTGGAGGTGGGTGGAACGCACATGCACACACACACACACACCATCACCTGTAGCATTTCCATGGGCACCCACCGATCCCCCCAATCCTGCCATGGCGTTCAAATGGATGCCCCCCCCCGAACCGCACATGTGTACGGGGGCCGAGGGGGGGGCTCCATGTGAAAACAGCCTTGCTGCTAGCCAGAGGAAGAGATTTTTATGACTCAAAAGCTTGCATACTCTCAGTAACAGACGATGGCCTGATAAAAGATTTCATCTGAACTACTTGGTCTCCATCATGTAAATAACGTGACTCGTAGAGCAGGGGCTTTAAGAGAAACCATTATCCCCAGTCACAATAAAACCACAAGATCTGGTGACTGCCACAGTTCACCTTTTGTTCTGCTCTCAAATTATTTCAGTGGAGGGAACAAAATCACACTGAGAATCTTTAGGCTGCATGTTTTAAAATTCCATGTACCGTTCATTCTTTCCTAGCCAAATATTCTGTTTCTCTAAGTCTGTGGGATGCTGCATGCACTGTGACTCCTCGCACACAATCACAATGACAGTTGTGTGATTCCCCACACACACACACACACACACTTCACCCCTTCCCATGCTTTGCCCATACAAGGTATCAAGATGCCTCAGTTATGCAGTAACCTCCCGCTCTCCCTCCCACCACAGCCACCAATGCTGGGGTCTGGGAAGGTAGCCAAATGCCACTGAGGACACTGGAGTAATAAATCATCCTCTTTCCAACATCTGCAGGCCCCAAAGGCTAGCCCTTCAGCGATGATGATCTCTCCCCCTCCTTCCCACTTTTTATCCTGTCTGTCTCTGACAAAACACCTATTGTCATAGCTTCAGTGAAGAAGATTCCTTTTCCCTTCACAAAGGCCCTCTGAAGCCAAGTTGTGAGCTGCCAGCGAAGATGCCTATGTCACAGCGGGGAGTCTATATCTCTCTTTTTCTCTCCCCCCCCCCTCCTGCTCCTTCGTTTATACTTTTTCCTCTCTCACGGGGGTCACCCCAGAGCCTTTCACTCGGCCTTCATATTCACATAAAGACATCAAGAAAAACCTCACCAGAAAGAATTATTAGGCATGGCTGTCAAATGCTTTATCAGAGGGGAAAGGGGAAAAAAAGAGCACAGTAACTCTTTATGTGCTGGCATTGTTATACGAGCTAATGTACTCCCTCCCGGATCTGCTTTGCCAGGGCTCCCGATGGCGGGGTGTGAAAGAGGAAGCTAAAATACAGTAATTTTTATTATTTTTTTCCATACAATAAGGCAGACTTTGCCTTTGTTTTATCACTTTTAGCTGGTGGTGGTGGTAGGAATCTTTCATCTAACCCTGCTGTCTCAAATAATGGGTTTTTTTGTTTTTAATTGAATAAGGTTTTATTGACCATCGTTTGTGTTCTCTTTCCAAACTACTGAGCAATTTTAAGAGCAGCTAGATCAGAATGTTCCAAGTCTACTTTTGCTTATAAAAGGTTGTTTTGGGTTTGTTTGTTTTTTTTAAAAAAAATACAAACCACCACCCACAACCAAACCCCTTTCGGAATATTTCCTCATTAACAGGAGAAACCCACATTCGTGCAAATAGGCTGAGGCGACAGAACTTATGAACAACTTTGCATCCCTTGCATACCAATATGTAGGGACCTGGGCTCCCTGTGTTTTCCCCATTGCCACCAATGGGGAAGATGCAGTGAAGACAGGTCCCTGCCAATATAGAGACTCTTCTAATATTGACAGCCTTGTGTCTTTACCGTTTTACGTGTGTGCTGTAAAGGCGGTGCCAGAATTACTGGAATGCAACTAGCTACGGGTGCAGAGGATCCCCAGTTGTGCTGCACATCCCTCTCTGCTGATAACTTCAGGGAATGGTGAACGTGAAGGTCTTGCCAACAAATTACCTCCAGACTTTTATTCAGCTGCCAGGTTGCCATGTAATATTTTTAACCCTCTGGAATCCTGTTCCTATTCAGCTGTGAAACTTTACCAGCGAGTGCTTCTTGGGGGCCCCAGTAGCTTTTAGGAGAGGGAGATAAATTAAGATCTGAAGCTAATCCTTTGGAAAGCTGGGACTGCAAAGCTTAATAGCTGAGTAGCCTATTAAAATTTACAGTGTGAGGCATCAAAACAGAAGAAAAGTGCATATGTATAAAGTTTTAAACATCCTTATAAAAAGCCGGAAACCTAACACTGCATTCCTACAAATTATTCCCTTAGCAAACATTTTTATTTCCAATTAGTAAAAGAAAAATTGCTAATTTGCTGCAGTTGGACAGGCCTTACATCTCAATCTGCAAAGTGTCAGTGCTGTGAAAGGAAATGTTTCACACTGTGCTGGAGAGAGAGAGCTGCTCTAAAGAGGGTCAGGGCATTGGGCCCAGAAACCAGATTGACTGGCCATAGTGCTAAATTACTCACACAAGACATACATTGTCTACAGTGCCAACTACAGAGTACTCACTTTCTAATTCTTTCCCTGTTTTAGTTGGTTCTGGGGGGAGGCGAGGGGAAGCGATGGTATGGAAGAAGAAGAAGGAAGGGGAGGAGGTTGCTTGGACATTAACTTAACCTGTAGTAGCATCCTCTGCTGCTTCCTAAATACAGAAATTCAAAATCACTGGAGCCAGATTAAATATTGTCAGGACTCTCAACCAAATGCATTCAAAAATAATGAATCAGACTTTTGAAAGAATTGCAAGATTGGCTTAAAAATCATGAGATTTTAAATGAAAAATAAATTGGTCTTTAAAAACTACTAGCACTAGTATTTCCATGCAGCAACTTCCCTAACCAATTAAGTCTGGTTTCCTATAAATTTGTGTAGTATGTACTGATTTAGAGGCCTGAGTTCCAGTCCATGCCCCAATGTTGTCAGCCTGAGCATGGTTCTACTATGCTGTTATGGGCAGAGCAGTAGGGGATCACATCTCCTCTCCAGGTACACTTAATGTTAAAAGGGGGGTGGGGGATGTTGGTCACTGCTTTTCTCCAGGTTCCCGCCTCTCTACCAAATTTGGTTGAAATTGGCCTGCAGGATCAAAGGTTATTAAGGAACTTACAGAGAATGGAGATAATGGAGTTCACATGATATTTTTTATTGAATTAACTTCTGTTGGTGAAAGTGCGAGCTTTTGGGTCACCCAGGCAACTTTCTTGGGCAACCTATTTCAGAAATGAGAACTACTACTTTGAGTAAAAACCCATGTGATGATGTCAGCATGACAGCAGCCCAACAAAGCCCATGGAGGAAAGCCATGGTGGACACGGTCCAGACCAGGGTGCTGAACAAACGTGATCATGGCCAGGCTACCGGGGAGAGCAGGGAGAAGCACAAACATGCCGCTGGCAGGCCGCTGCACCCCACACCCCACCATGTCAGACCTGACTCGGGCTGTGTTGGCTACCCAGGAACAGACTAATAGCCTGCTGTGGCCTGGACTGTGACCTCAGAGGTTTTTGAGATCACAGCTCAGGCTAGCCACCGACACAGCCTGGGGCAATCCCGGGCCAACATCTGGTGCCGCCTGCACAGTGCACACACCTGCAGGTGAGGTCCAAGACTAAGTGGGCCACAGTGGGCCACTGTTTTTACCCTTTGTCTCCATCTCACATTGGGACCAACACAGCAACCATACTCTCTCTAGGAACCCCCACAGCGTGATTGCATAAGCCTCCTTTCCATTGGAAATGAAGCTAATAATGAAAAATTCTCTTGTTCCTGATCCCTTGGGGGAGAGGGGGCTAAGAAGCAGATTATGATCTACTGGTAGATCACAAGCTAGTCTTCAGTAGATCACAATGGGGAGAGGGAGACCAACCCCTCAGAGATTGCCTTTGGAGAGAAAAGCAGGACTGGTGCCCCGTGTAGTGTCTCCTGGGAGGAGACGTGCTAGGAAAGTTTCTCCAGTGCAGTCGGAAAGACTCTAGAAGGGAGTGCTCCTCTCCACTCCTGAGACCAGTTGCTGAGGTGCCCTAGAGCTGGGGAGTCAGTGGGAGGGGTCATGGCTTGGAGCACCAGGCCCAGCAGGAAGGGTCTTGGTAGACTACCTGAGTTTGATAGCCTGGATCAAATGGATCACACGTACCATAAGTCTGCTGGCCATCTAGGGGTATAAGTTACAATTTTGAGCCTTTCTGAAACAAAGTCCTGTTGGCTTTATAGGAACCAAGGCTGCTTTCCCACGAGCTGCTTTAGCGCTGTGGGAGCATGCGCCATTCAAATCTATCACAGCTCCCGTCTTGTGGGAAAGGAGGAATGGCGGCTCTCCTGCCAGCAAGCTCGTGGAAAGGACAGAGTAGTGAAATCCTAACCTGTCCATTGTGTGAGCTTGCCGGCGGAAGAGCTACACTTCCTCCTTTCCACGAGATGGGAGTTGAACTTGATTTGAACAGCGTATCTGTCCACAGTGCCGAAGCAGCTTGTGTGAAAGCAACCTAAATGCATCCCACATGCATTCTCAAATGCTTCACTGGATCAGGCGAGTGTCGGTCCTTACAGGGCCCAAATATATTATGTAGAATTTTACCATAACACAGCAAATATAGATATAGATATTGATATATGTAGATGAAAAGTGCTATAAGTGTCAAGTATGCATGGCCCAGTGGATAGATTGTGGGACTTGGAGCTGGGAAACCCAGGTTCATAGACTGACTGGATGGTTTGGGGAAAGTCACTGGGGCCAATCCTAACCCCTGTGTGTTGTACGCGTGACATGTGCACATCATGCATACATCTTGCGTGCAACCCCTGCTCGTCCTGCATGCAACCCTGTTACGGGGACTGTGGTGCATGCAAACCACGCGTAAACCATTTGCAATGTGGATTAATGGACAAGTCATGTGCAGGGAAAGGTTGGAATCAGCCCCACTATCTCGCTCCTGCAGTTCCCCTTCTGTGAATTGGGAAACCCCACAACATAGTGGATGTCTTCACATGGACAGCACCCATGCCTCTGCCCTGCTTCGTACCCAAATGGGTCGTCCATTTAAAGGTGAACCACCAGATGTGCAGGTGGGGCAGGCTGTCCCTGCTCCGGGGAAGCCCTGTTGGTGATGCTCCGGAACATCCAGGAGCACCACCAGTAGAGCTGGCAGCCCAACCCTGGGACATCGGCCAGAGGCGGAACTGTGGTCCATATGTTTGGTGAACTGCTGCTGCAGTTCCACTCCTGGATGGGGGTTCTCCCAAGGAACGCCACAGAGTTGCGGGTAGCAGGCCAGAGTGTTGGGGAATCTGCCTGTAACTCCATGGTGTGGGGGAGGAGGCACCTAGACCATGGACTGTGGCAGCTGCCAGGTCCATTTAAAACTGACCGAGGTTGGGCTACAGGTGGGAAGATGTGAAGCACCCCCATGTCCAGGTGAAAACACCCAGTGAGTTGTTACAAACCAACTGTTCTGTGCTTAATTGGTCAAAACCTCAGGAGTGCATGGTGCTCAACTGATGACTGTGGTTTTCTACACTGAGGTACCTACCTGACAGAAGTATTGTGACACTTAGCAAGATAATGATTGCAAAGTGAGGTATAAATGCTATGTCTTATTGTTTAGAGTGTGTTTCCTACCTCAAGAAGAGCTTGAACACACTACCCAAAGGAAATTGATCTAATAAAAGGGATAATCTTTATTTATTTTATTTATTTTATTTATTTGTAAGTCTGGCCCAGGTTGCAGGGTCTCCGGTGTTGGAATGTGGGCAGGACGTACCTGGATTACCTGCCTTGCTGCTACTCCTAAGGGACCCTGGAAGTGCCACCAGTTCTGCTGCAGCTGCTCCTGTGCTGCTCAGGCTTCTCTGTTGATGCCAACACCCCCAGAGAGGCCCTGGAAGCTCTTCCAGATCCCTCACTGATGACAGGGCTCTAAAGACAATAGTGCCTGAGGTCACGGCCCATCTTACCCTAACTTAAGCATGGGGAGTGACAGACAAGTAACAAGCCCTCTCAGATAGGCAGCAAGTCTGTCTATCTTTGTGTACCTTCTATCAGTTGTCTGCAAATTGTGTTTCTCTGAAAGCTGCTGTTACTTCCTTTAAGAAGAAAAATAATTTTCACGAAGGACTAGTAAACATAAACACCTACTTTGAAAAACAAGAAACTCTCTCAACCCTTTGGGAATTCAGAGCTGCTTTGCTCAGGAAGAAAATGTTTGAAAAAGAAATTGTCAAAATGTTTTCCAGAACATGTCAGGCCAGATCCTACCTGGGTATCCCCAGTAGAGACAAATCGGACTTGCTCAATTGACCAAGAACAGAAAGTGCTCCATAGATTTCTCCCCCCCCCTTTTTTTTTTCCTCTCCCCCACCCCCCCTTTCTCAAAGCTTTCTGAAACTTTGTATGCCTCCCTCCTTTCCTTCCTGTAACAGAGACTCAAAATGTGTCTCTTCAAAAGAAACCGTTTCTTGGATTCACTGACTGACCCACTTTGATTTCATGCAAACTCCACTGCAGTTCAGAGTATTTGCAGCTAGCATTATAAAAGGCCCACCTCGAAGAGGAACTAAAGATCTGGCTTCCAATTCTCTAACGTTCAAAACTGGCTCTGTGCATCTAAATAAAGTGCCTCTTCTTTCTCTGCCCTTCAACTCAGCTAAGAAAAAGTAGTGTTTCTCTATCAGATCATAAACAGCAGCCTGCTGTGATTCACATGAATGAATAATTTGGAAATCAGATCTTAAGAATAGCAGCATCTTCAGTCTCTGTAAAAAATACAAAGTCTGTCCTGCAGAGGCATTTCGAAGCCATTATTTTACTTAAGGCCAGTTGTTAGTTGTTTTAAAGAGAGACACATTGAAAATGTTAGCAGTGTTATCATGGCAGTTGTGTCTAGATAGCAGTAATAATTGTGATGGCTGGAGTGGATCGTGCTGTTGAGAAACAGGGTAGGTATCTGCTCTGTTTAATGCACAGGAAACACAGGGCAGTTTTAAAGAGCTACGCAGAGGATAGGAGGGTGGAATGGAGCCCTTAATGTGTTTAGACTTCTTGGTTGGAATCTGGTTTTATCAGAAAACAGAGGTCCTGATGGGACTATCAGTGGAAAGAAACCCAGAACCTGTCTAGGAAGGAAAGGGACTTGTGTGAAGATGGTTACGTCAAGGTGCACCAACTTCTTTCCAGGCGAAATAGTTGTGTTACACATTATACTAGCCTCTTGTGTGGAACAGGGTTTCAGTTGTGCATCCACAACAGGATTTTTAGCAAATCGGGTCCTGATTGTCTGGCACTCTTCACAAAAAGGAAAGAGAAACAATGAGTGAGGTTTTAGTTTGGTGGTCCACAAATATGGGTGTTCCCTAGTCACATCTGGATTGGGAATCTAGCTCTCCCTACCTCATAGAACCAGGGACTTTTAACAACATGGAAAGGTGGCACATTCAAAATGAATCAAGGGAGATAGCTGGTTGTCTCACATAATGCATAATTAGCTTGTGTATGCAACTTGCCCCAGAATGAGTTTGAGACTAAAACTTTAGTAAGGCTTAAAGAGGAACTGGGCATCTGTAAAAAGACCAGTGCTATAATAGTTAAAACAGTTTTAGGGAAGAGAGATAAAATCTCCTACTCCAGGGCTGAAACCAGTGTACATTGGGAATTAAGACTAGGACAGGTCTAGAAAATGGTAGTGGTGTCCAAAGTGCCTGAAAGTTTTCAAAAATACATAATAATTATCCATAAAAAGGGAATGATTGCCATGCCCTATTTCAAAGAGGTGGAGCAAGGATAAATATCTGGCCACCATCATCCGTGCTTTCATTACCTCAAGGCTAGACTACTCCAGTGTGCTCTACGTGGTGCTGCCCTTGGTGACTGTTCGGAAGCTTCAGCTGCTGCAGGATGTGGCTGCCTGGTACTTGGGGGAGTGGGTTGCCTTGATCACTGCTCCCTTCCCACATCCCAGCATGTATGCTTTATCATCAGTGCAACAAGTCTGGAACCAGTCCCAGTGACTGACACAGACAAACACCTCCACCTTGGTGCTCCCACTGCCATCATCATCACAAATGAGCCAGTTCTGCCAATCAGTGTCTGCCAGAGCCCTGCTCAGTCCTGAGCTCCCACTCACCCCAAATGGTTACTTTGAAGGGAGTCCCACCAGCCCATTGTGTGGAGCAAGTCAAAGAAGCCAGGGCCTCTGCTGGATCAGGTTTCCTTGTTCCTTTTTCTGTCCCTTGCTCTCTGCCAGGCCTTTGGCATGGCTCCTCCAAACTGAAAAACCAATCACTATCCTGCCTTGTGAGAAATTAGTATAATAACTTATGACTGCACATGGTTACGTGGAGATCCACTGGAGGCCAGGTGTCACACTTCCTAACCCCTACTGCTATGGTAAATGTCCACAAATACTTACATACACTTCTGCTTTTGTGGAAACAGTCAGAGCCTTTGCGAGATGAAGTTCAGCATTTTAAGCAAATTGGCCCTAGTGTGTAATTTTAAGAAGAATTTGTTACTGCCTCCCTGTTGCTTGTGGTCTTTTTCATGTGCTCTGCTGCTCTCAGCGAGCTTCATCACTCAAAGCCAGCCTCTACTTGCTATCCCTGGTATGCCCTTGGCAAGGGCTGGGGACCTGCAGGTCCAGCTCTTGGAAGGCAGAAGAAATCTCCAAGTAGCCTTTTGTTAAGCCTCGTCTTTGGCTGTGATCAGAGTTCCTGCTGCCATACCAATGTGGGATCGCCATCTCATCAGATCACTAGGGTGGCCACTGATGCATTCCCAGAATATAGGACATGGGGGGGTAGAGAATAAAGGGCATTGAGGGGAGGAAGGGCACAGCTGGCTCAGGGCTCCTTCCCCCAGCCAGGGATGAGCAACAAGTGCTGGGCAAGGAGTGGGAAAGGGGATACAATGGTACTGGCAAAATCCCAGCCATGCGTGCAGATTTTAAAAATCCACCTGGATGGAGTTGAGTGGATCAAAAAAGTGGTCATGTCCTGGAAAATCCAGACACTATTGTAACCGTAACACTCTTTCTGCCAGCCCCCACCCCCCACTCTCCTCCAGTGCTGAGACTGCACTTGTGACTTCGGGGGTGTGTGTGTGCAAGTGCTAGTGCCGGCAGCATGTGGAAAATACAGGCCAAAACATGTAAATAAAGGACAATGGACAAACCCTTCAAAAAACAGGACTGTCTTGTATAAACCAGGACCAGTGGCCACCCTACAGATCACACAGAGGCAGGCCCGGGCAGCACTCAGTTGGGCAACCTCCAAGGAAAACTGAGGGTTTTGCAGGAAGTGGGATTGCTTAAGTGGGTGGCACTCATCCCTCTGAGTCAGTATTGAATCATTGCCCCAGCACATTGCTAGCAGGGGAACAGAGATGTCGGTGAGTTCCACTCCATGGGAATGTTAAAAAAAGCTCTATTTGCTTGAGACATGAGATTTTTACAGGAGTTAGCCCTGAGAGCAGGCCTGGCAAAAGGGAGTGAGTGGGGGGTGCAATTGTACGAGGCCTCCAAAGTCAGGGCCCCCCAGAATCTACAAGAATTTTCTTTTTTAATATACATTAAACTATGGTGAGTAAAATAATAATTACAAGTTGCATATGTATACATAAGGGACCAGTATGATTCTATTCTTTCGGAACTTATGATGGCGGCAAGGGGGAGGAGAGGGAAGGTAAGGGGCTTGCAGCTACCAGGATGTACCAGGGCCCCAAGTTTCTCTCAAAGGGCCTGCCTTGTTGGGAAACCTGGCCAGATTCCAGTTTGGGCAATTATATTCATCCTCTACAGTAATTTCAAATAGCGATGAATCATGGGAGTAACTTTGAGCTAAAATTTGCACGGGATGCTGACTCACATAAGCTCTGCCCCATATCTCTAGAATTTGCGGGGGATGTGTCCCCTGCGATAGTTACTCCCATGAATAGTGTGCCTCCATCTTATAAGCTTAAATGTTTCACAATGTTGTGAGATGTTATGCAGCTGCCAGACTACATCCCAGAGGTGGCTGCATTACAGTTGTTAATGAACTGATTATCTTAAGCGTATATGGTTTGTAAAGTGTAATGGGCTCTTATAGGATGCAAATGCAAGATGGTTACAATGATTTCTGGCTTGCGTTGCTGATTGTCAGATATTTGTGACAGCCATACTGGACAGGACAGTTGCAGCTGCAGATATCAGCCGAGCTGTAAAGTCTGGAAATGTTAAGAGCAGGAGAGGAGAACCTTCGGCCGTTACCTTGTTTTAATTGGCCCTTTCCCAATTTCTGGATCTGGCCCGTGAAGCCAGTCTATATCATCAAGCACTGAAAGAGTGAGCTCAGGGGAAGGAAGCAGAGATGAGAGCATTCTTTCAAGAATAATGGATGCATCTATGGCATAGATCCATGATCTGGACCCTTCCCTTCCTTCCTCCATCCTGGACACACCCCTTAAACAGCCCTACCTACCTGGACCGTGGAGCTTATACTAATTTTCAAAGTGGCCTGCAGGAGGGAAAAGATCCCCACCCGTAGTAAAATGTTTCCCCAACATCTGGAGATGAAGGAAAGGCTTGTGGATAAGACATGACACTGGGACCCAGAGGAATCTGGATTCCTTCCTTGACTCTTCTGCAAGCTCCCTGTGTGACCTGGGCCAGGTTACTTAGTCTTCTTGTGCCCCAGTTCCCCAGCTGTAAAGTGGAGTCCGTGATCCTTTCTTTCAAAAACCATTTCTCTGTAAACTCTTTGTGGAAGGATCTATCACTTATATGTTTATGCAGAAGGTACAACAAGGACGCCCAAATCTTGTATGGAGCCACTAGACACCTTCAAAATACACATGATAGTAGTAGGGGGGTTGTCTGTTGTAGAGCCACAGAGTAGGACCGAATCTTGATTGTCTCTCAATACTTGTTGAGAATCACGGTTCTCAGCTCATTTTTAACAAGAATCAAGAAAACCCACATGTGGCAGGGCCTTGGGTACAACCCCTTTTGGCACTCCTCTTAGGGAATTAGCTGGTCCACGGTCACAATCTCTGGCACAGGGTGTCCTGGCCCAAGAAGTTCCTCTTAAGACTTAGACCCTCCAAATAGCCAGGTCCACACAGATAAGTCTTAGCAAATGTCCATTTATTCACATATTCAGCAATACCTTCACTATGCATTACAAAGTTTCTTGCTATACCCAGGCCTCCTGGTCTCTGTTCCCTTAGAAAGATCCAAATCTCTCTCTCTCTCTCTCTCTCTCTCTCTCTCTCTCTGTCTCTGTCTCTGTCTCTGGCCTTCAGGCTGCCTGCCAAACTCAACCCCGACTGAGCCAAGACAGAGACTTTTTATATCCCTGGGCTGGCTTAGCCACGCCCACTGGGTGTGCCTCTGAGGCCCATCACTTGGCTTCTTAAAGGGCTTGCACCCAGTCAAGCCTCTGCTCTGTTACACCATGGTTCTCCACACTTTCTTGGTTGAGATTTTTTCTTGATTTGCTTACCAGAGCTGTGTGTGTACCATGTATTGTCCCGAGTCTTGTGTCCTGAGTCTGTCTCTCTCTGTCTCTCTCTCTGTCTCTCTCTCTGTCTCTCATTTTGTTTCCACCACCCACCAACTCCACATCACCCACCAACTCCACACAGGCCTCCTGGGTTTTATAGTGAAGAGTACCGAAATCTCAGAAGACTCTGGTATTCCCAGGAGATCCGGTATTCTTGGAAGAATCCAGCAATGCGCATGTGCTAAATGGCTGCCCTTTTCCAACATGGCAGTGGCGCTTCCGGAGCCATTTTGGAAGAGGGCTGCACATGCGCAGAACAGCTGTGGGGGCCATTTTGCACATGCACGGTTGTTTTTCTCTTTTTATATGAGATCCCATCAGGATCTCGCACTGTTAGAGAGATTGTCCTGAGATCTCGATGAGGATTCTTGATTCTCATGAGATTCTCATGAGAAAAGATTGATTCTCGTTTCAGCCCTACCAAGGAGTTCAGTCCCCAAACTAAAATCTAGAAATTAACTTTGCCAAGGTTTGTGGGTGTTCAGATAGGTGGAAGAGTTTGATCCCTACTCTTAACTGAGAATTGATTGCCCTGTTCCCATTTACTGCACTAACATCCAGTTTCTCTCCCCTGTGACTGAGCCTGGAGCGTGTGCATGAAATTCTTTATTTGTGTTATAAGCATGCCACCTATAAATGTTGGCTGTCTTTGCATTGTTCATTTTTACCTACCTGTATCTGTCTGACAACTCATCCTTTGTTTCAAATTTGCTTTGAAAAACAAATGGCAGGTTGTTTTGTGCCCTTTTCAAATGAAGGAACCGCAATCAAAACTCATACTCGGTTGACAAATGACATAAGATATTCCTTTGAGTTAATTACCAGTTAGTTCTACACTGGGATCATTTTAACCATAACATAGCTATTAAAAGCATTGTTTGTGAAGAGACTGTTGATAATCAATGGAATGCAAATTTCTCTGAAGTTTATATCACCTGTTATCTGAGACTAATAAAAACACAATGCAATGATGAGTCAAGATTCATCTATTCTGTCTGCTCAGGTGACACATAATATTCAGCCAAGCTCCACAGAAGCTATTCACTCACTCACTCACTCACTCACTCAGGGGTTTATGGTGTGTTTTTTTAGTATAGTATAATAAAGTTCTTATCCCGAGGATAGTATGCAATTAAGAGAAGGCTTTTATTTTAATTTCAACAGCACAACTTAAAGCACTTCATAGTAAGCTCTGCCCAATGTTTGTTCTCCATTTTTACACTGACACATTGCAGATTAGGTATTTAAAACTAACTGCCTAAATTGCAGTGCAAAATATCCTCTGTGGGTGTCTATAAATAATTTTTTCAAATGAAAAAGAGTCAGTGATTTTCATAGAAAAACCTTTCCCGGCATGCGCTTTATTGCATGCAGTCAGTGCAGGAGGAAATTTTGTGGGTGTCTTTTTAGACTACAGGCTTTGAAGTCCAAAAAAAATCCCTGCTGGTAACTCCAGCAAAGTCAGTTGTGTCTCACAAGCAGCAATACTTGCCTAAGTCTTTTTCTTAGAATGTTCAGCCTAGTCTAATAGGGACATGGTGTATTTCAACCCTTAATTCAATGTTACAATTTTCTCCACTTACTATATGTTGTGCCTGAATTTCCATTCCTTTGCATCTCCATTTCCTCAAGTCAGAGAGTAATGCCATATGGGTGAAACATGTTACCATTTTGATCTGGTAGTGTTTCAAACCCTAACAAAGTTTAATAACTATTTTATCATAATAGAGACCCAGGGCCATTTTCTTTCATCATCTCAGTAAGCAATGAGAATTCTTTCTGACTGTTTCTCTCTGCATACCTAGAGGAGCAAACTTTTCAGAGATCAGAACCATATGGAAATAGATAATGAAGGTGAGTATAGTAGTAGATAAGTAATTTCAAATGTTCATCGCCCAAAATTGGTACCTAATTTTCGAAAGAGTTTGGCTTCCACTTTGGAACCAACATACGAGATAGATTTTCAAAAATGTAAGCACCCAGCAGCTCATAGTGTGTTACAGTCATCTTATTTTTCAGAAGAGATCAGGTAATGCAAGCTGAGCTTTTTTAAAAGTCTGGTCCTGAGGAGGAACGAAATAGTTCAGGATAGCACTATGTCATCTCTACACTGTGACTTTTATTGAGTGTTTTCAAACATGATGGTGGCCCACTTTGCCATGTTCTGGCACAGGGCCCTCCATCACGTTAGTGCCAGATGTTGGCAGATGTTGGCATGGGATAGATCCTGGCCATGTTAGTGGTTAACTGGGACTCAGGAAAGTCTCTGAGTCACAGCCCGTGCCAGCCTCCACCACGGCCGAGATCCAACCGCCCGACCGGCAATGAGGCGGGCTTTCACAGTGAAACCCTGCTTTACTGGACCCAGTCCAGAGTCCCTGCTAGTTCCGGGCATCATGGTGGCCATCGTTGGCCACCATGGCTGCCCGTCAGGGAGGGGGCAGGCCATTGTGCGTGGGGTGGGAGTGCACATCTGTGGATCTCCCTGCTCTCACCAGCAGCTTGGACCGGGCGGCACATCCTAGTCGTGGTGGCATCTCCTCTCTGGAGGCGATAAGACCATGAACCCAAGCGGTGTCACGTTTGAAAACACCCATTATTTATTTCAAGGCACTGTGATCTAGTGATTGGGGTGCACTTTACTAGCGTACCTCCAACATTTTGAGTGGCCAAAGGAAGGACAAGCCATAAGTTCAGCCCTTCAGTAAATAAGCTTCACCCCCTCACACACACAGATACACATACCTCCCAACATTCAAGTGCCTAAAGAGAGATGCTCTCCTGTTTCTCATTCCACGGAGTTTCTTGTCATTCCATGATCTCCCCATTATCCTCTCAAGTGCTTTTCCTGGGAGGCAACCAGATATCTGAGGCTTGAATTCTGGCCTTTTTGTCCCTCTCACTCTCTCTTGAAAGAGGTACTTCGATCCCCCTAAAAAGAGGGACAGTTGATTTCAGCATCTGGAGAGGGACTGCCCCTGAAACTCAATCTCAATTTTTTTCTCAATTCTTGCAGAGAATTATGGCTCTTGACTCATTTTAAGCAAGAATCAACAATTGAGAAAAAACCCGGTTCTTGACACTTTCTCGTTTGAGAATTTTTTCGATTTCTGTTTACCATTTACCAGTTACCATGATTACCATTTGCTGTGATATACTGTATACCATATACCAATTTACTGCTATGTACTGATTTACTACCATTTACCTTATAACAATTTACTGTGTACCATTTACTGCATACTGTGTTTGTCCCAGTAATGTGCATTTTTTATTAATTATTATTATTTATTATTATTAGAATAACCTGCAGCCTCCTGCTAATAGCAATAATAATGCTATTAGCAGGAGGGTGTGGGTTATAAATGTATATAATAAATAAAAATATTAAATAAATAATAAATGCACATTACCGGGACAAACACAGTACGCAGTAAATGATACACAGTAAATTGGTATACAGTAAATGGTAAATCACAGTAAATCAAGAAAAAAATCTCAACCGAGATCTCGAACCATTATCAAGATTGTCCCAAGATCTTGATAACAATTCTTGTGAGACTTTCCCAAGAAAAAAATTGATTCTTGTTTCAGCCCTAGCTCAGAGGTATGTACTAGGGACTTGGGACCTGTGTTACCACTGGCCTTTTTTGTGACCCTGGGCAATCCAGTTCTCCATATTCTGTCTGTTCTCCCTTTCCACCTTTTGTCTGTCTTATCTGTTTAGAACTAAAAGCGATATGGGGCCAGGGCTGTCTCCTACTTTACGTCTGTGAAGCCCCCAACACAGTTGGTTCTAGACTTCCGTTAGGGCCTACAAACTACCATAATACAAATTAAATAGTGTGTTTCTCGCTCTACTGAATCTGCCTCTCACTCTGAAGATGGATGGAAACATGTAGCATGTTTTGGGCTCAAACAGGTGCCACTCCAGTTAAGCAAGTGCCGGGATTGTATTCAGACACTTTTGAAAAAAATTCCAATTTTCTAATAGAAAATCTATGGAAACAATCAAAGTATTCATCATTCCAAGCAGCCATTGTACTAGTGCAATGCAAAGAGAAAAGAATAAATCACCTGGCTGTGCACCTCAAATAGATAATCAATTTCACTGAAAACATCAATAATCATAGTTTGACATTTATTACCCTTTGGATGGTTTATCTTTTGGGCTAAGGGGACAGCAGAGGTAATGATGGATGCTGGTTCTGCCATGGAACGCAATTAAATAGCGCAAGGGTAAAGGATTTTATACTGTGCCCCCCCAAAAAAGCAATCAAATTCATAATTGAACCAGTTGCATCCAGTCTGTAGGAATATAAATGCGACACTCCCGCCTTACCATGTATATAACTTGAATCCTAACATGGTAGCTCAGGAGATAATGCTGCTTTTGTTTATTCTCTTTTAAGTCACTTATCTGGTGTCTCACAGAAGATAACGCTTCTGCAAGGCCAAGTCTCCCTCTGCAGTTTTGAAAAGAGGCTGAATTGGCTCTGGCTCCTATTATAATTGTGTGCACTCACCTGGTCACTTTCATTATGCATCTCCAGTGGTGATAAGTATTAGACAGGCAAGTCATCCTGACTGCTGAGACAAAAGGCTTGGGCAGCAAAGGAAGGATCAGTATGTAATCCCATTTTTATTTTCCAATGAGAGTGACAGTTGCCTTTCTTCTGCAGAATTGGTTCCTTGCAGAGAACCCAGAAAACCCCATTCAGTGGCATGCATTGCCGGAGAGCTTGTTGGAAAAGCCCTCAGGACTGCTTGTGTACAGCTGTTATTATTGCAGCTCCTGGAAGTCCTTCAAGAATGTAAGAGAGACAAACTTTTTTTAAAATAAAAAGTTAGTGTTGCATAATAAATTATTCAGAAAAGGAAAGAGTTGCACAGGTCACCTGCATAGGCCAGGACCTGCAGTTGCTCTATGGGAACAGAATGCTGCCTTCCAGGCAGATTTTTATCACCCTGGCTGAAGACATGTTCATCGTTTCATTAGCTTTTTCTCAGAAAAGTGCATTAATCGTTTACCTCCTAACAGATATAAATGCCATAGGAGTTAATCTTAAATTGGGTTTTACATTCATTCTTTTGCAGTAGTTTGCAAGGTTGATGAGTCTCAGAATTGTATCATTAGCCATGCAATTTTGGGGGTTGTCTTAAAAGCTGAAATCATGAGCAGCAGCTTAGCTTACTTTTTAAGGGAAAATTCTAGCCCTGATGACTGCAGAAAAAAAAACATGATTTGAATGCAATTTGCTCGAAAGTCTGAGAAACTATAAATAAATAAAACCAAGATAAATAAGCGCCACCCAGCATTTTTATTTATTTGTTTGTTTATAAACTACCTCATAATTTAAAGTCAATCTCATGATTTTATATGGGCCTAACTCATGGATTTTAAACATTTGGTACTGGTTAGTCTGAGTTTACACAATAGGCACAGATAAATCCACTGTTTCTACATAAATCCAAATAAATAAATTGATATGTGGGTTAGGGAAGGGAGATTTACCAGTGGGATTGCAAGATTTACTAATGAGATGGCAAGATTTAATGTTAAATTCCATACTTTTTGCCTATTTGCCTATTTTTGCCTGTTTGTTTCTTGTGTATCTAATTTTTGTTAAAAGCTATAAATGAATGATGATGATGGTGATGATGATGAGTAGAAACCCATTTATTCTGCAAACTCCTCAGGGGAATTTGCTTTTAGCCCAGGCTTGAGAGGTCTTCAGGTAGGGGGAAGTTCTACTCTGTGTTAGAAAGTTTGGGTATGGAGCCTAAACTGTCTGGAATAAGGAAGGATCCAGATTAGAGAGGCCAGATTAGAGTTTCAGCTACAACCATTCTGTCAACGCTTTGCAGAATAAGCTCAAATTGCGCAGAGAAGAGAGGGAAATGTGCACTCCTCCAGGATGGGTTCATATATAGTTTTGAGACGCTTTCCTAATTTAGCCTGCACTTATTTTTTTTCAGTTGTGAATCTTTGGACTTGGCAAGAGGGAAACCAAAGACTGCCAGAGGCTGGTTTCACCACATGTTGTGGTAAATGTTCCAATACCCTTGTTTGTGTGGACATAGGGTGATTTCAGATGTTATGCAGTCCCGATTCAACACAGTGGATTCCCTACGGTGGCAAGCCGCCCAACCACCCCCTGTGGTCCAGGAAGGTCCCAAACAGACGTGACGGGACTGTGACCACGGCAGGGAATCGGGCCGACAGATCACGGCCCGGGGCAGCGCAACAGATGTGACGCCAATTCCCGGCCATGGTCAAAACACCCAGAAGGCACTGGGGAGGGTTGGGAGGCAGACATGGCAGGCTGAGGGCGTAGGAAGCCAAAAGCACCTACGAGGAACGCCCACACAAGGGAAACGGGAAGGGAGGGGGAGGAGGGAGAAAAGCTGCCGGGGCAGCGTACACAACAGGCACGGGGAAAACGAGGCATAGCGGAACACACAGCACACACACACGCCCGGGTGCACACACACACACGCATGGGAAAGGAAGGGAAGGGGGCACACAGCGGGACAGACAACACATACGGCACAACGGGCAAAGGGGGGAAGGAAGGAGGACGGGGACAGGGAGGAGGGGGGAACCGACCCAGGGGCCAGGGCAGGACACAGGGAACAGCAAACAGAACCCCAACAACAGCACAGCCTGCACGGGCACCCCCACAGCAACACAGGCAGTTCTGGGATGGGGCCCCCCAGGGGCACAGCACAGTCACAGGGGGAGGCCACACGGACCGGGGAGTGGCCCGGGAATGGTCCAGGAGGCAGACAGGGATCACACGCATTGGCGAGGATGCGATGGATGGGAAGGAGCCAAGACGGAGATGAGGAGCAGGGCAGCCGGTCCAGCAACACACGCCACCCCCCCGGAAGGACACCCGGAGGCCCAGTCCGGGGGCCCCGGAACCCCACGGTCACACAGGCACCTGGGGTGTGTGTGTCCCAGGCACAGGAGGGATCGAGGCCGGAGCATGAAGGACAGCGGGACCCGGGGCGCTGGAAGCCGGCACACAGTTCAGGACACAGCCACAGGAGAAGCCAGCCATGGAGGGAACCACCCGTTGCAGAGATGGACGGGGGGGGCGGGCACGGAGGGAGCCCAGAGACACAGGCAGGGGCAGTAGAACCCCAGGAAACAGCCAGCACAACAGCGAGCCAGGAACATCAGGGAGGGAAGGGCAGCGACTCACAGTGCCAGGGCAGAGGTGGGAGCGCTCACTGGGGCCGGTATCCAAGGCCCAGAAGGCACAGGGGGGCCTCACAGCCAGCTGCAGGGGGCCACGAAGGGGCCCCGGGCCGGGTGGCCCGCAAGGTGCACGAAGTGGGGCCACTGAAGCATGCCCCGACAGAAGCCCACCTCAGACATATGGTGGGCGACCAGGTAGTAAGTCTCAAAGGGATCCTGAGCAGAGAGCCCCACCTGCTCATCGGATCAGGACCACACACCGACAGGCGCCGCCACCTCCACTTCAGAGGGCTCCGACAAGCCATAGTCAGCAGGTGGGGGCCACAGAAGGTGACCCAGCTCCAACAGGCAGTGATAGATCGCCCCGCAAGACCACTGGTAAGCTCGGGCCCTGTGAACACAGCCAAGAAGGACACAGCCAGGGCAAGGCCCCCCTTCGCTAGACAGGCCGTGTAGCCAGCCAGGCTGCACACAGAGAGGGTGAACACGGTCTCCACCGCTGACCACTCCACATGTGAGCACCTCATCTCTGGGATGCGCCCATTGGGAAAGGGACACAGGCCAAACGTCTCCGCATGCAGCCGGCAATCGCGGGCGCTCACCACATGGCCATAGTACCGCAGGCGCGAGCTCATATTCTCATAGGCACCTGTGAGGCTGTCCAGGCAGCTCAGGAGCAATTGCACGACCAGGGAATGCCACAGGTCACACAGGGCCATGGTCTTCTGGAAGGTCCAGCTACGCGGGACGCCTGGGGCGCTGGGGCCCACGAGCCCTGGGGAAGAGTGGCCTGCCATGGTCCAGCAAGCACCTGATACTAACTGCAAGGAAAGGGGGGCCCCACAATCCCTGGAGGTACGGGAGAGGAAGCTGGGGAGCTCCAAGGCCAAGCAATAAGGCCACAGGCCGCAACATTGCACGGCTACAGAACGAGGCATGGGGTGCGGACCCAGCCCAGCTGCTGGTATAGAGCACACAGACAGGACAGCCTACACACTAATCAGGGTGCCCAGGACAGCAGGCAGCCGACACTGAGAGGTGGGAGGTGATGACAGCAGGAATGCAGCTGCTGCCCGCATGCCCGGGCGCAGGCTGGAGCAGTCGCCAGGCCCCCTGCAGGGCATGCCAGTGCGCGCATTGGGCCACCCACAGCCTCCCCACCCCGCTCGCCCTGCAGGAGCCGGGCCTGTCGGCATGGGGGGCAGCCAGGGCGACCCGAGGTCCCGAGCCCGGGTAGCAGGGTGCGACCGGGGGCGGGGCACCACAGGTCCCATCCTGTAACAGGTGCGGCTTTCACCCTCCCGGGGTGCCGTTCACCATGGAGCTGGGATGATTGGGCGCCAGTGGGATGCACCTAGCTGTTTGCGCGGAATGGTAGTGCTCGCACACTGACCTCCTACGTATCCAGACCACAAAGGTGCACCTGGCCACCCGGCTGCAATTGTGCATGGCCAGGAGCGCTGCCAGAGCCCGGAGAGCCTATCACGGGCTCAGGCGCTCCCTGGCCCGCCTCAGGGCCCAGCAGGTGTCCGGGGAGGCCTGCCAGGCCCTCCTCCATGCCCGGGGGTGGGCTGCAGTGCTCCACAAGGTGGCCAGCCAGCTCCAGTGGCCGAGGGAGTTCATGGTACATGTTGCCCTGCTCACTATGCCCATTGACCTCCGGGTATGGGTCACGGAGTGGGCACAGGGGTGGTGGGCCAGTTCATAGACATTTACATGGACCACTCTGGTCGCAGCCACGATCATGACCATCTCTCTCTTCTATGCCCGGATGTACCGCGGGGACTTCGCGGACATGGGGATGACCCGGATCGAGGGGGTGCTGATGCCCCCCTGCATCCTGGGGGACCCAACCTATCCACTCACCCAGTGGTTGATGAAGGCATACCTGGTTGCCAGGAACCCAGCGGAGGCGCTCCACAATACCCGCCTGTGCGCTAGTAGGACTGTGTGCTAGTAGGCATTTCCAGCCCCACATCTTTGGGGCCTCCCCCTTGGCCGCCCTGTGGGCGCCGTAGAGCTCTGGGAGCTCCCCTCCCCCCGCTGTCCATATCCCCAACAGTGTCCTGGGAGGCCTTGGGTGTCCTGAGGGGCAGGTGGTGGTGGGAGGGCGGTCGGACCCAGGGCCGGAGAGCCCCCCCTGGGGTAGCTGCTCCCTCCGAAGGACTACAGGGACCGGGAGGCGGATGCGCGGCCCCAGCGGGTGTGCCGGCAGCTGGAGTGGTGGCGGAGGTGCTGGGGGTGCTGAGGGGTCCGGCATCGGGGCCGGGGCAGGCAGGTTGCCCGGCGGGGCAGCTGCCATTACGTACACGCTCATAGTCCCTGCGTGCAGTAGCAGCGATGTGCCGATGTCGTGGGAGTGGTCCATCTTGGCCGAATGCTCCCTCACCATCCTGTCAATGGCCTGTTCCAGCTGCCCGAATGCCTCCACCTGCCTGCTGTGTTCCCAGCACTCCTGACTCCGTTCCATGCGCACCTCCGCTTGCAGCCTCCGGTCCCTTGCCTCCGCTTGTTGGATGGACCTTTCTGTGGCTGCCTCCATCCTATCGATGGCCGCGATCATCCGCTCTCCCTGCTCGGTGGTTGAGCAGACTATGTCCTCCGCCTGCTCCTCCCTCCAGCGCCGTACCCGTGCCCGGTGCTCCCTCATCCATTGTACTGGGGGCGCGGGGCCGGCTTGCTGGGGCTCGTAGGGTTGCCCGGTTGGGGTACACAGTAGGGGTGGGTTAGGCGTCCCAGCCACCTGCCTCCTTCCCGTGGCATGGCTGGGAGGTCTGGGGTGCCCGGGTTTGCTGGGGGCAGCCCCATCCCCAGAGTGCCCCCCTCTCCCCCTTGACCTGTCCCCCCAGGTCCATGTCCCAACCCCCCCCCGCTTGCTTACCCTCGATGTCTGTCTCGAAGCCCTCCGAGGCCAGTTCCTTTGTATTACTGGGGTCCCCCTGTGTCCACTGGCTGAGGGTCACCATTGTGCCGGCCTTGGATTCTCCTGGACTGGACAGGGACTGGGGGCTCTCAGGGCTGGTGCACGAGGGGGGCCTGGTGGTCCCCGAGGTCCTGGGGCATTCCTCTTGGGGGGCGGGGCCCCTGGAGCCGTTGGCTTCTAGGGGGGTGGCAAGGGGAGGGGGTACCTCGGCCCGTTCCCTGCCCTAGACCACAACGCTCCCCATGAGGTGCGGGGCAACAATGGATCTCTTCATGTGGAGGATGCGGTCCAGGACTTCATAGTAGGGGGCGGTCTGGGCTCCGGGATCCATGCCCGAACCGCCGGTTGTTGTCTTTTATGGCCTTGTACCCTCTCTTGAGCTCCTTGACCTTCAATCGGCACTGGACCATGGTCCTGTGGTGCCCCGCCGCCTCCATGTCCCGCACGATCTCCCGGTAGACATGCTCGTTCCTCTGGTTGATGGCTAGCTCCAGCTGGTGCTCCAGGATCCCCCAGATCCTGATAAAGTCCTGGGTTTCCCTGTGCCCCCTTTTGCCTCCTTCGGTGGTACGGCCGTTTCCCCAGTGTGCCCTCCTGATCCCGGTCCTCCTCCTCCTCCCGGTCCTCCTCCTCCTCCTCTGCATGCTCTCTGGCCCTCTCCTCCGGAGGCTCGGGCTCCCGGGCCCGTTTCTGTGTCTGTGGGTCGACGGAGGGGGCGGTTGGTTTCCGGGTTGCCTCGTCCCCGCAGCCCTTCCCCTTTCCCCCTGCCTGCCAGCCCGCCCAGCACCCTTGGTGCCCCTGTGCCTCCGTCCCACTCCCCTTACCCGTTTCCGGGGTGCCTCGTCCCCGGGGTCGGTTGCAGGCACCGGGGCAACATGCCCCGGCTGCTGCTGCTGCTGCTGCTGTCCCTCCACCGCCTCCATTTGCAGCACGACCACCTCCTCCGCCTGTGCCTCCTCCACCTCCTGCCTTGCTCTCTCGCCCTCCGCTTTTCTTTCCCTTCCACCTCACTCCATCCTGCCACGTTCCCCTGTGGCCAGGTGCTCTTTAAATCTCCCTTCACTGCCTGTGTTGTTGCTGGTTGTCTGGCAGCGACGCTGTGTGCTTTGTCCCCGGCTGGGAATCGTTTTCCATGATTCGGGCTGGTGGTTGCCGTTCAGACGTTACTTTTTTTGTTTCCCAGTGGGAATCGCTTTGACCACGCTTTCGGAGATGGTCCGGGCCAGAGCTCCAGAAGGGTGGTTAATTTTGACCCCTGCTGGGGATTGACTGTGGTGAACATCTGGTGGCCGCCGAACAGACGTTCAGGGCGCTTTAGCCCCGCCGTGGGATTGACCGTGGTTCACTGTGGTTGACTGTGCTCTCATAACATCTGAAATCACCCATAGAAACAGGAGGATGGTTGTGTGCCAAACCAAGGGTGGCGGCTCCAGGAAAAAATGGAGCTGGTGCCACCAGTCCTGGGGCAGCTTCATAGGACCAGGAGAATGGGGCTACTGAAGAATGCAAATATTTTGCTCTCCCCCTATCAGCTGTTCAGTGGGAAGTAGATCAGGTCCACCTGTACTGAAGCGCTGCAGGAAGGGTTATCCCCATCTGCCAGCAGTGTCCTGGGTTTCTTCCCAGCTGACGCTGCTGGTGGAGTGAGAGCGCTGTGCTGGCAGCAGCCCTGGCCAGGAAGAACCTGGGGCTGTTGCCAGCTGATCAATTAGTTCTTCCACACATCTGATAGGGTGTGTGAACTCCTGCTGCAGAAGATCACACATGCCACTCTCTATGCCAGCTGCAAGGATGTGGAGAACACATGAAAGATCCTAGAGTCTTACCCGTGGGGTAAGGCTGCCCAAGGTGGGGCAACCCGTGTGGCCAGGCGCGCTTGCCCTGCCCCACTTGGAGCAAGACTGCAGGACCGTGAACAGGCCCGCCTCTGCTTGCATGACTGCACCCTTAAGTTTGTTTCATCCTTGCTCAAAGGAAACCAAGAACTAGGTTTCCTTGGTGGATACAGACAAGCATTAGAGCATTTGTTGGTTTCACAGTGTTTCTTTTACATTTTTGAAATGGACAAAGATTCCAGACTTGTAAGTAGAACTGAGCCAAATTTACAACAAGATAAAAATGTTGTGTGTTTTCTATTAGTAGCAGTTTTCTTAGTGGCACATCTGACTATAGTATCTGGCAATACAGATGGATTCTCTAGCTGTGCTCAAATAAGTGATTATTTACTTTGGACATGCCGTTCTGAAAACGTACTTTACTTTATTAAACCTTTTTCAGCAGCTTAAAGAAATTTCATCTCCAGCATCTGGATGCATTATGGACCTTCCTAGGTCTATGAAATATTGGTGGTAGTTTTAAGACATAAACAGAAATGCTGTTTGGCAAGAGCACATGGAGAAAGACATCTCTTATCCTCAATGTTCCTTTTGGCATCAGATTCAAATAGAGGCCTTGCAATCAATACTCCGAGTTGGATTTCCCAAGATTTTCTGCAGTACTGAACTTAAAGAGGGTTTAGTAGCAGTGACGGATATGGCTGCAAAATACTGAGCCCATTTACTGTTCCGTTGAATCTGGAGTCAATCTGGAGTGAGTGGTTTCAGTCAAAGATAAAGTGCAGTCTTTATGTGCACTTTTTCAAAATTTAGAATGAAAATAAATATTTTCAATTGTTCAGTAGTTCTGAATGGTTTGCCAACTGCAGGATAAAGTTTTGAATGGGTTGGCAAACAATAAGAAACACTGATATGTGCCTTAGGCAAGATTTTCAAAAGTTGTTAGTGATCTGAACTTTGATGCCAACTTAAGCTCCCTGTAAAGAGCCAGAATTTCAGAGTGCTATGTTTTTAACCTTTCAAACCCCATGTACATAGCACTTCTTTTAAATGGTGAGTATGAAATTTGACAAAATCAGTTGCAAAAATAGCAAAAATATTTTCCATTTGATTTCAGGTTTTCAGTGAAATTCCCCAAAATTCCCAAATGCCAACAGTGTTATATAACTCAGTGAGATACCTTCATCTTGGAATTCTGTGTTTTGGTTCAGACACCCATCTCAGAAAAGGATTATAGTTGAAAGAGAACAAGTTGAGAGATGGGTAGTTATGGCAAAATCTTTTATGTAAACTGAAAAGATGTTTAGTCTGGAGAGAAATTAAAATGAGGTATCCTATCCACCCCTCTCCTAAGCCAAGAACCAAGAGGGCACTCAGCAAAATTATGCAATCACTTTAAAACTGATTGAAGGATTTCTGTGGCTTGGCAGCAGTGCATGTTCCTCTTTGCTCACTGTAGCAGGTAATACAATGATCAATTGTCATCCAGACTATTCCTATCTCCAGTGTGGTGTGTGCCTCACTCGCAGCAACACAGAGGAGAGTGGCTCCCCAAGCCACGTCTGATGGCGTATGCCTCTCCATGGGAGAAGCCATACTCTCCTACAGGGTTTTCTGGTCGCATTGGGTGTTTTTAGATGGACTTGGAGGCAGCCTGCCCCTGGAGCTGCTCTGGGGGTGCACTCCTGCGTCCACATGCTTCCAGGCTAACCTGGGTCTGCTTTAGATGGACCCAGAGGGTTCCCCTGACACTAGTCCGCCCATGGGGTGCACACACATACCCATAGAGGTACAAGTGGATCTCCCGATGCTCTAGGCTGGTGCCTGCAACACTTTAGTGTTGCCAGGGCAATGGCCAGCCAGGAGTGGAGCTGCAGTGTGGGTCTGCTGAGCAGACAGACAGCAGCTCCACTCTGAGTTGGTTCCCTGGGTTTGGCCAGCCTCCTCCTCCTCTGGCAGCACTCCGAGATGCTCCAGAGCACTGCCAGCACCTGTTCTGCTGCAGTATCTGGTGGGCCACCTTCAGGCGGACAGGTGAGCCTGGGGGTGAAGTGGGCTGGCAAAGCCACCGCCGCAGCTGTCATCTGTCTGTTTACACCCATTGAGTGAAGCTCCCACTACCCCAGAAGGCCAAGGCAGTGATTGAAGCAGTCCCTTGGATTGTGATATGCAAAAGAGTTACACCCCCCCCCCTCCCATAAGGGACGATTTGTCACTGGTACGACAAGAGTTTGGGGCCAAAAATATCCTATCAAGTTTGCCCAAAAGTGGCTGTGGCTTCTTTTGTTCCTGGGGTAGACTGGGATCCAGGCAGCAGAAGAGGATTATAAAGAGTGTCTTTATACATAACGTCAATGGGTGTCTGATTGTGTCTGAATGTGTGTTTTGACTTTGATATGAACACCGGTTTGGCCCTGTGTTCACCATTTGGCGCTGCTTCGATGCACAGTCCAATTTGGGGCAATTTGGTGTTTTGCTCACCACCCAATCTCAGCATGCAAGCACTGCCGCCTCATTCCCCATGTTGCACCTGCTAACATCCCACGCAATATCATTAGACACAACGTTGGCCACATGTTCAGCCACAACACGCAAATTGTCCTTGTGATGCAGTGGTGTTCACATCGCGTGTTCAACGTGTGGCCAAATTGGTGTTGGAACTGTTATGGTGCTTACACACAACAGCCAAACACGTGCTTCAGGATTTTGACATCCGATTTTTGTTATGTCTAAAGATGCCCAAAGACTTCCACAACTTCAGGAGTGTCAGTGAGCCTTGATAGTATTGATGGCTCCTGACCAGTGAGGTTCTTGTGCCGATTAAAGGCTGTTCCTGGATGAATAGTCTAGACGTTAACCTCTTTTCATGAGAGCTACCAGTACCTACCATCTTTTGGGGGAGATTTCCAGGGGAAGGGTTGATGGGGAACGCTCAGGTTCTTTTCATGTTTTCCAGAGACCTCTTTGAAACAAACACAAGACTTCTGTTGAGTAAAAAATCTCTGTGATGCCCTTTCCTTCTGCAGTTCTTATGAAACCATGTCTTAGAGTGTAGGCCAGATCAATAGTTGCTAAATGTCGTAGAGGCAGCAAGCACCGTGCCCTGTTTTGGTTCTGGGAGCATATTAAAGTATGCTTTTTAGTGGTAAGCCTAGCATGTGATACAGTTATAGGTTTATTTTAGGAAATGATCTTCATTCAGTGTTTACACAGATGTTCTGAAGATTAAAGTCTGGTTGTATACCTTAGCTTTACTATTCTCAGTTTTTATCAGCAATTAATCCCAAAATTGCCAGTTGTTCCAAAATGTAAGTGCCTTTCAAAATTGAGACATCAACTTTTTTTTTTATAAGGAAAAGCATATTAGCACCCTTAACACAAATGAATCCCCTCCTGTAGAAGGCATCACCATCCCAAGCAGAAACGGAAACTGAATTCAGCTCAAACTCCCTGAATTCCTGTCTCAAGAAAATGCATTGAAATTGCCACCCACTCTCCGTCTGGCTGATTAAATAAAATATTGACCCTTTCCAAACACAATATTATCATTCCAAGAATAATATTATCCAATTGTGTCTGAGATTGTTTCAACAGCTCTTAAAAGTGAGCTCACCTGGCACCCCCTATCTGTTCAGATAAAACAACATTGTGTGCCTTTTAAATAGGAAACCGATTTATGCTTATGGATAAAGTTAATCCGCAGAATAATTCTGTGTTAACCTTTCTCCAGAGCGAATATCATTTGCCTGCTATTACTTCCGAAGAAAAGAAGAAAAAGTGCGCCTTTCCGACCCTCCATTGTTCTTTCCCCCTGTACAGAACCATTACTGCTGGGAACCATTCTTCCTCTGTTAAGTTAACAATTTTATTAAAAATAATATCCTGTTTTTGAGCAGCAGTGGTCTTAGTGACAAGTGGCAAAACAATAGCACAACCAGTTCCTGTAACAAACATAGATTACACCAAAAAGCAAAACACAAAGGCCCTATCAAAGCTATGCACTATCTTAGACCTGAGGTGGAGAACCTTTTCCTTCCCATGGGACCACTCTGAAAATTAGTACAAGCTCCAAGGGCCACATAGAAGTTGGGGCCAAGGGCGCCGAAGGGGTGCGCTCAGAAAGGGGAGTGGAGCTGTGCCATGCATCTGTCCCCTGCCTTAGTGTGCATGCCCTTTTCTGCTCCCTTTTTCCCCATCCTTTTAGGTTAGGAATTGGATCCAGGGGCCTAATCCATACACTGGAAAAGGGCCAAATAAAAACTAACCCCGAGATGCATTTGGCCCCCAGGCTAGAGGTTCCCTATCCCTGACCTAAACTTACATTTCTTTTTAGTTTAAATTGGATTTTAAATTGTGCACAGACTTTAGACACAAAAAGAATTTAGCCACAGTATGTTGGTGGTTACCTATCTTCATTTTTTTCTCCTCAAACCCACCTTGCTGCGATGCCTCATTCTGACAGGTACTGAGCCCCTGCAATTCCTATTAAAGTCAATGAGATTTGCACCTCTTAGGATAAACCTTGCCATTCCATTCCATTTCTCCTCATGCATTAATGGGGGTCATTTTTCCTACTCCATCACATGGACTGACTATGACCTTGTCATGTTAAAGTGACAGTTGTGGTGTACTGCTGGTGGGTATCAAACTGACATACCCCATCCTTTCTGTCAGCGTGCCAAGCAGGGCATGCATTCCCAGATAGCAAAAGAAACTCCCTCTGGACAATAGCAGCTATTACAAAGGTTGCTGCAATATGTTTGGATCCACTTCTTTCGTTGTGCTAAGTGCAAAGTCAGACAGTGTGTTTCCCAAATATTGAGAATAATGAGCATTCTGTATTTTCTTCCTTCTTCAGGAGTTATTGATTCTCAAATATCTACACTTTGGTGTATCTCAGATAAGCTTTTCACCTAGTGCCCTGCTGCATTTACAAAGAAGATCGTCATTATGGCACAGTTAATAATAAGAACTTGATGTGGATAAAATTGATTGATTTGGATCAGAGGTGGGGAACATTTTCTCTCCCAGAAACTACTTTGAAAATTAGCACAAGCTCCAAGGTCCACGTAGAACTTGTGGATGTGTTGCTTAAAGGGTGTGATCAGGAAGAAGAGATCCAGATCATGAATCTGTCCTCTGTCCTTGGGTGATTTCAGACGTGACGGGGCGCCTATTGGCCCCATCACAGAATCACTTTTTAATTCCCCGCGGGAATAAAAATGGCCCATCAACAGATGAGCCGGCTGATTCCGGCGGGGAATCTGGGGAGGGGGTGGGGCGGCGCGGCGCAACATGCTGCCGCACAGCCCTGCCCCCCCACACTCCCCCAGCAGCCTGCCCTCCTGGAGACGAGCAGGCGCAGCGGCCAGTGTGGCCGCTGCGCCTGATACCGTCACGGGGTCTGGGCCACAGCCCGGAATCGGCGGCGGTAACAGACGTTACCGTCCACCGATTCCGGGCCATGGTTC
Organism: Sphenodon punctatus; assembly: GCA_003113815.1. Lineage (NCBI taxonomy): Eukaryota > Metazoa > Chordata > Lepidosauria > Sphenodontia > Sphenodontidae > Sphenodon > Sphenodon punctatus. The sequence continues at coordinate 6,980,615 of QEPC01004358.1, read as the reverse complement.
AGTTAACCACGCTTTCGGAGATGGTGCCTGGACCATCCTCGAAAGCGTGGTTATTTTGCTCACCGCCGGTGGTTGACCATGGTGAACATCTAGCGGCGAGCAACCAGACGTTACGGGACCATTCGCCACCACAGAAGATTGTCCATGGTTGAGCGTGATCTCGTAACATCTGAAAATACCCCTTGTCTGCTCCCTTCCCCTGAGCTCAGTCTTTCAGTGTTTGGGGGATAGGAACTGGATCCAGGGGCCAGACCCAGGAACTGGAAAGGGACCAAATAAAAACTAGCCACGGTTCACATTTGGCCTCTGTGGCCCCTTCTCACCCCCACCCCATAAATGGCCTGGCTTTTTTGTGAATATGAAGGAAATAAAAGCCTGTTATGCTAACTCTGGTTTATTGTACTTTAAATGTGTCTTTTAAACACGAAAAATTGTTTTAAAAAACACTATTAGCCCTTCATTCGGGCTCTATGCAAAAGATTAAAATAAATTCAGATCTTATTAATCATTCTAACATTTTTTGAAGTGCAGCTATATAACCATTAAATTTACATAAGTGTCAATGTTATATTGTTAAAAAAAAGTTTCTGGCAAAAACCACAACAAACAAAATTCAGACTGCTGGCTCTTCTTCTTCGCTCGAGGTCCAAGAAGGAACACTACTCCATGGATACACATTCTCCTGGTTGATTACTTCACTGCCAGTAACTCTGGCAGGTGTTGTGGTAATTGTTAACATTAGAGGTTTCATACCGAATTGACATATTCCTATTTGACAAGGTTTTGTCACATGATGAAAGCCACTCTTTTGACCCTGCTGATCTCACTTTGCTGCTGATTGTATAGAATCTACCTACCTTGTATTTCTCTGACCTTCAAGTCCTGAACCTGAATTTCTTGGCTAGTTTGTCTCTACTGTTTTAGAGGAGAAGAGAATAGAGCTTTCAGATTTCAGAAGTTTAGGAATTTACTGGAAAAGTCCAGCTGCAGCAACCAAATAGAAAGAAAAAGAACTTTTATCCAAAGTATATTAATTGGTCAGTATTTGGAGGCATTGGTATTTATTTCCTCCCTTAATCTCAATGATGAGGCATTAATGTATACTCAAGTATTTTTCTCAAGTGCAATGTTTCAGGTCAAATTTTAGTGACTAAAAGCCTGCTCCTTAATGTGCCCGGTTCGGTTAGTGCCTAAAATTCAATAAAGTTCTCAACTCTGCTCTTTAGAAGATTGTATCCTGTAGTTTCAGACAGGCATCAGTGTGCTCTGGTTGGTCCAGGTCTCTACTTGTGGCAGGTTTTTTTATTGGCTGTTTCTTGTTGGACAAACATTTCTGTGTTCTTGATTGTTTGGAATAGTGATTCCTGCATTTGTCCCACACCCCAGAAAGACACTGACACCAAGAGTTGGGTTAAAATTAGGCCGCACCAGTTTATTAAAACTTATTCGATTAAGGAGGGGGCTATGCCCCTTCTAGTCCTGCAAACTTAACTATTAACTCAGTTAATAATACTACTCATAAACTTGAGCGGTCTGAAGTTCCTCAGTACCGCCATAACGCTAACTATAGCTGCTGCAAATGTCACACCTGTCCGGCCGCCCCAAGCCGGATCAGGAGGCCCTTGCCAACTGTGACCCTAAGAAGGAATCGAGGAGATGCCCCCGTTGCCTTGGACCGCCTCTGTCCTAAGGCCCCGGGGTTGTCCCCCTCGCCCTCGCTCTGAAGTGATGCTGGCCGGCCGGCTCTAGTCTTCACTCAGAGCCCACCTCTTAAGGAGATGACTTGGCAGCAGACTATCCCTATTTCTAAACTAACTATCTCGCAGGACCCCTGCCAATAAAGACTGCCAGCTTCTGCTTGGCTAGTCTTGCCCCCTCCCCAACTACCTAAGTAGCCTGTCCAATTGTTCTTGTACGGCCTTGAGATAGATTTCGAGCCCTTCATCAGACAGGTGCACACCATCTACCCTGTATAGCTCGGGCTTGCTAAATTTAATTTGAGGGTGCCGAATTACTTGGCCACCCATTTCTTGCACTAGTTTTCCAATTTCTTTGTTAACCTTTTTCCTAGCCCTGTCCACCTTACTTGGGCGCACGGCGTTCCTCCAGTTTATCCGTTCAAGCATCTCAGACCATACGAACACAGTTTTTGGGAGAATCTCTCTTGCCACGTGTAAATCCCTCTTGATACTGGTGACCAGGTGGAGACCTGTGTCGACCGGCAGGTTGTTCTCTTCCAAGTGGATAACGAGTATGTCTGGATGCTGTCGTGATGCCAGGGAGTGGATCAAGGGCAGGAACTGGGCCCACTTCATCCCGCTCCGGCCTCTCCACGACACATTTGCCAGATGACCCAGACCAAGCTGGGTTCCCCAATAGGAGCGTCCTGCACGTCTCCCGGCCCAGTAGACAATACTGTGGCCAGCTATGATGACCTGCTGCTGCCGGCCTGGCAGCTCGCTCCCTACGAAAAAACACAATGATTGTTAACTAATTCCACTCTCAGTGTGCCCATCCTTATTCCTAAGCACTGGGCCCTGCTATAATTGAACTTTTCGAACGTACGATCGGTACGCTCCCGATCTCCATCGACCTATCACCTTTACTTGCTGCTCAGATAATCCCGCAGCTGCCGCACAACTAGCTGCTCCATTCTGAAAGGAGTGTGAGCCAAATTCCTGAGCTGGCAAACCTAGCCCCTTTAACGCTCTGTTCATTACCGCCGAAAATTGATATTTCGTGAGATTTGAGCCGTTTTCGTGAATGAACAAGTGACCCCTTCTGTTTGGGCGCTTACCCATATATTCAACCACTGCTTTAACGGGGCAAATGTCCTCTTCAACTATCCTGGCTAGTTTTATCAATTGTCCCCTTCTGCGCTGATCTGTCTTAGACCCCCTTAACACTATCTCCAGCCCTTCTGTCCCCACCTGGACATCCTCTATGCATAAGACAGGACCTGCCAGATTTTTTGCGGATGCAATTGCCAGCTCGCCCATGCGGAAGGCCCCAAAAAAGGCCAATTTGAACACTGTTTGGAATAACCGGGTTTCAAAATCAGAAAAACACACCCTGTGGCGTTGCTGGCACATGCCTCGCAATATTGTCGGCGTAATGGGCTTCCTGGCATCGCCGCTTCTTGGAGACCCTCGCTCCCACCCTTCTATCATTTTCCGCATAAAAAATCCCCCGCTAGGAGATTGGAAGCCGGCGAGTTTATTGTAAAAAGTTAAGGCAGCCAGTTTTCCGGCAGTAGTGCTTGGTGCCAGCCCTCTATTTTTTAAGTTCACTGCAAACTGCAGTGTCTGGGCCTCCGTAATTGGGAACTGTGTGCTCCACCCCTCCTTGCTCCTAAATTCTTGGAATTCTACCAAAGCCTGACTGTAAGCTGCCCTTGTGCGTGGTGCAAGTGAACCCTGTACTGCCTGAAACATTGTCACAGTCCAATGTTCCAGATCCCCTCGGGCAGCTCCTCCGGTTCGATCCTGGCTCCGGGTGCCAATTGCCTGAACCGTTCCATCTGTTGGCGAGAGAGTGCGTCGGCTATGCCGTTGCTAATACCCAGCACGTGCTTAGCCGTGAACAATATGTTGTTAACCAGGCATTGCTGTACGAACCCTCTCACCAATCCCATCACTCGCCTCGAGTGGCATGATAACGAACTCAACACCTGCACCACCACGAGGTTATCGCACCAAAACAGAATTGTTTTGTTTGCGAATTCCCTCTCCCATATGTGTATTGCTACCACTATGGGGAACAGTTCTAGGAACGTCAAATCTCTAGTCCAGCCCTCTAAAACCCACTTCGTTGGCCACAAAGCCGAACACCACCTCCCTGCCCAATAAACTCCAAAACCCATAGAACCGGCAGCGTCGGAGTGTACCTGGAGCTCTGCCTCCATCAACCACCTCTGCCGCCATATACTGACTCCATTAAAATTCTGGAGGAAGTGGAGCCAAGTTCTCAGGTCGTCCCTCATGTCGGCGGTGATCCTAATGTGGCAGTGTCCCGGTATGTTGGACCCCGTATTTTCGTACAGCCTGGATAGGAAGGCATAGCCTGGCGCTACTACCCGGCATGCAAAATTGAGGCTCCCCATTAGGGCTTGGAGCTGCTTGACTGTTGTTTTGGGGCACCCTAACAGTGTTTCGATATCCTTGACCAAAGCCACCAATTTATTGACCGGCAAGCGTGACACTTGCTGCTCGGTATCCAATTCCACTCCTAAAAAAGTGAGTACTGACGATGGTCCCACCGTTTTTTCCAGAGCCAGGGGTACCCCTAGTTCCCCTGCCATAACCTGGAAATCCTTAAGGGCGTTCCTGCAATCCTCTGTATTCTTTTTCCCCAAGAACAAAAAATCATCAATATAATGCAGTATATATTGCGATTTTGTTCTTTTTCTGGCCAGCCATTCCAGAAGGGAGCTAAAACGCTCAAAGGCCGAGCACGATATGGAACACCCCATGGGCATTGCCTTATCATAAAAATACCGGCCTTCGAACTGGATCCCGAGTAGCTTAAAGCTGTCGGAGTGGACTGGCAGCAAGCGAAATGTGGATTTAATGTCGCATTTCGTAAGGATCGCCCCCTTTCCGCACTCCCTTGCCATCTCTATTGCGGCATCTAATGATGCATAATGAACTGAGCACAGCTCAGGAGGTATGGCATCATTCACGGACATTCCCCTGGGGTACGAGAGGTGGTGTATAAGCCGGAACTCTCCTACCTGCTTTTTGGGCACAATGCCAAGGGGGGACACATGTAAATCAGGGAATGGCAAGGCCGCGAAGGGGCCCACAATACGGCCCTCTTCGAGCTCCTTCCTAAGCTTGGTGGCCACCAAGTTCTCCCTCCCTTCGACTGATTTCAGGTTCCGTACCCAATTTCTAGTTGCCTCGAATCTTGCCGGGATGATAAAGCCATTCTTGAAGCCCGACACTACATACTCTACTTCGCCAATCATCGGACAGCCCGTGAGGGCTTCCTGTAACACCCTATGATTGACCGGCGTTGGGGCCCTTTCCTCCACCTTGGGGCTGGTTATTTCCGGTTCCCTGTTTCCCTTGCTGTTTACCCCATGATGGGCCCCGCATTCTGTTACAGCTAACTTCTGGGTGTCCTCCCCCACATAAGGTGCAAGCATGCCGAAAATGGCACACGGAGTGGGCGCAACCCCCCGACCTGTTAAAGTCCCAACAGGTCGTTCCCTTCTGACTTCTCCGGCACCCACCCTCCCAAAAGGGATCATTCATAGGAGCAACCCCCCCTCTGGACAGAGTGTGTCAGCTGTCGGTCCTATGTGTCCCGACCACATTAGACATGCACTCAACCCATAGGTCAGTCGCATAAACATCCCATCTGATCCCTGGTGTAATCGCTGCCCATTTTCTAAATCCCTCGTCATAACAGAGCCACGCCCCTGGGCTCCCAGAGTCATACGCCCTGCGTACGATGTCGAGGTACTTGATCAATTCCATTGCCCTTTCAGGGGCATCCTGAATCATCACTCCTATCAGCACCAAAATGGCGGCTGACCAATTATTCCAATTTCTCTCCACCTTGGGGTGCTTAAATCTCTTTGTCTTTTTCTTTCTCTTTCGAGTTCGGATCTAGTGCTGGTTCAGTGTATAGGAGTGAGAATATGTCGACGTATTCTCCTTTCCAAATCTTTTCCCTGGTGTGGTGGGCCAAATGGGCACCCACAGGCGCACCTACCGCCGCCCAAGTGCCTGGCTCCCGCTGAGTTGTTGCGGTCGTATCGACCTTCCCCTTACACAAACTACATGCCTCCTGTTGCTGGGTGGCTGTCGAGGCACCCATTTCTCCTTGTGTACCTAAACCTGTCTGTTTCTGACTGGCTTCGGGCGCTCTCACCGCGTCCCCTTCAGGCCATGGTACCCAAGACCCGACCCACCCCATTCGCACTTCCCCTTGGGGTTCCGCCTGTGTGGTTTTCTCCTTGCTCCCTGTGTTACCCCCGTTCCCGCCTTGGCATTGCAGACAGTGCGCGCACTTACCTCTGGGCTCGCAACTAGGACCTGCACCCACGTGCACCATTAGGTCGTCATGCATCTGCACACGTTGATCCCTCTGTCTCGTCCCCGTCTCCTTGGGTGGGGTTGGCAGGCATGCTGTACTTTTCTGCTGCCGCACGGGCTGTGCGCCTGGTTGCTGACGTGCTTCTGCGAGCCCATCCACTTTTTTCTCGAGGGCCTCGAAACAGCCCATAAATGTGGTGAGAGTCTCCAGAACTGCTGACAGCTGATTGCCTCGTGCCCGCTGGGCTGGTGGTTCTTCCCCGTCGTCCCTGTGTGGAGACAAATGGCGCCTTCCCCCTCGCCTGGGCGGGGGGGGAGGCCCCGCCGGGTGTTGCCCGGCTTCTTCTGCTGGGGCCCGGGGTTCTAGTTCCCCCGGCTCTTGTGCATTCGTGGGGACTGAGGCCCCCGGTGCCACTCTGTCTCGGTCTGGATCTTCCCTATACCGTACCGGGGGCTGCACTGTTCTCGTGCTAGCCCTCGGTCCCTTGTTCAGTGTTGGCCTTCCAGCCCCCATGGCTGGGATGCTCTCGCTCACTCCCTCTCGCACACCCTGCCTCTGCCCACCTGCGGCTTCACCCCCTTGCGCCGGTTCGGGTGCTAGTTCTTCGCTTTCGGGAACCCCCGTGCCCGCTTGCTGGTCACTGGGGGCCTGTTCCTGGCTCGTCAGAGTGGATTCACATCCACTCATTCGGGCCTGCAGGGCTTCGAGGACCTCCTCAATCCTCTTTGCCAAGGCCTTTTTGGCTTGGCCTTTGCCCTTCTTCCTACCATTTCCTTTTGCCATATCTGCTCCTCCCCACGACCTGCTTGGTCCCCGCAGGTGTATTCCCCCAGAGAAGGTGGCTCCTTAATTGACTGCTCAGCCAGACCCTTCCTTGGGGGCCTTCCTTGTGCCTAATTTTCCTGGCACAACTGGGGGTGGTTCCCAACTCGTGGCCCCCCCTGCCTTAAGTCAGGCTTCGCCCAGCTATTGGCCCCCTTTATGCCTCCCACGGGTACTCCCAGTCCTGTTCTGTTCCCTTTGCCTGAGGAGGGCGGGCCCCTTTTACCCCCGGCTCTGCCTCCCCCGGTTCCTCGAAGGGGCTCCCTCAACTATGACCCCTTCTCAGGGGGTTCCCTCTGAGCCCCCACCTTGTTGTGACCCTCCTTGCGGTAGGGCAGTTCACACTGAGGCTTGTCCTGGCCTCTGATCCCTTCTCCGCGCCTCCTTTTTCCCCCGCTCTTCAATTTGATCGGTGCAGCCGCTCCACGCTGCACACACGATGAGTTGCAGGCGCGGAATGGCCGCTTCGCGCCTGTGTCCAAGATGGCGGCCACAAAGTCTCTTCTCACGAGACTTCGCCCAGGCCGCTTCCTTCGCCGTGCGCCCCCGCCCTAGGCCTTTCTTGCTCCAGCTGGGGGTGGGGGAGGGACAAAAACCACCGCCCCGCGAGCCGCTGCCCACATCGGGAAGGGCCACGTGGCGACGGGGCTTGTGCAGTGAGACTGGCCTAGATAACTCTTGAGGTCCCTTTCAGCTCTGTGACTCTGACTCTGACTTGCCCTGTTTGAAAAGGAGCTTGCATTAAAAGATCCCTTCATCCAACCCCATCTCCTCCATATTGGGCTGGATGTTCAATGGAGTTCACACTCAGGTTGTCACATGCTTACTTCCCATTTTAGGCAAAGAAGTAAAGAAATTTCTGATTGTGTTGAGCTCCCAGAAGTTCTGTGCATATGTCCAATTGTGCAAAGAAAGCTATTGTTAAAATGTGTTTCATAATGAGAATTCACCCAAGCACACCTAAACTAAACTAAACTAAACTAAACTAAACTGCCTGAGTCAGACCAACGGTCCATCTTAGCCCAGTATTGTCACAACCTGACACGGCAGCAGGGGTTTCAAATTCAGGTCCAAATCCAGCTCTTCCAGGGTCTCTGGCAGAGACCATCACAGCATGCTACCTGAGACCCCTCCAAGCCCCCAGCAGAGGTCTCCCCCAGAGGTCCTGAAGTGGAGATGCTGGGGATTGATCCTGGAAAGCACGCGCTCTTACCACCTTTGACCATGTTTTGACATTCTGAGAATTAGGATACATTATTGAAAGTGTCATTTGGACATTCTACTGGAGATAGTACTCATATCTGATGGAATTTGTGCTCCTTGCAACTCATGTGTAGGGGGTGCCATCTGATGATTAGATCTAGGGAGTATGAATCAGAAACACCTTCCATTTTACTAAGTGGCTTAAGCAAGGCTCTTAACTAGCAATGTGTTTGAAATGCACACAACCACAGTCGTTTTAGGTCATTTTGGTAACTGACTAGTACATGTAGATGCCAAATACATTTTAAAACTCAACTTGTCTGTCAGTGTGCACATTCTGAGGGCATGTTGGGGGGGTAGTAGGTCAGGTAAGGTATTTTCTTATGAGTTCATTTCTTTAGGAAGATATATAGACCAATATATGTCCTGGATAATAAGGCTGCAATTTAGTATGAAATATGATCTCTTCAGCCTAAGTCCAGGGATCTTAATATGTTAGTGCAAGTGTGTGTCACTGTTGCCATTACCAGAAGATGTATGATCTCTCCTTATTTACTTATGATTATTACCGATCATCTTAACAAGCAGGTTATCAATATACAAAGTACAGGAGAAATTCATTTATATTATTCTGTCAATATCGAGGTCACTTTTATAACTAAAAAGGGTTGAGCATAAAGGGTAGATGGAATATACAGGACCAAACCCTTTGCATCTAATTTAGGTATTTTTCTGCTTGTCTCAGAGATTTAGGGTGATGTGTTGGATGTCTTAAGTCAACTGAGTTTGGGGCCAAGATCTGCATTGTTGTTTACATTCTCCACAGAGACTTGTGTTATAACTGGGTTCAAATTATGATGCAAATAGAAATTTCATCAAATGTAACAAGTTAGAGTATGGTAACTTTGAAGAGAAATTTCATTAGCATTTACAGTATTTTCATTGAAATTTTGATTCCCCCCCCCCTCCCCAGTATTTGAAATTCCAGTAGTAGCACTTTGTATTGCAGTTCAGGAGCCTTGTATCACTGCTTAACCTCTAGTTGGGTATTTATTTGTCAGAAGTTGCACTGTGTATATTTTTAATGGGTAACTGAAGTCCTTAAAGGAGGAAGGTAGTTCTTTGTGTGCTTCCCAGCTGTTCTCCCTGTTAGTTCCTTGGATGTCTACACAGATGATAAATAATAATAATAATAATAATAATAATTAATACATAAATACACCTCCCATGTGTGGACAGTCACCCATTGTATGGCTTCTTGTTTTCCATTGCCACTGAGGCCATGTCCACACACATACAACTAAACCAGTTTAACAAAGCCAAAGTAACTGTTCAGACTTTAGTAACTCACTTTGGTGTCACTTATGCTACACACCCATTTAGTACTTCTACTATCTGTCCTCAGTTTCTATGGGCGTTTTCAGACAAGACACTCCTCACCCACTACCCACCTACTATACATGTTACAGGGCACCCCTAGGGCAACACTGCAGCCCTGCAATGTGTATATTAGGTGGGTGGAGAGTGTCTTGTCTGAAAATGCCATTAGTCATGAAAGTGCACACAATGGGTATTTATAGATGGGCGTGGGACTACCTGCCCCTGGAGCTACTCCGGGGGTGCACCCCTGTGTCCACCCTCTCTCAGCCCCTCCTGGGTTCACTTCAGACAAACCCAGTGAGTTCCCCAGGCCGTGATCTGCCCATGCAGTACCCCACTACCAACATAGAGTTGCAGGTGACTGCCCAACACTCTAGGCTGGTGCTCACAACTCTATGGTAAGGAAGTAGTGGAAGTGAAATGGAAGTGAAGTGGAGCTGCAGTGTGGGTCTGTGTATCAGATGGATAGCAGCTCCGCTTTGGGCAGTGCCCCGCCGGATTTGCCCAGCCTGATCTGCTGGCAGCACTCTGGGCTGTTCCGGAGTGCTGCTGGCAGGGCTGCCCTGGAGCAGCCACAGCCTGCCCTGCTTCAACATCTGATGGGGGCACCTTTAGATAGATGGACCATGCAAGGGTGAAGCAGGCTGGCGCGACCAGCACCAGGGCAGCTCGTCTGTCTGAAAACATCCAATGACACCCATCCCTTCATGGCTTGCACTCAGGGCATTCCAGGACAAGCTCTATAGAGTTCTTGGCCAAAGAGACACTTCACTCTGCAACCTGGGATTGATTTGTATACCGTGTTCAGTTCACCAGCTGAACATGGAAAGGGTAGGGTTCACAGATAGAGCTAAAACGAAAAATCTCTGCAAATTCTGTTTCCAACGGAAACACCTTTTTGGCCTTCATTCGCAAAAGGAGGAAATCTACTGGCATTTTTTACATTTTGAGGGATTTCCTGCCATTTCAGTAATTTTTGGTACTTTCTGGTTAATACCGGAAATTACCAAAACGTTTGGGAAATAGCAAAAAATCACAGAAAATATCTGTAGATTTCCTCCTCTCTCCTGAAAGGTCAGTATTTCCTTACTGAATGAGAGCACCTGTTCTTGCTTCAGGCCTACTGGGAACTTTGCTTTTAAAATGAAAGGGAGTATCTGTTCCCAATTTTTCTGTAGTACGTACTTTGCCTCCTGCTCTGGAATACCATTGCTTGATGTGTGAATGATATCCAGGTACAAGTGAGTTAAGGACATATTAAAATGATTTAGCTGGAAGTGTGAATGAGGCCTGAGGCAAGGACAAGAGAAAATGGGTTTAATTTGCAACAACAACAAAAAAAAACCAAACAGATTTGGGTTAAATATTAGGAAGATGTTCTCAGTTGTAATAATGGCTGGGCAATGGATTAGTTACAGAGAGATGGCTGTGGAATCTTCTTCACTGGAGGTTGAGAGAGACTGGATAGATGGTCGGGGATGGTTAGGTCCAGCCAATCCTTTGTCAGTGCAGGGGGTTCGACTTTATTCCTGTGGCCTCTTCCAGCCTCATGAATCTAAAGGCTACTCAGCACTGTCAATAAGTCCTTCTAGTCATATGCAGAGTAATTCTATTTTAACTTACCAGCAGTGACATAGCAAGACTGTGGTGGGCCTGAGTTAATTTCCCAATTGTAGCCTCCCCCCAACCAAGGTCAATGAGGCAGGCTCTTGGAGCTGGAGGGTGGACTGACCTATGAAGGTGGCACCACCACAGCTCCTAGCAGTAGCAGCCCCACCAGGAAGTTTTAAGAGTGGGTGGGAATGGAGCACAACACTCCACCCTCATCTACTCTGAAAACTTCCTCCATGATGGGGCTCTTTGCAAGCATCCTGACTCTGAGCACCACTAGGAAATGTTCAGGTTGGGTGTCAGTGGAGTGCTAGCCACGCTGTCTCCCACGGCCACTCTGAAAATTTCCTAGCAGTACTTACTCTGCTTTCAAAAGACCCCTTAGAGTCTTGGACCCAGGCTCAACTAAACTCCCACATTCCATTGTAGCTATGCCCTCTGCTCACCAGGTTCATTGTCTGGCTTAATTTTAGCAAGACTGGTGAGACAAGAGATAAATGCAAGAAATGTATGTCTCTTTATTCACCTACATTAGAAAATATGACTCCCTAGTGACTCCCTACTGAAAGGGACAGAGGTGGCTGTTTGCCAACCAGACCTATTGTAGCAGGGATGGGCTCACCAGGGGTGAGTACTCGAACTATTACCCAGACAGTCACTGTCTTTGGGGAATTTGCTTTGCGGTCCTTTAATTCTCCACGCTGTCCATGTGCAAAGTCTCCACCAGTATCCAGACTTTTTACTCAGTTTTCCCTGGGCCAGGCACACTCCTTCTGCAACCCAGAGGACACTCAGCTCAGGCAACCTCTGGGCCTAGCTCCCCTTCAGCTCCTGCCTCCTTTGTAATCTCCTTGTACTGAGCTTGACTGGTTCAGGCTTTAACTCCTGGGCTGGTTCTACCACACCCTTCTGTCCTCTACTCTGTGCAGCACCTGCAGTCCTGCTAGCACCTGTAACCTGGCTGGTGCTAGATCTCTTAAAGGGCCAGTGGCTCACAGGGGCTCTGCCCTATTACACCTATCGTTTCACGAGGTGTGCTGTCTCCCCAATGCTCAAATCCAGGAAGTGACAGAAAGGTTGCCGAAACTCATCAAACTCACTGATCATTATCCATTCCTGCTCATCCATGTGGGAACAAATGATACTGCTGGGCACAGCCTTGAGCGTATCACATCGCTCAGACTATGAGGCTCTGGGAAGGAAGGTGAAGGACCTTGTGGCACAGGTGGTGTTCTTGTTGATCCTTCCTGTTGAAGGTTAGAGGCCTAAGAACTGAGAGAATAGTGGAAGTGAATGACTGGCTACGCAGATGGTGTCGACGTGAGAGGTTTTTTGGATCACTGTCTATGCTTCCATAATGAAGGCTTTCTGGAAGACTGGGAAGACCTCACAAAGACTGGGAAGAATGTGTTTGGCAGGACCCTAGAGAACCTGGTCAAGAGGGCTTTCAACTAGATCCTGTGAGGGATGGAGACAAAATGTACAAAGGTAAGTAATAAAGACTGGAATTTGTGTGAGCTATTGGGAACTGGGAGAGTTGTGGGAGTGCCTAGTAATCCCCAGGAAAAAATAGTAGGGAGCCATTGGGACATAATACTCATGGTCTTTGATGTCTGTACACTAATGCACAGAGTATGGGAACTAAACAGGATGAACATGAAATCATAAAACAGAAAGATAAATATGATGTAATAGGTATTACTGAGATATGGTGCAATGATTCCCATGATTAGAATGTAGTAACTGATACCGGTGTGCACCGGCCCGCATGTTGTTTTCGTTTTCATTTTCGTTATTCAAAAATGTCATTTCCGTTATCATTATTAATGACAATGTCGTTTTCATTTTCATTGTCGTTATCATTGTTATCATTTTTGGCATCGTTTTGATATTATTTTTGGTATCATTTTTGTTATTCTTTTCGGTATCGATATTCGTTATCATTATTGATATCAGTACCATGTCAAACAAAGATTTTATTTTTGATATCAGTATCATTATTGATTCTTGTGCATAACTAATATTTATCTAAATCTAAGGGAGACAGGGGAAGGGGAAAGGAAAATATATTATCTAATCAATTATCTATATAACAATTCTAATCTAATCTATATGTCTATAATATATATCTGTATCTAATCTATACTACCTATCTCTATATAATGTACAGGGGGGAGAAGGACAAGGAAAGGGAGAAGGTAAAATGTAGGGTATGAGGAAGGAAAGATATTGGTAGGAATACCAAATAAATAAATAAATAAATAATACAATGAGGGCTAGGGAAGATTTTTTATGTGCAAGGATCACAGTTCTGTAAAGGCAACCTGACAAGCAGAGCTCTCACACAACGGAGAGAAAAAACCTGACCCTCCCATTATAAAGGGTTGGAGTGCCCTCCCCCAGCAGCCCCCTGATTGGTTGTGGGAGGCAGCAGGCATTGAGCAATCACAGAGTCCCATGAGACTGCTGAGGCCTGCTTGTGCTGCTCATTGGCCAGGGATACATCCATCAGATACTGCTGAGCTACTCGCCCCTCCCAACACAGGTACAGTTCAAGAGTTCAACCCTGTTAAGACTCCGAGATGTCTGCTCCCTCTTCCCCTCTCTCCATTTTCCCTCCAAAACCCAACTGCCACAGCTCTAATAATGACAATGATAACAACATTGTCATTTTTGTTTCTTGTTACCGTTTTTGGTATTGTTTTTGATATCGGTATCGATATCATTATCAATATTGTTACTGTTATCGTTCCTGTTATCGGTATTCTTGTTTGTTGTTTTTGGTATTCTTGGTTGTTGATTTCGTTATCATTGTCGTTATTCTCAGTTGTCGTTTTCGTTATTGCAATAACGAAAACGAAAACAGCAATTTTCATTATCGTTATTGTAATAACGAAAACAACATGCACACCCCTAGTAACTGAAGGATATAAATGATTCAAAAAGAATAAATGCAACAGAAAGGGAGGGGGAGTAGCATTATATGTCAGAAATGTATATACCTATACAGAAATCCATGAGAGTGAGCATCACAGTCCTGTTGAGAGCATCTGGCTAAAAATAAAAGGAGAAAGAAATAAAAACAATATCATGGTTAGAGTCTACTACAGACCACCAAACCAAGCAGGAGAGGTGAGTGATGCTTTCCTAAAGCAGATTGCAGAACTTTCAAGGAGGCAAGAAGTAGTAGTAATGGGGGACTTGAACTACCCTTATATCTGTTGGAAGATGAACTTTGCAAAGCATGGAATGTCCAGTAAATGATTCACTTGCCTTGCTGACAATGTCATCTTTTAGAAGGTGGAGGAAGGTACGAGATTATCAACTATCTTAAACTTGATCCTAGCCAACAGAGAGGGAAGCAAAGTGGTTTAAATTATATCTTTTATTGGACCAACTGCTGTTGGTGGAAATAGGCACGTTTTTGGGCCATACAGGACTCTTCCTTGGGCATGTAGCATAGCCAGTCAAAAATATATAAACTGAGCAAATTCAGGGCAGCATATAAAGAGGCAAGAAAGGGTGGGGTTAGATAAGACGAGGTGACTAGGGGGTGTTATTTGATAGGGAGAAGAGTGCCAGACATAAAAAAACAAAAAACCCTAAGGTATACAAACAGGGCTATTATGGATGTGTAGAAGACAGATATTGGTGTGGGATAAAAGGAAAACAGCTACGGTGAAGTGACCCTAACCAACAGGGAAGACTTGGTCAATGAGCTGAAAGTAGTGGGAAGTTTGGGGGGAAGTGACCATGTAATTTTAGAATTCGTGATCTTAAGGGAAGGAAAAGGTGAGCAGTCAAACATGTACATTGGACTTTTGGAAAGTTGATTTTTATTAAACTCAGGGAAATGCTAGGTATTCCATGACTAAATAATCTAAAGGAGAAAGGAGTCCAAGATAGATGGGCCTTTCTGAAAAATGAGATACTGAAGGCACAGTCACTAAAAATTCCAAGGAGAAAGAAAAATGAGAGACATCTAAAGAAACCAATGCGACTGCACAAGGAGCTTAATGGTAAACTGAGGACATGCATAAGAAACGGAAGGAGGGACAAACCTCCAGAATGTGTAGAGATGAGTAGCCCAAACATGTAAAAACAATTGCCTCAAACCTATGGCCCGCTGATCCCTGTGCGCAAGCCGTGTGCGCGCAATTTGCATGCAACACAATTTGCCAGTGATGTGGATGTGTGTGGGTCCTGTACAGCTGCGCACACACATGGCTCCGTGCAGAATCCGCAGACCATGGGATATGGGCCAGTGTCAGGAAGGCTAAAATCAAAATGAGCAAAGGCTAATGAGGGATGCTAAAAACAACAAAAAGGGATTTCCAGGTATGTTAGGAGTAAGAGAAAGAATAAGGAAATGGTAGATCCACTGCTTGGTGAAGATGGTGAAATGTTAACAAGTGACAGAGAGAAGATGGAACTGCTCAATTCCTATTTTGCCTCAATCTTCTCCCACAAGGGAAAGGATATCCAACCTGGCAAAAGTAGCATGAATGATAAGGGGAAAAGATTGCAGCTCAGGATAGATAAAGAGATAGCCAGATAATACCTAGCTACTTTAAATTAGTTTAGTCTTTGGGGCCAGATGAATTACATTTTAGAGTACTGAAGGAACTTGCTGATGTACTCTCATAACTTCTGTATATCATCATTGAGAACTCTTGGAGAATGGGTGAGGTACTGGGAGTCTGGAGACAGGCATATGTTGTCCCTATCTGCAAAATGGGGAAAAAGGAGGATCCGGGAAACTATAGACTGGTCAACTTGACACTGATACCTGGAAAAATACTAGAACAGATTATAAAGCAGTTAATCTGTACGCATCTAGAAAACAATGCTGTGACTAGTAGTATACAACATGGATTTGTTAAGAATAAATCATACCAGACTAATTTTATCTCCTTTTCTGACTAAATTACTAGTTTAGTGGATCATGGGAATTCTGTGGACATTATATATCTTGATTTAAGCAGTCCCCCATGATATCCTCATTGACAAACTGTTAAAATGTGGGGTAGATGATACTACCATTTGGTGGATTAGGATTTACAGCTGGTTGAAGAACTGTGTTCAGAGTGCTCCTCCATGGCTCCTCATCAATCTGGAGAGAAGTATTGTGCGGGCTGCTGCCGGGTTCTATCCTGGGCCTGGTACTGTTCAACATCTTTATTAATGACTTGGATGAATGAGTAGAGGGAACGTTTATCAGATTTGAAGATGGCACAAATCTAGGAGGAATAGCCAGCACTTTAGATGACAGAAATAAAATTTAAAATGATCTTGATAGGTTGGGAAATGGCTGAAACTGACAAAATGTAATGCTACAGAGAGAAATGTAAAGTTCTTTATTTAGGTAAGAAAAATCAAATGCACAAGTATAGGATGGGTGATGTGGTTTGGCAGCAATACATGTGCAAAGGATCTGGGGATTGTAGTTGATCACAAACGAAACATGAGTCAGTCAGCAGTGTGATGCAGCCATAAAAAAGGCTAATGCAATTTTAGGCTGCATTGACAGACGCATCATGTCCAAGTCATGAGAAGCAATAGTTCCACTCTATTCTGCGCTGGTCAGACGTCATCTGGATTACTGTGTCTAGTTTTGGGTTCTGCACTTTAAGAAGGACATTGACAAATTGGAACACGTTCAGAGGAGGGCAACAAAAATTGTCAGGGGTCTAGAAACCAAGTCCTGTGAGGAAACCAAGTCCATGAAGGAACTGGGTGTGTTTAGCCTAGAGAAGAGAAGACTAAGAGGGGACATGATAGTGGACTTCAAATATCTGAAGGGCTGTCACATAGAGCTGAGGCGAGAATTACTGTTCTGTACCATCAGGAAATACATACCTTTTGGGAGCGCTTGTGACTGTTTGTTGGTATTTCCTCACTATCTGTTGAACCTGCACTTCTGTTGTTGTCAAGATTGGTTTCTGTGATTGCCATTTTGGGGGATTTTTTGTTAGCTTTTGGTATTATTCAGTAATTTTTGGTGTTTGGGGAAAATGTTGGTATTTTCCACCAGTTTGCAGTATTTTTGTCAGTTTCCAACATTTTACAACAGTTTCCAGCATCGGCATGCAGAAAACAAGGGCTAGCCCTTGAAATACACCAATCAAAACACAATTTACAAGGAGCCAGAACAAGGACCAATAAGGGAAATGATTAAAGTTACATAGTGAAGTTGCAATCGTACACAAGCAAACATAAGTAGCATGTAAAGAACGTTACGTGATGTCTGGCTGCTCCAGTCTAGGAGGAATTACCAAAAAGTACTGAAAAATGCCAATTACTATACTGCAACTAGCGAAAATTGTGAAAAGCCAGTAAGTTTCCTCATTGTGCAAGCACAGGCGAATGGTCTGTTTCCAACGGTAACAGCTTTCACTGCGATTGCTCGATTCAGCAGTACTGTCATGCAGAAAATGGGAAAGACTTGTTCTCTGTTGCCCCTGAGAGCAAGACCAGAAATAATGGGTTTAAACTACAAGAGAGCAGATTGTAGTTAAACATTAGGAAGCACTGCCTAACAGTAAGAGCTGTTCAACAGTGGAACAAATTGCCTAGGGAGGTGGTGGGTTCAAACAGAAGCTGGACAGCAATCTGTTGGGGATGCTGTGACTGCAGATTTTGAGCAGAGCAGTGGACTAGGTGACCTCTGAGGTCACTTCCAACTATATGGTTCTATGATAAGACATTGATATCAGGGGAGAAAATGTCATAATCTTCTCAAGCATGCATGTATAGAGTTGTAGGTGTAGAAAGCAAATAACATGGATAGTAGGGCTGGGACTATTGGCGAAATCTCGGTTCTCCGTTTTCTCAGTTCTCTATCAGTTTTCCACCGGTTCTTGGTTTTCTCGGTATCGAATTTTTAACATTGCAGTTTTCCCCATTGACTTCAATGTAAAAGATCTGATACCGCCAAGAATCGTGAAAGAACCAAGATATCGAATTAATCCGATATAGCCATTATTGGCTACTTTCAGTTCTCAGCAATACCGAGATTCCCATCCCTAATGGATAGTTTTGTCATCCACTTAGCTGTCCAGTCCTTTGAATCTTGCTAAATTCTTCCCTTGGCCACCTCTCGTAGTAATGACTGAGTACCACAGTCTAGTTACATTTAGTATGGGGGGCAGGGAATCCTTTCACAGCTATTCTTTTTTTCTTGTAATTTGCTATATCTTGAGGATGAAAATAGAGAGATGGGGGCTTATGTTTCAGTTTTGAGGCAGGAAGATCTACAGTAATTCTCTGTGCTGCAGAAGCAAATAGCCAGGACACAGATGAATTTCACTCTTGTTCTAGGTTTGTCTATGGATCAGTTTCCATCTGATTCTAGGTTTGGTCATGGATAAATTTCCCTCTAATTCTAAGTTTCGCCACAATCATAGGTGACCCTAACTTCTTTTTTTAAAATGTATTAAAAAGTAATTGTTAAAATAGAGGCTGGACAGTCATCTGTCGGGTACATTGTTGCTGTTGCTTGAATCCAATCAGAGGTTGGACTAGATGACCTTCGAGGTCCCTTCTAACTCTGTGGTTCTATGGTGCTGAATTATAAAGAAGGGGAAAATAGACCAGTTTAGAGGTCATAAACGTTACTGAAAAACTATGAAAGGCAAACACACTTCTCATTTATAACCAAAGAATTAATGAATGGATTAAATACTTTTCCTTTTTCCAAAGCTGCTGAACTATCAAGTGTGTTTCTCATGCTCATTAGTGCTGGACTTTAAGAACTTGATAAGAATGCAATATAAAATCAAACAGCCCCTAAAGACTCTGAGATTGTATTTAATACCCTCCTATCACCAGCCCCTGAGTGCTTGGCAAGAGAAATGGTGACATTTACTAATCAGTACCCTCTCTTATTTGTCTTGGCTGAAAGTCTCAAGTCCTCAGCTTATTGCAGTTATTACAAATGCTCTCCATTAGACTGTGTTTAACGTCCCGGTATTTGCAGTTGAATCTGATCACAATGTCACAGAGGAGTTCTGTCTTTTTCAAAAAGAGAGTGATACAGGAATTCCGATACCACATATGTAAATTTGATGTTTATTTTCTCTCACAATCTTGTTCTTTAACTTGCTCTTAATGTTTGACATTCATTATTTTCCTCGTCATCTGACCTTGACTTTTCCCCCCTACATCTCTCTGAAGGTATGGTGTGTTTTTTTGGTGTACCTTTTATAACATCCTGTGATATCTCACCTTTATGAAAGACTTCATGAAGGGTGCCAGTCCTGATAAAGTTCTTTCTTTAGCCTCTGAAAGGATTCAGTATAGACAAGTGGCAAATCCAGCTTCCTCTGCAGAAAGTTCTTAGGTTGCTTCATTGAGGATACATGTATCAGTGGCTATAAGTCTAGATTAGGAGTGGGGAACCTCTGGCCCCAAATCTGGCCCTTGCCTAGGTTTTATTTGACCCCTTTCTAATTCCTGGATCTGGCCCATTATTCCAGTCCCTACCTCAAGCACTGAAAGAATGAGCTCAGGAGAAGGGAGTGGAGAGATTGGAGCATGCACTCAAGGCTATGCGAGGGATTGGTGGCATAGATTTGTGATCTGGACCCTCACTGTTCTTCCACTATCCTCCGCACACCTCTCAAACACCTCCTCCCCCAGTTCCTATGCACAGAGCTTGTACTAAGTTGCAAAGTGGCCAGCTCTGGCCTAGATGATCGGGGGATGAAACGTTAACGCTCTGTGTGTGTCCCTAAACCTCTGGCTAGGAGAGAAACACAGGCGATAGATCATTCCATATTGCCCGGTTTCTGTATTTCTTCCCCTGAACCATGTGGAGCTGCCCCCTGTTCGAGACACAACACCGAGTTAGATGGATCATTGGTCTGACCCAGTCTGGTAAATCAGGTTGGTTTTTTTCTTATGACTGTTTGATTGATTGATTCTTCATGACACACTCGCTGCCACCAGTTGGCTGCTGGGCTGTGGTGGTGTATTGTGCAATGTGGAAGCCTACTCACCAACAGTTTTGGCTTGATGCCACCCCTGCGTCTCACATTGGTCACTCTGTTCTCATTAAGCAGGAGTGACTCTGGGAAGACATTTGCAAACTCCAGACCATATTCTCTTCTGTTCAGTTGCAATGGGAATGAAATATTCTTGTGCTTACACAGAGCTTAAGGTTAGCTTTTTCATTTATTAAGATGTCCAGACTTTGAAGGGAAAAAACCAAACTTCTCTATGCCATGATAGTTGTAACTCAGTGGCTCCCAAGCTAGTTGCTTGTGCAACCCCATTCTCTCTGTATGTGCCAGCAGTTCTGCTCTGGATATTCCTGTTTTTAAGAAAATGAAATATTTCCGAGCATTCAGCCCACCCTGAAGTTTTTACGTGGTTTGGTTTTGTGGATAACATCAGTTATCCAGAGCCATGTTCACACACACGAAACTGAACTGATTTATAGAAGCTGAAGCATTAAACAATTATTCACGTTTTAGTAAATCACTTCAGTATTGTTCACACTATGTTCCCAAACCGATTTATTGACCATATCATGATAGTGCATACAGTGACGCCTATCCCTTCATGACTTGCATGCAAAGCAATACAGGATGAATTCTATAGAGTGTTCGGCAACAGAGACTCATTACACTGCAGCCTAAGAATGATTTGTATATGCCATGTTTGCCAACATTACAAGATGCTTCAGTTTAGAAAGCTAAGGGGATTATCTGCTCCTGATTTTTCCAGAGCACATACTTCACCTCCTGCTCTTGATACCATTGCTTTACGTGTGAATGGTACTGGAATACAAGTGAGTTAAGGACATAATAAACCAATTGATTGATTGATTGATTGATTGATTGATTGATTGATTGATTGAACCATTTCTACCCCACCCCCTCCTGCTCCGGGCAGCTTGGGGCGGCTTACAAAACAATAAATAAACATAAAACACAATTAAAACACATTAACACATTAAAAAGGAAGGCACTGAACAAATAACCCCCCTCCCAAGCCCACTCCCCCCTCCCTACACCCCATCTCCCTCACCAAACGCTTGGCGGAACAGCCAGGTCTTACTTATACGGTGGAAGGAAGGGAGGTCCGGGGCCATCTGGGCCTCCGTCGGGAGGAAGTTCCACAGCCTAGGTGCAGCCATCAAGAATGCGTTCTCCATAGTGGTCCCCTGGGTCACACGGGGGACCTCGAGAAGGGTGCTCCTGGCAGACCGCAGGGGTCGCTCCAAGGCATGGGGAGTGAGGCAATCCCAGAGGTAAGTCAGGCCGAGACCATGTAGGACTTCATAGGTCAACATCAACACCTTGAATCGGACCTGGAAGATGGCAGCCAGTGCAGCGCCTAGAGCACCGGTGTAGTGTGCTCATGGAGGCCTGACCCCAGAAGAAGGTGGTCCACCGCATTCTGCACTACTTGCAGTCTCCGAACCATCACCATGGGTAGCCCCACAAAAAGTGCATTACAATAGTCCAATCTTGAGCTAATGAAAGCATGGATGATCGTGGCCAGGTCACTGTCTGAAACATACGGCTGAAGCCAACGAACCAGATGGAATTGGCGAAACACATTCCTTGCCACAGCCTGCACCTGGAGATCCATGCGGAGCTGCAGATCAAGGAGCATGCCCAGACTGCGAACCTGGGGAACCAGCGGAGGGCAAATCCCATCAATGACGGGTGACGCCACATCCACCGCCCTACCCACCATCATCACCTTCATCTTATCGGGATTCCGTTTCAGTCAGCTCACCCTCATTCAGTTCCCCACAGCTGCCAAACACCGGGTAAGCACTAAGATTTCAGGGTCTGGGTCAGAAGAAAAAGAATGGTAGAGTTGGGTGTCATTAGCATATTGATGACACCGCACCCCATACCATCTCACAACCTCACCGAGCGACTGCATATACATGTTGAACAGGAGAGGGGACAGAATGGAACCTTGCGGGACACCACACGTGAAGTCTTGAGGGGATGAAGAACAATCCCCGGGTACTATACGTTGAGTTGTTCCAGCCAGGAAGGAGCGGAACTGTTCAAGAATGATCCCACCCACCCTGGCATGGCCCCACAAGCTAGTCACCAACATCTTATGGTCAATGGTATCAAAAGCAGCCAACAGATCCAACAGAATTAGCAGGGTCGAATGACCCTGATCTAATTCACGGCAGAGGTTGTACACCAAAGTCACAAGCACAGTCTTGGTGTCATAACCCAGACGAGAGCCAGGCTGCAAGGGATCCAGATAACCAGTGCACTCTAGAAGCCCCTGCAGCTGCTGAGCCACTAACCTTTCAATAACCTTCCCTAAAAAGAGAAGGTTAGAGACCTGCCAATAAATGGCGAGGGAGTCAATGTCAAGTGATGGTTTTTGGCACTCTGCCCTCCTGAAGGGAGGCATTGACCACCCCCACCAGCAGTGGCCCCAACGTCTCTCAGCTGGCCTTAACCAGCCAGGATGGGTATGGGTCAAGTTAACCCTAGTCTTCACCTATAAAGCTCTTCACAACCTCGCTCCCCTCTACCTCTCTGCACTTATCGCCCTCCATACTCCAGCCCGTGCACTTCGCTCCTCCTCTGTCCCTTCTCTCATCCTTCCACGCCTTCCCTGCTCCCCTAAGCGCCTTCGTCCCTTCTCACTTGCTGCCCCCCATGCCTGGAACTCCCTCCCTGTCCACATCCGCCTTGCCCCCTCCCTTCATACCTTCAAATCTCTCCTTAAAACTCACCTCTTTCGCTCTGCTCTGTCTGACTCTTTATCCTGCTGAGCCACTATTCCTATACCTACGATCGGTTTACCCTTATCCTTGCAACATGGACCTGCCTGCTGTCATTCTCATCGTAACCAAGCCAAGTACGTGCACTTGAGACCTCGCATCTTCATGAATGTTAGACCCCTTGTCTCTCCCTCTGTTTCCCTTCCTATGTCTCTCCCCCAGCTCCTGTCTCTCAGATTGTAAGCCCTAGGGGCAGGGACCGTGTCTATTTTATTACTTTTTAAAGTTCCAGGTACACTGCTGGCGCTATATAAATATTTGTTAATAATAATAATAAAATAATAAGTTAACAAAAAGTGGCCCTAACCACACCAAGCACATTCCCCACCTCGGTGGGCAATACCCACTGAAACTGATCCCACAAAACAGGACAAGGAGGGTCTTCCACAACCTCTGGTTCACCCATTGTAAGAAACGCGGCATCAAAGTTGGGTGTACATGTGAACTTGGCCTAAGCTTGTACATGTGAACGTGGCCTAGCTGTATGTGTGAACTTGGCCTGTAGTGAAGGAACCAAACAGGGGAATAGCTAGGTTGGAATTGGCCCTGGTACTGGGATGGACGGACAAGCGTTTGAGGGAGGCGGAGCTGGGGGCAGGATGGATTTGGCATGCATATGTGGTGCCGCTCCAAGGAGCTTTGATAGATCCCTGCCAGAGGATACAAACCTTTGACTCGTATCCCCCCGTAGGTTCATATTGATTCTTATCAATACACATCATCTGAATTTGGACAATTCATATTGATATGAATCTGAGCCACACACCTCTAATATAGGGTTAACTCTGGAAGAAATCATAATGGAGACATAGTGAAGGGACTGTTCCGATAAGCAACCAGACTAGATTTACCATTGATGGTGTCTTGCTGATTGGAGCTGGAACACCCGGGGTAGGTCTGCTATCCAGGAAGATGTTCACAAAGAAAATTCCCAGGACTCAGTTCAAAGAACACAGTTTTCCTTATTGAGACTTGAATGTAATTGTGTGACCAATCCTGTGACCACCTAAACTAAACTGCCTAACTGAGTCAGACCAATGGTCCATCTTAGCCCGGTATTGTCACAACCTGACATGGCAGCAGGGGTTTCAAATTCAGGTCCAAATCCGGCTCTTCCAGGGTCTCTGGCAGAGGCCATCCCGGCGTGCTACCTGAGACCCTCCAAACCCCCCAGCAGAGGCCTCCCCCAGGTGTGTTACCAGGGATCCTGAGGTGGAGATGCCAGGGATTGAATCTGGAACCTTATACATGCAAAGCATGCACTCTTACCACTTGAGCTACTGCCCCCCCACCCCCCCAATAGGTCAAGTGGCACCTGGTCAGCAACAAACATCATGCAAAATATATTCAATATCAGTTGGGATTGTGACACCACCACCCCAGCCAATAGGTATTTTCAGACGTGACGAGATCACAGTGAACCACGGTCAATACCCACATGGGGCCACAGCGCCCTGAACATCTGTTAGGTGGCCGGCAGATGTTCACCACGGTCGATTCCCACATGGGGTCAATTTCAACCACGCTTCCGGGGCTCCCCACCAGACAATCCCTGAAAGCGTGGTCAAAGAGATCCCCAGCGGGAACCAACAAAAAGTCACATCTGGCCGGCGACCATGGCCCAGAATCCTGGGCGGGATTCCGGGCCATGGTCAAATAGGGCGGGTGCTGCGGCTGCATTGGCCATGGCGCCCACCCATCTCCCCAGAGGGTGGGCAACGGGGGAGCGTGGGAGGGCAGGGCCATGCGGCCGCATGTTGCGCCGCGCCGCACCGCGCAGCCCTGCCCTCTCCCCGATTCCCCGCCGGGATCAGCCAGCACGTCTGTTCGATGTGCCGGAGTCATCCCAGCAGGGAATCATTTGGGTGATTCCAGGACGGGGCGAATGTCGCCCCGTCTCGTCTGAAATCACCCAATGTAACCCCAGCAACCCTCACCATGTCTAGATCAATAGTTTGGTGACCTTTGTAGTAGAGAGAGGGTGTTTTTAAACGAGCAAGGCGATAAAGGATCTGTGACCGCTAAGTGACACTGCTATGGAGCACCCACTCAAGTTGAGTGCATGGGGAGAGAGTCAAGCGAGCAGCTCCTCAGGTGACCACCGTGGCCACAGAGGCCACATACACTCCCCCAGCCACAGACCATGGGGGAGGCGGAACTGTGCCAGGCTGGTCTTTGCAAGTGGCATGTCCCTGGTGCGAGCACTGGGGAACCCAGGCTCCCCAGCACTCCTGGCCAGTTCTTGTGACTTGTAAAAGCCGCTTCCCCCGCCCATAGTGTTTCTGAGCGGCGGCTCTGTTCACTGGCCTGCCTGGCTTTCACCTTTCATCAGGGGTGGTGGGCCCCCGAGGGAGGAATGGTCAATGTCCTTCCTGGCCCCAGGACTCACCAGGACTCCCCCGCGGCACAGAGACTTATAAAAAAAAATAATCGGCCGCGCCGCAGTGAATGTTCAGAACCATATCGAAGAACCTTGTTTAGAGAGGCAGGAACCTTCTGAAGGCTCCAAACATTCTCACACCACCTTCCTAAGGAAGCCTTCAGGGACAAAAGGGAAGCGTTCTCCCTTTATGCAGAATGGGTGGCTAGAAGCACCGTCCATCTGCATAAAGGGACCCTGCAATGAAATAGTGTCGCAGGGGGCAGAGGCGCCCAGGTATGAACTTCCCTGTCCCAGCCTGTGCGCGGGGGGGGGAGCTGCTGCCATGCGCGCAACTCTTAGCCTCCCCCCCCCCCTTCCGTCCCTGAGTCCCTTCCTCCCTCCCTGTCGATTCAAACTTTGACTCGACTCTGGGAGGGAGAGGGAGGGTGAGCCAGCTGCGCGGCAGCCATCGGAGCAGGATGGGACTCAGCGAGGATCGGCGGCACTGAGGAGAGGAGCCAGCCCAGAGCGTGGCAAGTAAATTGCGGGGCCCGGGGGGGGGCACATGGTGGGGGAGTTGGAATGTGGTTTTTGTTCACTTAATGTGGAGTGTTTGTTTCACTGCTGCATTTGGGGGAACTGTGGATACCTTTGTGGGAATGGTTTGGCTTATGGTTTTCTGGTTTTTATATGGGTTTTGTTCACTTAATGATGTGGAGTGTTAAATACTAATCCCCCCCCCCCCCCCC
>QEPC01004358.1:6898951-6948382 GCA_003113815.1 Sphenodon punctatus | reverse complement strand
AGCCCAGTGTGCAGCGGCAGTCAAAAAAGCAAACAGAATGTTAGGAGTTATTCACAAAGGGATAGAGAATAAAACTGAGGATGTCATAATGCCTCTATACAAATCAATGGTGCAACGGCACCTGGAATATTGTGTGCAGTTCTGGTCGCCCCATCCCAAAAAAGATATAGCTGAACTAGAAAAGGTACAGAGAAGGGCAACGAGAATGATAAAGGGTATGGAACGGCTTCCGTACAAAGACAGGCTTGACAAGCTGGGTCTCTTCAGCTTAGAGAAGGCTGAGAGGGGACATGATAGAAGATTATAAAATCTTGAGTGGTGTGGAACGAGTAGATCAGGAACGGTTATTTACCCTCTCAAATAGTCCTAGAACTAGGGGACACTCCATGAAATTTGGTGCCGGCAGGTTTAAAACAAATAAAAGGAAGTACTTTGTCACTCAACCCATAATTAACGTATGGAATTTGTTGCCAGAGGACATTTTCAAGGCCAATAGTATAGCTGGGTTTAAAAATGGCCTGGATAAGTTCTTGGAGAGTAGGTCCATTAATGGCTATTAACCAAGTAGCTTGTGGGATGAACTTCTTACTGTCGGGAGCTGGGAGTGAACAAGGGAGAATAAATCGCCCATTGTGACTGTTGGTTCTTCTCTCATGCAATCAAGATTGGCCACTGTCGGAGGACAGGATGCTGGGCTTGATGGACCATTGGTCTGACTTAGCATGGCATGTCTTATGTTCTTATGTTCTTACCAAAGGTGGGAAACCTTTTCCCTTTCAGAGGCCTCTTTGAAAATTAGTGCAAGCTGCAAAACCCACATAGGAATTAGGGACAGGCAGGAGTGAGGGGCTTATGGAGTGCGATCAGGAAGAGGAGGGTCCATATCATGGATTTCAGCCATGAATCTGTCCCCTATCCTTGTGTGCAGGCCCTCATCTCTGCTCCCTTTCCCTGAGCTCAGTCTTTCAGTGCTTGGGATAGGAACTGGATCCAGGGGCCAAATCTTGAGAATTAAGCCAAATGTGGAAGTTTGTACGGAGGCATCACAGTGAGACCTTTAAAACTCATTTCTGAGGCAACTGGCATCTCTATTGTACACATGTCATCGGGAGAATGCGAAGGGGGTGGGGCACCAGAGTGGAGCTGTTTTGACTGTATTTTAAGATTTATTTCTATTCACATTAAGAAACGACAAGAAGTGTTTGCAATTTACTGTACTTTTCTGGCAGATGACTCACAAAAAGCCACTAGATGGCTTTTGTGAAAGCAGTCCATCAGTTGAGGAACTTTTCAATATCCTGTCCCTGGTGCTTAAAATTGGTGAAGCTGAAATTAAGAGGACATTGAGGAAAGATGTTCTTGATACTAGTTTGCGGGGACCATCATTAGTTTTGTTGATTGGTTGAAGCACTTTGGATGAATGTGGATTTGTTACACTGCCCGATAAAGCATTCTAAATAACTCTTGAGTGCTTCATGAGATGCTTGAGGCAGAATTTATGGCCGTTTTTACATGGACGCTGCCATGGGCCCAATGGGTGGAGGTGGGTGGAGATGGGTAGGTGAGCACACCCAGCGAATACCCATGGGCGCCGAGCAGGGAGACGTTTACATGGACACCGCTGTGGGGGGTTGTGGGACAGAAAGGAAGGGGCCGGCACACACCCATCGGGCACACACACACCCAGGGCCACACCAAGCAAACACCCATGATGTTTACATGAACCGCCCGTACACTGAACAGAGGGGAAATCACGCCCAGCACAGTAACGTTACAAAAGGGCTGAGAGAGGGCAAATGAAGCCGTTGCACACAGCACTGCCCCGACACTGCCAGACTTCGAGCAGGCGGGGGAGGAGGGAACCGGAATGTCAAGAGATACAAAGAAGCAACCCCAGTCAAACCCCGAGACACAGGCCACTGAGGCCAGGCAGCCGGGCACCACTGACCCCTTGGAACCCACATCACACCCACACACCACAGTGCACACAAGCACACGGAAACCCAGCACGATGAGGGATACAGGGGACCCCAAACGGGAGGGGGGGACCACACCAACCCATCCCCCCGGCACGGACCACCACCCACAGAACCCCCCAAACCCAGGAACAACAGGCCAGGAACAGGACAGCTGGGTTGAGGGCAGGCACCAAAGCACAAGCCAGAGCCAGGATCGGAGGCCACAGAACGGACAGCTGCTTCCCAAAAAAAACACAAGGCGGTTGCAACGCTGCAGCAGCCCAAGAAGCACAGGGCTGGGATGCACAGGGCTCAGGATGAGCCCCACAACACGGTAGGGAGGGAGGGACACGGGAACCCACGCAAACAGCGGAGGGGGCACAACCCAGATCACAGGGTACCAAGGGGCCAAGCCAAAGAGGACCCACAGATACAAAGCACAACCACAGGGAGGGGGAAACACAGAGCAAAGGACCCAAACCCTGCCAGACAACCACTCCACACCAACCAGACACAGCCCACGTAGAGGGGTACAACAGAGGAAAGGAGAACACAGACACTAGGGGGAACCAAGCAAACCAAACTTTATTGATAAACCAACAAGAGCAACGGGCTCATGTCAAACAGCAAACACCAACGCTGAGTGGCAACGCGGTGGGGCACATCCGAGCCCTCAGTAGGGTCTGTGATCCCGGAACCGGCTCCAGCGATCCGCGTGGGTACAGTTCAAGAGGTGCACATGCTGCAGCACATGCAGGAGCAGCTGCACCACCTCCTCCTGCTCCCTTCTCCTCTTGTTAATCATCACCTGCACTAAAGGAGAGAAGAAGAGGGAGCGCACCAGTAGGGCAACCCACAGGCTGCAACATCCAGGGAGCCCACACATACGGGGGAGGGGGGGACAGTCACACACACAGGGGTAACTCACGGATCTCTGGGTAGACCCGGACCCCAGCACAGAGCTCAGCAGCCACCCGCTGGAGCTGATCAGCCATCTCCCCCAGCTGCGGCACCGTCAGGAACACAATCACAGCAGCTAGAAGGGAAGAGGAAGCGGGAAATGGGGACAGGGAGTAGGCAACGGCAGTGGGGGAGTGCCCTGGTCACCACCCAAAAGCACACAACAGCCCAACTGTTCCCACCAGACCCTCCCAGCCACCACTCCTGTGGCGGAGCCCAAGGAGTGCACAAGGAGGTGGATTGCACCCAGAGGGCTGCCCAGACTCACGGTCAGGAGCCCTCTGGGCACAGCACTCCTCAATGGCTGCAAGAGTAGGAATGGGGGGACCAATAGGGGGCAGCAGACAAAGTGCACCACGGGGTTGGAACTACAGTGAGGTCTGGCCAATAGGAATGGACAGTAGCGCACGAAGAGAAGAAAGGACCCTGCCTCTTGCAGCAAGCAAAACCATCTGAGAGGGGTGGGTCAGAGGCTGCCAGAGACAGACCACAGAGACAGGTGACATGAAGGCGATGACAGCGGGCACCTGGAGCCATGCACAACCACACAGACCCGATGCATGTCCGGCTGTGCGCAACGCCGCTGTGGGAGACAGCAAAGACTTGAAACATACCATGGGACTCACAGAGCCAGGGGAACACAGCTAACGAGAGCAACAACAGGGTGGGAATGATAGACTGTGGAGGGAGCACACACTAGAGAGCCAAGAGCCCATACCACGTAACATCCCACCCAGTAGAGCTAGGAACCACCCCCATACGTATGCGCAGGGTTGCACGGGCAAACCCGACAGAACAGCGCAGTGCCCATCCACACACACCATGGCCCTACCATCCGTGGATCCCGAACCCCCAGGCCAGATGAAGGGGGAGAAAGGCAGGGCCCTGCAGCACAGTAAGACCCAGCAAAGAAGAACCAGGAGCTGCAGGAACCCGGAGCTCTGATGTTACCCGCCCCCACCCCAGGTACAGATAGCCATAACAGCAGCATGCCCAGCATGCTGATGGCAAGGTGCCTGCCTTGGAGCAACCATACCACCCTAACAACACACCCCAAGGCCCAACTCCCACAAACCACACCCATAACACCACCACCTACAGCAGCCGGGGGGATGGACCCACAGACACAGCAAGAGAACAGAGACAGCTATGCTAGGCCAACCTTTATTGGCACAGGGACTGGTAGGATGCTACACCGGCCAGGGAGAGCAGATGCCAGGGACAGGAGGGAGCACCTCAGGGTGCATGGACGGAGCAGTACAACCGGCCCACGGGGTCCTAGGGTTTGACGGTCAGACCCAGCAGGAAAGTGGCTGTAGGTAGATCCATGGAACACACCGCAGGAGACAGATGGGGAGGTGGATGGGTCACGCAGGTGAAAGGAAGCAAGCACATGGCCAAGGGGGAGCAGTAGCGCCAGTCCATCATGGGGAGGGGGGATCCACGATGAAGGTTGCAGCAACAGCTGGATCATGGTGCAGGCGCCTGGTGCTCGAGATACAAGGGCCCTCCTGGACAAGACCATCTCAGGCGAAGAGGCCCTGGCAGTAGCCACGGGCACGCATATGGGCATCCACCATGAAGCGGGACAGAAGGGCGTGTCCCGTGGCAGCAGCTGGGTGACAACATCCAAACGGCTCAGCACAGCTCTCAAGGCAGCCCTCTCTAGCAATGTGGGCCAGCCAGTCAGAAAGGGCCCACCAACATCAGGCAGAAGCAAGCCAAGCTCCCCAAAGTGGCCCTGGCAAGCAGGTCGACGGCATGCAAAGCCACGGGCATGCAGGAGGGCACAGGCATAGCAGCTTTGTATATACGGCCCACCGGCCTGGAGGGCCAGACCAAACTCCTGATGGCCAGCCACCTGGTGAACAGCAGCAAGCTCCCGGGGTTCCCATGACAGCACAACGGCGGGTGGGGGTCCATGGTCAGGTCAGCAGAGGGGCACAAAACCGAGCTCCATTGCATGCCTCTGGCACTCCACACCTCCAAAGGGGTGCCCCAACAACCACATGTAACAGGACAGGAGATTGAAGCCATCACCCGTGGAAGGGGGGTCGCTCACCAACAGCTGGAAATCGCTGTACTGCCACAGGGCCAATTCCACGGCTGGACATGGCCTGCACGAGGGCTGCAAGCTGGAGTGCAACCAAAGTGGATGATGAGCTGTAGAGTCTGAGCATGATGGGATCGCAGTTGGCAGCTTTTGAAATAAAGGGAAAACACTGAAAAAAATATTTCCGGCTATACTCTTTTTGTTTCTTATTCAATTGTGATGAGATTTTGGGTGCTTGTACCCCCAATGGAGGGCACTATGTGTACCATTTTTCAAAACTATTTGATAAAGGGAATGGATTTTGGAAGCAATTGAATGTTGTGATTTTAAGAAAAGCTCCATACACATTAATGGCTCCACCTTCTTTATCTTCCATCCAATTTGCATGAATCCTGTGAGTGTTATGTCCCTCCAAAAGCTTATCACACCTGCCAATTCTCAGAAAGATTGGATGAAGGGTCCTGATGGTATAAGACATTAACTTGAAAATACTTTTCCAGCTGTAACATTTTTATATTCCATCCGGTGGGTGGGGCTGTTTGCGGGACCTCTCTAGCTGTGTATCGGTGGTTTTGGCGGACCTTTACCATGGGTGTGCTTGTTTTGCCATTTACACGGATGGGTGGGTGTTAAAAACCCATCTCCACCCACGGAGCATGCCAGCTCCTTACCAACTGCGCCGTGGGTGTTGGTGGGTGGGTTGTTGGAACGCGCACATGCGCCCGTTGACGTTTACACAGATGCTCTCCCACCCATCCGATGGGTGTTTATGGGTGTTCGTGGGTGGGTGGCATCCATGTAAAAACTGTTGCAGAGTAAGAACTGATTCACAATCAGTAAGGACAAATGCAGCTGAAGGTTTAAAAACAGAACTTTACTTAAGACTTTCCAGGCACAGATCCTTAGTTGCATCTAACTAGTAGTAAGACAAAATGGAGACTGAGACAAAGAGAGAGAAGGGAAGAAGGAGTAGTTACACAAAGGAATTGAACTGCAAAACCCCATCTCCCTTCCATGTACATAAACTTAGCAGCGCCATAAACTTAGCAGCACCATCTGGTGGCTCTATAGTCAATTACTGTTCTCAATACAGTAACTTTAACTTATGGATGTTGCATATACCAACAAAAACGGCCTTTGTCTAACAGATAGGTCTGTCTGATTTTGTTCAGCAAAACAGTGGGCTAAAGTTAAAGCCAAATTGCGAGTTCAATTCAGCCTTTGCCAAACTCAAAGCACAGGTATAATATTTCCCCACATACCTTAGATTTCAGTGGAGTTACACCTGAATTGCTACAGTGCAGGTGAGAAGAATTACCGAGTTACTAATTAACTTCCAGTACTTAAGAGCGCCTGAGGTTCCCTTTAAATTATGATTCTAGATGAGCCAATCAAATGGTGTAAAATTAAAATGTAGGTCTGGCCCTGGGACATATAAGCCTGCTTTCTTGCACATTTTACCAATAGATTAGTCCTTGCAGAAATAAGCCAAAGAGAGGAAGACGTGGCCAATTGGGAGTTGGCAGACTCACGCACCTTGTGTGACCCTGGCAGCTATAGTTTATTATAATTAGTGTGGCACTGCCTAGTGGCCTTAGTCATGGACCAGGGCCCCATTGTGCTAGGCTCTGGACAAACACAGAATAAAGGACTTACAATATTAAGTACAGAGTACAAGACAAGAAGAGGAAACAGACAAAAGTGGGGGACCAGAAACTGACAATACTAGTCAGCATGAAGGACAGCAGTTACAACAAAGTGGTTTCTTAACCTCTGCTGAGTTGAGAGAGTAGATATGTGTAGGGAAGTTGATTTGATGATGTTTGCAGGGAGCTTTCCCCATAGCTGGAGTGTGCAGCCTAGGCAAAAGCAGGAAGGTGTTTGCCTGCTGTGTTGACAAGCATTCAATCAAGACTGGCAGTAGAGGCAGGAGTTGATCTCACAGTAGCTTCTGAGATATAATAGGCAGGGTAGGAAAAGACCATGAAGGATCTTAAAGGGAATGCAGGAAGTCTGTGCTCGATGCAGCAGAGGAGGAAGAGACCAAAGAGAGAGACACCCTTAGTATGTCTGTGCCTCAGTTCTTCTTTTGTAACATGGGTAAACGCTCTTCCCTATCTGTGGTGAGGATAAATGTGCTAGAGAATTTGAGATGTGCAGACTGTGCGTGCGCTGTGTGTGTGTGTGTCGTGTGAACACCATGCACAATGCGTTTATACTGTGCCTGGTGCACATCCTGTGTTTGGTGAGCTGAGCACGCATACTGCAGGTGTATGATATGTGCGTGAGGTGTGTGGTCAGCACTGATGGTAACAGGGCCATAGAAATACCATATATAAATAGGGAGCACAGTGGAGTCTTTTTTAATCAATTCACATTGACCATTTTATCATTTCCTATCATTTGTGACCTTTCCTCCACCTGGGAGGCCTGGTGATGTTCTTGATTAAGTGGCGCTCCTAGGCGGGGCTTTGGTGTCTGTGTGGTGGTGCACAATGGTGAGACAAAGGCAACCATTAATCATGACTCTGTTTGAAGAACGTCAGGAGGCTCAGGTGAAGAGTGCAGCTTTGCACAGCAAGAAGAAAACAGACATGCACGCTATGAGAGATAATGTTTGCACAGAAAGCGTCTGGATTAGGGTTAATAATAAACCAACTTTTTCTCTGTCCACATGAAAATAATGTCAAGGGCCTGGCTTTCCCGCATTGTGCCCAGGTCTGACAGCTCATCACATACAGCAGGGGCGGGGAACCTCAGCCCAGGGACCAAACACAGCCCTACATCTGGCTTCTATGTGGCCTCTCCAGTTCCTGGATCCGGCCTGTGAATCCAGTTCCTCCCCCCAGGCACTGAGAAACTGACATCAGGGTAAGGGAGCAAAGATGAGGGCATGCACACAAGGTTGTGGGACAGATTTATGGCACAGATCCATGATCGGGACCCTCATCTTCCTGAGTTCACCTCTTGAACACCCCCGCTGCCCACTTTTATGTAGCCCTCAGAGCATATTCTAATTTTCAAAGTGACCCCTGAGACATATGGGTTTGAAGACCCTGGTAATTCCCATGCACACCAGAGTGAGTTAAGTGTATTTTCACCTGTAGTTCTGGATATGCTCATTTGGCGTCTGTGTCTGTCTGTCCCATTTACTACATTTGTTTACATTAATTTCAGCACACAGTTTGAGGTAGAACACCCAAAGGTTAGTAGGGACCTCAAAGGTTTCTAAACATAGGTGCACCTGGAGGAGAGATAGGACCCCCTTTGTAGCGGAAAAATCCCATTGCCATACACTGAGCCCTGTCTCTATCCAGTAGTTCATGCACTTGCTGAAGCTCCCTTGAGTGTGCAACTCTGTACTTTCCCCTCTGAGTACACACTCTCCTCTCTGCTCCTTTCCCCTAGAGCACTGTCTTTCACCCCTTGTTGGGCCATGTCGACTGCTTTTGGTCCTTGGACCTGTTGTTCTTTACTGCTGCTCTAGGCCATGCTTTAGTCATCTCATCTCTTGCCTTGACTACAGCAGCCTCTTTCTTGCTGGCCTCCCCAACTCTCACCTTGCCCTTCTTACTTCTGTTCAACACTGCTGCCAAGGTCATCCACCTCACCCGCAGCTTTGGTCATGTTCAGCCCATCCTCTCCTTCCTCCATTGGCTCCCTCTCTCCTTTCCCATTCAGCACAAGCTCCTTGTCATTACCTTCACGGCTTTTCATGGCCTTGCTCCTCATATGTTTCTGCACTTATTCCCTGCTACATTCCCACGCAAGAGATTTGCTCCTCCTCTGCCACCACCATCACCTGCTCCCAAATCTCCTGTTCCCTGAACCATCTTTGCCCCTTCTCCCGTGCTGTCCCCCATGGAACTGTCTCCCTGAATGCATTCTCCATAGCTCCTCATCCCCACCGACTGCTCAATGGGTGTCTTTAGATGGACACCTGCTCCACCTCTGTCCCGTTTCACCCCCGGGCGGCCTATCTGTGTAAAAGCACCTTTCTTTCATTACGTTAGTTATGAAAATTAATGGGGTGCCGTTTTTTCATAATTATTTAAAATATTTCATACCCCTAATCCCTCTCTGGGTGTTTTTACATGTGATGGTGCCATGTGCTGCCACACTTTGATCCTGCCCGGGGTGAGGATGCACACCCTGGGCAGGATCCAGTCCGGGTGCTGAACAGATGTACCAGCGGACTGGGATAGAGAGGGGACAGGGAGAGGGTTGGTTCGCGCGGTCCCACCCTCCGTGTTGCTGAGCGCGGTCCACCCTCCTCCTTAACGAGTGGACGTGGAAGCCTGTGAGACTGCCGCACCCACCCAGAAAAGCTCTGGCCCTTGACTGGAGTCAGGTAGAGCGGGCAATCACACATGGCGACCCGCTCTCCCCTGGTCCCGGGATGGCTTCCCCAGGCCACAGCAGTGCTTAGCCCATGCTGTGATTGGGCAGGGAGCCCAAGTCACAGCGCGGGCTAAACCCTGCCATGGTCCGGGAAGAGTCCTGATCCCAGCTGTGGAAACATCTGACAGGTGGAATCAGATGTGGTGGCACCATAGATGGCCACACGGGTTAAAGTGTGGCCACCTATGGTATCTTCACGTCTAAAAACACCCTCTCTGTATTCTCCTCTCCTTTGTCTCCCCCGGATTGTAAGCCCCTCAGGTCAGAGACCTGTCTATTGAATGAGTGTTCAGTGCTAAGTCCATTGCTGGGGCTATATAAATACTTAATAATAATAATTTAATATAAAAAATGGAAGTGATGCTATATGCTGAAGTGCAGGACAGGGCGAAATAGAAATTGGAGGACATATAACTTGCATTTACAGACATTCATTATGGGGAAAAGGAAGACAATATGCACAATATACAATATAATACATACGCACATTTGCTTTATAGAGAGACAAAGTAGCTCAGATGATTTATTGGTGGGAGTATCCAAGCTTTGTTATGAATTGTTGCATTCCTGTGTGGCCGAAAGCTTGCATGGTTTCACCATTGGTAGTTGGTCCAATAAAAGAGATCATCTGAACTACTTTGTTTCACTCTCATCCTCGGGACCAACATGGCAAACATACTTTCTCTCTAGACAGAGATAGTAATAGAAGGGGAAAAAACACACCATTCTTCATTTACACTATAGACTATTCACATTTAAATTGTTTATCTTCAAAGTGTTGTGCCGGAACAAGTCTTGTTGTAGTGAATGAGTCTTGTGTGGGACACAGTGCTTGAGTTCTGGAACGACAGTAACTGCTTTTCACACATTCATAACTTGGCTGTATAATAATCTTTTAAAATACATAAATATAAAGAACTTTATAAGCATGCCAAAATGTATCTTTAAACGTATATATAAAACAAAGATTCATTATTTTCTTATTTAAAAAAAAAAAAATAAGCCAACTAATATTAGAAATTGGAACAGGTCAGCTTTTCATTTCATTTCTCGGACCTAGAATTGACAATATGTTGAAAATTGCTAATAAATAAATCAAAGCTCCTTCCTTTTGGAGACTTTGTTCTCAGTTATTATAACATCTAGGATCTTAGAGCCTCCACTGTGGTGGTAATAGCATGTGTCACCATAATGAGTCATGGCTTTCAATATTTCATGTTAATACTAACAATGAAAAACACGTTGTTCACTCTGTCTAAGACCATCCTCGGAAACCAGCGATTGGGGAATGCTGTTGAGATGAATTTGTTGTAATAGAAGCATTAATCCAGGGTTTTTGTGTAACCAGGAGACAAAGTACAACAGCTGTATAACAGAAAGCATGTTAATTGCAGCAATCTTACAATGAGGCTAGAATGTACTGCGATAACTGCTGTATCTTTTATTTAAATATGACTATGTGGTAGGGAAAGCAGTAGGGTTGTGCGTGACGGGATTTTCATTTTTGACACGGAGACAAGTGCAACAATGGGAGTCAAGAGCATTATTTAGCATGATATAAATACCAAGCGGGCAATAGAAATTGACAAGAAAATGGGAGCCTTTGATTTTTCCCTGGGCTGGGCAGGAAATTAAAAATAGAATCATTTCTGAAGTAGCAGCAAAAATTGCCAGTCATCATTTCTCAGTCAGAAGTGAACGACCATTAATAGAAGTAGATAGTCAGGGCATGCTGATCAAATTTTAGTTCTCAACTTGGCTGATGTGAATCCCTGACAACTCCACCGATCTTGGTCATGTATCAGATTTATGCTGATGTCACAGGGACCCAACCCTAAAATAGAAAGGTGTTTTCTGTATAAAAAAAGATGGAAATCAGGATTCTTTTCTTCCAGTAAAATATTGTAGGCTTCCATATGCTTATTTTCATTGGGAGATGAATAAAGGAGGTTTACATGTGGGCTACTCTCAAGCGATGCAACCAGTCGAAGATATGTGCATGCACCAAGCACACACCTGTAGTACACTGTACATGCACCAAATGCAGAACATACATGCACTGTGTGCGTAGGATGCATGCATTGTACATGGTGTGTGTGTGTCCTGTGTTAGGTGCATGCTCATGTTGCACGTTGGTGTGCACGTGTAACCTGTGCACAGTGCATGCATGAACCTTTGATTGGGCCCTACATCAGTAATTAAAGATTGAGAGGCCTTTGACTAGGAATTAAAATGAGAGCTCAGGAGCCTCAGTCCAATAAGTGAATAAGAGAGCCCTACAAGAATACACCATAGTTTGTTTGAGCTGCAGGGTGGGCAGCAAAGTACAGTATTCACTTTCTGATCCTATATATGACCAGCTTCGAGACACCAGAAAAAACTTTATTAAATCTGATTTGCAAGATCTCCTTTTCCTGATGGATTTGCAACATTGTGACAAGATAGCCTATGAGTCCAGAGTCACATATTTTAAGCTGAGAAGTGAATCCAGTTGAGATCTCCTCTCCAGTTGAATATCTTCCAGTTATCATTCTATCAAACATCTAGTTTTTGATTTGAGAGAGAGCCCCTGCCCTCCCTTTGCAGTGTGTTTCAATGGTTAACCACCCTGACTGCTGAAATATTGTGCTTTATTTCTAATTGGAATTCACTATCAGATAGAACTAGGGTGGCCATACCTCCCCTTTAAAAGAGGACACTTATGAAAAATACATATTGCAAGGCTGCATTGGTTCCAGTGCAGCCCTGCACCATGTATTTTTCATAAGTGTTCTCTTTTAAAGGGGAGGTATGGCCACCCTAGATAGAACGCTAGATCTGAACCTGCATCCTGATTTCCCTAGCACCAGACTCTGTCCCAATTAACTTTGCTAGGATTTTACACAATCACCGGGGTTGGTTATAGTGAAGGCAAAGATCTAGGTTTGTAACTGTTCTGTTGGGATTTCTTTTGACATTCCAAGAGTTTGCCTGTCATCGTTATCAAAGTATTTAGAAAGTTCACACTGCATACAAGTAAGGTAACTATTATTTATCTGATGGCCCCACATTATTTATTTGACAGATTCCAATTCTGCCTCTTTTAATAAAAGGCATAAGCTATCTCATTGAAAAAAAATCCTTACCGATATATTTAGGAATTAAGTGTTCTGATATACTGCCGTATAGAATGCCACCTAGTGCAAAGGCAAGTTGCTGTTATGTATTATTATCATCTGGACTAGAACCACACCCGCATCCTGCGGGAAAGTTAGGTGTCTCTGGATATTTTTAGATGTTACGAGACCACGATCAACCACAGTGAAACCCCTGTGGGACTGGTGACCAAAAGTCCCGTAACGTCTAAATGATTTCTGCCAGATATTCACCACGGTGAACCTCCAGCGGGAATCATTTTGACCATGATTCTGGACCTCCGGCCAACCGGAGGTCCAGAATCGTGGTGGGATCGGGCCCAAACCATGGTCACGGTGACCACAGTCCAGAATCGGCGGAAAGTAACATCTGCTACCTTCCACCAGCCAGATCGTGGCCCAGACCACAATGCAGGATCGGGCGCAGCAGCCAGACTGGCTGCTCCGCTCACCCGTCTCCCAGAGGGTGGGCGGCCGGGGGAGCACGGGGGGCAGCCCAGCCCCCTCCCCAACCCCCTGTAGGAATCAGCCGGTACATCTAATGGACGGCCGGACTGATTCCTCTCTGGGATCTGAAACGGATCCCAGACCGAGGTTCAGCGTGGCCAATATTCCACGGCTAATATTCCAATTGGCCCGCCACATCTGAAATTACCCTCTGAAGATGTAGAAACACAAAGGAAGTAAAGGCAAAGTGTTTTAGGTTGCGTGAAAAAGTATTGCTGGAAGAAACAAATTATTTATGACATTATACCAAACAAAATAGAACATTTCAAACTTAATTACAGAACTTTTTTGTAAACTACATTAGAAGTGAAAGTGCCATTACAAACCAGAGGTTTCCTTTGGAAGCTGGTATTTTTAATTTGGGCTTTGACACTGGGTAATTTTTTAATGATCTTGTTGTTAAGATTGAAACAATCAATGACCAACGTCAACATTTTCAATAGACATCAGCGTCTTCCATATGCTAATGGTCTCTCCAAAGATATCTTTTTTTGGTCATCTTCAGTCAAACATTTCTTGAGCATTAGAAATGCATGAAGGCCTATTTCCAATGAAGTTTAGAAACGACCATCACCAAGCTGCAAAAGTCATGAAGCAAATGGTTCTGCAGATACCCCATCTTAGGGTGTTTTCAGACGTTTGTACCGAAAACAACCCATTCATCCCCCGCCGGGATGACCCCGTCACACCGTATCAGATGTGCCGGGGGATCCCGGCGGGGAATCTGGGAGGGGGCGGGGCCGTGTGGCGCAACGTGTGGCCACACGGCCCCACCCCCTCCACGCTCCCCGTCGCCCGCCCTCTGGGGAGACGGGCGGGCGGCGGGGCCAATGCGGCCACAGCATCTGGCCGAATTCGCCACGGCCCGGGATCCCGCCGGTGATCCCGGGCCGTGGCGCCTGGCCAGACGTGATTTTTTTTTTGGTCCCCACTGGGGATCACTTTCACCACGCTTCCCGGGAAAGTCCCCCGGGGAGCCCGGGAAGCGTGGTTGAAATTGACCCCACATGCAGATTGACCGTGGCGAACATCTGGCGGCTGCCAAACAGACGTTCGAGGCACAGTGACCACAGGTGGGTATTCACCGTGGTTCACTGTGATCTTGTAACGTCTGAAATCACCCTTACAGCACACCTGAAGGATTCTGAACTCAGGCCAAAGCATATTGAGCTTCAAGCATGTATTAATGATGAAGTTCCGACGCCCCTTCCTAGTACTGGTAGACCTTGTTTGATGTTGTCACTGAGCAAGATGGCTTTGCATCCAAAAGGCCTTCAGTTTTCCATCCAGTCTTGCAAGAACTGGTAACAAATCACACAGAGGTATTCATGGGAAAAGGAAAGTAGGCACTGTAGACATCCCTCCTTATTTGGAATAATAATTAGTAGATCTTTTGGGAAGCCCTTACTTTATTGCATACTTACAGACCACACTTTCTATCAACACTACTCTTACCTGTGTATCACTTCCCCTTCATAGCTAACTAATTTGGGCCGTTGTTGTTTATTAATGTATTGATTATAAAAGTTGGCAGATACTTAGGGTCTAATTCAGGAAATCGATGCATAACTTAAGAGCACATTTTTGGAGTTGTTTATATTGGTATAAAATGAAGTAGCTCCTTGGGAAGGCAGGGTTTACAGTGGTAAAATAGAGCAAAAGTTGAACCTTTTGGCCTCCAATTTTGCTGAGCACACCAAGCTATGGTGTTTTTTTTAACATGACAGTTTATCTGCGCTCACAGAATGAATGGATAACATTACTATTTACATAAGCTCATTGTGATCTGTCTCAGTAATGTAATCAAATTAGGGCTAACTGCAGCTGGAGAATGCCAGCTTGTAAACTGTTTTTCAAAAAGAATCACATGGTGTCGCCTGACATGTTTAGTATTTATACATTTGAGAGGCACTGCAAAAATTAGAGCACATCCCTAACGAACGTAGCGAAGCCAGTATTCTGCTGCCACCCGCTCCTGGGCTCCAGGAAATGAAATTCACCAAAGTCCATCAGCACTTGGAGAAGAGATGCCAACCGACTGGATTCCTGTAAGGAAATTTTGCCTGATGTGGCGGCTGCTGCTGACGTGCTGTCTTGCTTTTGGCTAAAAGCAATTTATCTGTTGATAGAAGCATATGGTGTAAATTTCAAGTACATTTAAGAACATCTGTGTTAACTGCACAACCACAGTCCACTATGTATGTCAAGCAAGTACTAGATTTAGTATTACGACATTTATATAGGAGAAAGCCCAGCCTGAGATAGTTACCGACGGGTGGATTTTCATGTTGTTGTTGCTGTTAACAGGCATTACTAATTTGGTGCATTTCATCTTCTTTTTATTATGTAGTATTTTGCATTTGAAACACAATACCTTCTAGAGCCCTCAGCCAAGATCAGGGCTCACTTTTCCTAGATGCTATACATGCATGTCAAGAGACAGGCATTGCTCTAAAGAGCTAACCGCCTAAATAGGCAATGGCAATGCTGTTTATCCCCAGCACTGAAGTTAAGTAAGTGCAGACCATGCAACCATACAGGGTTTCATGGGACCCTGCAATACATGGGACTTGAAATGATGACATGAATTTGTACCGGCTTGCACTGGTTCTGAATCAGAGGGGATTCAGGTCCACAGAGCTTCAATCCAGCCCTGCCCTATGCCAGGTCCATGGCAATTCAAGAGGAGACCCCCAACACAGGGGACCCATTAGTAAGGTAGAAACAACAACATAGGCATAACATATGGGCATAGTAGAACTAGAAAAGGTACAGAGAAGGACAACAAAAATGATCAAGGGTATGGAACAGCTTCCCTATGAAGAGATGCTCCATAGGTTGGGGCTCTTCAGCTTGGGGAAGAGACAATTGAGAGGGGATATGATAGAAATTTATAAAATCACAAGTGGTGTGGAACATGTAAATAGGGAGCGGTTATTTACCCTCTCAAACAGTACTAGAACAAGGGGACACTTGTTCTAGTACTGTTACTAGAAAGTATTTTTTTCACTCAGCGCACAATTAAGTTGTCTGGAATTTACCGACAGAGGAAGTGGTCACGGCCGGTAGCGTAGCTAGTTTTAAAAAGGGATTGGATAAGTTCTTGGAGGATAGGTCCATTAATGACTATTAGCCAAGTAGCTTTTGGTGAGGTAACCTCTTACTGTTGGGAGCTGGAACAACAGGGAATGGATTATCCATTGTGACCTGTTGGGTACTTCTCCCAAGAGACAGAGATTAGCCACTGTCAGAGACAGGATGCTGGGCTTGATGGACCGTTGGTCTGACCCAGTACAGCAATTCTTACCTTATGTCTGTATCTCAAGGAGTTTTTGCAATCTTGCATTGAACTATGGGCTCAAATTACAAGGAATCAGATTTCGGCTAAACATTAGGAAGAACGTCCAAACAGTAAGAGCTGTTTGAAAAATACTTTCTGTTCGACAGTGGAACAGACTGCCTAGGGCGGGGGTGGGCTCTCCTTTGCTGGAGGTTCTCAAACAGAGGCTGGACGGCCATCTGTCGGGGATGCCGTAGCTGCGGATTTCCTGCGCTGAGCAGGGGGTTGGGCTAGATGGCCTCTGAGGTTCCTTCCAACACTAAGATTCTATGAGTTCAGTTTCCAGATTGAAGCAAACATATTGCTCAAAAGAAGAGAAGGGAAGTTAGTGTGTGTGTAGGGTTTGGGATCCAAACTCACAGTCTGATCTTCAAGCTGCTGTGTAGTTGCTAGCCTCACTGAACTTACTGGGATTTGCATTCAGCAAAGCAGAGTAAGCTATCACAGAACACTGCTTCCCAATTTGTCTTCTATCTTACACTTTCCCCCCCTGTTTTATTGTCAAATACAGTCTGTACGATATGTCCTCAGAATGGGTTAAATACACTGCTCCAGCATAAATGATAACATTAAATAATATTTTGCATTTAATACTTCTCATCGTGCCTAAACATAAACTGTTGTTCATAACACAGGTGTATTTATTGCTGATGATCAGATGAACAAACTGGAGTACAGAGAGTTGAATGCCTTTGGGTGTGTGCATATATTTTGCATTTTAGGCAATAAACATGTTGCAAGGAAACCACAAACCACCATTGACACTGCTGAGCCCACATAGCCACACGTATCAGTGTAGCGTACAGAATGATGTGCTGGATTTGTACTCGGGAGATCAAGGTTCAAATCCATGAACTCACTGGGTGGTCTTGGACAAGTCACTATTTCTCAGCCTCAGTTCCCCACCTGTAAAATGGGAATAATGGTGACCTACCCCACAAGTTTGTTCCAGCGGTGACCTAGATAAGGACTATAAAGTATTTTCAACATTGAAAGAGTTGCAGAAATGATCAGTAGTAACAATGAACAATGCATAGTCCCTAATCCTGTAGTGGGGAACCATATTTCCTCCCAGAGGCCACTTTGAAAATTAGTACGAACTCTGAGGGCTGCAGAGAAGTTTGTTTATTTTATTTATTTATTTATTTAAATATTTATATCCCGTCTCTTCTGCTAACAGCAGCTCGAGGCAGCTAACAACCAATAAAACACAAATACAAAAGTACAATAAATAAATAGATTAAAACAATACACCATAAATTAAAATTAAGCGAAAAACGGAGGGGAATAATCAAACCCCTACCACCCCCACCCAGCACCCATCTCCCTCACCAAATGCCTGGCAGAACAGTCAGGTCTTGCATCTTTGTTGAAAGGAAGGGAGGTCCGGAGCCAACCAGGCCTCTGCCGGAAGGGAGTTCCACAGCCTAGGTGTAGCCACCAAGAACACCTGCTCCAGAATCGCCCTCTGGGATACCCGGGGGACCTCCAGGAAGGCGCCCCCGGCCGACAACAACGGCCGCTCCAGGGCCAGGGGAGCGAGGTAGTCCTGCAGGTAGGTGGGGCCCAGGCCATTTAGGGCTTTATAGGTCAAAACCAACACCTTGAATTAGGCCCGGAAAACTATAGGCAGCCAGTGCAGAGAACAGAGCACCGATGTAATATGCTCGTGGCGATCTGTCGTCATAAGGAGGTGGGCCGCCGCATTCTGCACCAGCTGCAGCCTCCGGACTGTCACTATGGGTAGCCCCACGTAGAGCGCATTACAATACAAGTTGGGGCAGGTCTGTTTAAGGGGTGCATTCAGTAGATCCAGACCATATATCTGCACCCTGGATCCATCCTCTCCTTGTGTACATACCCTCATTTCTGCTCCCTTCC
Organism: Sphenodon punctatus; assembly: GCA_003113815.1. Classification (NCBI taxonomy): domain Eukaryota; kingdom Metazoa; phylum Chordata; class Lepidosauria; order Sphenodontia; family Sphenodontidae; genus Sphenodon; species Sphenodon punctatus. The sequence continues at coordinate 6,930,148 of QEPC01004358.1, read as the reverse complement.
CCTAAACTCAGCCTTTTGGTGCTTGAGGACAGGGTCTAGATCCAGGAACAGGTAAGGGGACAAATAAAAAACGAGTTGTGGGCTGCATCTGGCCCCCAGGCCTGAGGTTTCCTACCCTGGGCCTAAACTATGTACATGCTGCTGCTCTGGTTGTGGATGCCAGAAACCACACCATGGTTTTGCTTCTGGTTTACCCTGTGGCAGGGCTTAATTTATGCAGGGGCTTGCCAAGGCTCAGCCCCGGAAAACAAATTCAAGGGGGAGCTGAGCCCCAGGAAATGTTCCAGGCAGGTGTGTACACCCCAAAATGTGAAACACCAGGACAAGGGTAATATTTGCCATTTCAGGGTTGGAAATGAAAGCCAGAAATAACCTGGATGGCTTATTTGGCTTTCATTAATTACTATAGTTTATTTGGCTCACATTATTGCCTAAAATGTCATTTGAGATGGGTCGCCCATCTCAAAAAAGACATAGTAGAACTAGAAAAGGTACAAAGAAGGGCAACAAAAATAATCAAGGGTATGGAACGGTTCCCATATGGAGAGGCTTTATAGGTCGGGGATCTTCAGCTTGGAGAAGAGACGACTGAGACCGCTTTCACACGTGCATTAGTACGCACCTGTTGGTGCTGCGGGGAAGTCCGGGACTCAAAAGATCTTCAGCGTCCATCTCGTGAGAAGGGTGGAAATACGACTCTTTGCCTGCAAACATGCGCGTCGGGCAGGGTAGGGAAAAGGTACTCTACCGAACACGCATGTTTGCAAGCAAAGATCTGCATTTCTGCCCTTCCCATGAGACTGAAGCTGCACATCTTTTGAGTACAAGACTTTCCCTGCAGCACCAACAGGTGTGTATTAACACACGTGAGAGCGTGGTCTGAGAGGGGATACGATACAAGTTTTTAAAACCTTGAGTGGTGTGGAACACATAAATAGGGAGCAGTTATTTACCCTTTCTAACAGTACTAGAACAAGGGAACACGCCATGAAATTGGCTGGCAGCAGTTTTAAAACAGAAAGGTTTTTTTTCACTCAGCACACAATTAACTTGTGGAATTTGCTGCCAGAGGAAGTGGTCAAGGCCAGTAGTGTAGCTAGTTTTTAAAAGGGATTGGATTAGTTCTTGGAGGTTAGGTCCATTAATGGCTATTAGCCAAGTAGGTTTGGGGGATGTAACCTCTTACCATTGGGGGCTGGAACAACAGGGAATGGATTGCCCATTGTGACCTGTTGGGTACTTCTCCCGAGAGACAGAAATTGGCCACTGTCAGAGACAGGATGCTGATCTTGATAGACTGTTGGTCTGACCCAGTATGGCACTACTTATGTTCTTATGACTTTCCTGTTGGCCCCCTCTGGTAGGTCTAAGGTGATAACAACTTCTAATGTTTTTAAAGCCAAATCTTTAGTCCAAATGTTATACGCGGCAGAGATGTATGCAGGTCCTTATCATCAAGTGAAGAATTTGAAGTTGTTCAGAACAAGTTTATATTTATTTATTTATTTATTTATTTATTTATAGTAGCATTTGTATACCACCCCCTTCTGCTACAAGCATCTCGGGGCAGCTAACAACATTTTAAAACATATAATAAAATTAACTAAAATCAACATTTCCCAGAATTAAACACCCCCCCCAAAAAAACAATAAAACCCCACCCTAACCCAACCCACCCATCCTACCTCCCTCGGCAAAGGTCCGGCGGAACAGCCAGGGCTTACACTTTTTATGGAAAGAAGGGAGGTCATCGGTCAGGCAGACCTCCAACAGGAAGGAGTTCCACAGCTGCGGTGCAGCCACCGAGAATGTCCTCCTCATGGTCAACACCCAAAAACCCGGGGAACCTCAAGAAGGGCTGCCCTGGCTGACCACAGAGGTCGATCCAGAATCCGGAGGGTGAGGCGGTCCTGCAGGTAGGTGGGGCCCAAGCCATTTAGGGCTTTAAAGGTCAACACCTGGAACTGGGCCCCGAAGACTATCGGCAGCCAGTGCAGAGAGGGGAGCACTGGAGTAATGTGTTCGCGTCAGCCCATCCCCTTCAGGAGACGAGCCACCGCATTCTGCACCAGCTGCAGTCTCCGGACCATAACCAAAGGTAGCCCCATGTAGAGCACGTTACAGTAGTCTAATCAAGAGGTAATAAAAGCATGGATGATTGTGGCCAGGTCCGATTTCGAGAGATACAGCCTAAGCCGATGTACCAGGTGTAATTTGCGAAATGCACCCTTCACCACAGCTGCCACTTGGACATCCAGGCGGAGCTGTGGAACAAGGAGCACCCCCAGACTACGGACCTGGAATACTACGGGAGAACGGATGCCATCAATGACAGGGGGCCACCACTCCCCCAGGTTTCCCCACAACCATCACCTCTGTCTTGTCAGGATTTAACTTCAAGTGGTTCACCCTCATTCAGTCCCCTACAGCTGAAAAACACTGGTTAAGCACCGAGACTGCCGGACCTGGGTCTGATGAAAATGAGAGATATAGTTGGGTGTCATCAGCATATTGATGACACCTTATGCCAAACTCTAACAACCTCCCCCAGAGGCTGCATATATACATTGAACAAGAGAGGGGACAAGAGGCAACCCTTCAGAACTCCACACGTGAGCCCCCGGGAGAAGATGAATAATCACCCAGCACCACACACTGGGTTCTCCCAGCCAGGAAAGAGCCATCAAGAACAGCCCTTCTCATCCCTGCCCAGTCCCGCAGCCAAGTCACCAACAACTCATGATCAATGGTATTGAATTCAGCTGAGAGATCTAACAAAATCAACAGGGTTGAATGACCGTGGTCCAACTCTCATGAGAGGTCACCAAATGCAATCAAGGCCACAAGCGTAGTCTCCGTGCCATAACCCAGACGGAAGCCAGACTGCGAGGAATCAAGGAATAGACAGGCCAATAGCTGGCCAGGGCATCAATGTCCAATGATGGCTTCTTGAGCAGGAACCACACCACCGCCTCCTTGAGGCAATCTGACACCCTGCCCTCCCTAAGGGAGGCATTGACTATCCCGGCCAGCAACGGCCCTAATGTCTCCCAGCTGGCCTTAACCAGCCAGGACGGACATGGATCTAATTCACAATAGGTGGCTCGAACAGTTCCAAGGGTATCACCCACATCTGAGGGCGACATGTCTTGAAATTCATCCCATAAAACAGGACAAGATGGGGCTTCAACTGCCTCTGGCTCACCCACTGTTAAAAGTGCTGCGTCAAAGCCGTGGTGGATTTGAGCAATTTTATCCACAAAAAAGTCCACAAACAAGTCACAGCAAGCATTCGATAACTCTGAATTCAGGAGCAGGGTGGCTGGACTGATCAGCCCCTTCAACACCCGGAAGAGCTCAGCCAGATGGGACTTAGCAGATGCAATAGGGCAGCAAAGAAAACCTTCTTTCCTGCCCGTACCGCCACAGCATAGGTATGTAACCAGACTCTACGGGTGATTTCAGACGTGACGGGGCACCTATTGGCCCTGTCATGGAATCACCTTTCTGATTTCTGGCCGGAATCAGAACAGCCCGTCAACAGATGAACCGGCTGATTCTGGCGAGGAATCTGGGGAGGGGGAGGGGCTGTGCGGCGCAATGTGCGGCCACACAGCCCCGCCGTCCCCATGCTCCCCCAGCAGCCCGCCCTCCTAGCTGCCAATTCCGTCCGGGGGTCTGGGCCACGGCCTGGAATCGGCGGCAGTAACAGACATTACCGTCTGCCGATTCCGGGCCGTGGTTCAATTAACCACACTTTCGGAGATGGTGTCTGGACCATCCTCGAAAGCGTGGTTATTTTGCTCACCGCCAGTGGTTCACCGTGGTGAACATCTGGTGGCGAGCAACCAGACATTGCGGAACCATTCGCCACCACAGGGGATTGTCCGTGGTTGAGCGTGATCTCGTAACGTCTGAAAATACCCTATGTCGCAATCGGTCAACTTCAGTACGAGAGTGATGCTACCATCGCTCCAACCGTTGCCCTTCTCACTTCATCTGCCACAGCTCCTCTGTATACCATGGGGATCTGCGTTGTTGACGATTGGGGAGAGGATGCCTGGGAGCCAAACGGTCGATGGCCTCCATCACCACAAGACCACGTGGTCATCGAGTGAATGGCCATCGAAGTCAGAGGAAATATCCCCTAGGGCAATCCAGAACCTTTCTGGTTCCATAAGTCTTTGGGGGCATCCCTCAGAAGACTTTTATTTCTGCCTATTGTCTCCGGTTCTGTGGTACGTGTGGAAACAGGCACCCTCTCAGTCCATAGTAAAGTTGTTACCACTGTTCTAAAGTATTGGTCTAGACTATGTAACTTAAGTCCACATTGGCCACAATCCCAAATGCGTCTGTGTGGAATCCACGCGAGTCCCAATGAACAGGTGCGTGGATTGTGCAACATGTGCACACGTGAGATTTGCAAACGGGATCCACAGGGCATGGGCATGGGATTGGCCCCACCTTTTACCATCCTGATGTTTAATTGAACAGATGGATTATGAAGTGAGCCACCCATATTCTTGACTTAAAATTATAAATGCTCTGCTGTTGAATTTGAGTCTTCCATCCATTTTCCTCTTGGGAAAAACTCTCTTACAACATAATGCTATTATTAAGCAGTGAGTGTCTGATATAGCATGGCAAAAGGATCTGGCTAAAAATTCTTATTTCAAATTAGCTCCCTGGTATCCTATTTTCAAGACTGCTACTGGAATTGAAACCTATTTAGAACATCTTCACAACCCCCATCTGTGTAGGTCTTACATGCTCCTTCACTTCCAATTGTTTGACTCTGCGGTCCTTATAGGACACTATAATAAAACCTCATACACTTTCAGGACATATATAATACTCCTGTGATTCTGGGGAAGTTGAAGATCTTATTCTTCATCTGAAGGTATCCTAAATGGCCACTCAAATACTCCTCAGTTCATCTAGGCAACAGGCTTGATTCTCAAAGGCAGAGGAATTCTGGTAGCTCTTACTGTAATTAATAGGGACTGGGACTGTGCAGCACCTTTGAATCAACAGGCTTGTCCCACATCAGTCAGTGGCATATATTTGCAGTGGTGCATGCTAAACTATTTAACTTGCAGCGTACCGTGCTAATTTTTCCTGACAAACTTTTCTTTATTGCTTCAGTGTTCACCTTTCACTCCTGTTTGCTTTTCACTGCTTTCCAAAAACCACATTTCAGTCGCTGTTAAAAGAAACGTAAAATATAGAATGGGGTCAGAATTCTTAATATTTAAAATATGACACGTTGTTGTTACAGCTTAGCTTGGAAACGCCTGCCAACATTTTTGAATTTAGTAAATTGGTCGGTCTCACCTGGACTGGGTAATGCAAACGGAGCCAGATCCTCAGCTGCTGTATTTATTTGGCAGTGGTTCGTTGACTTCAATGAGGTTGTGCCAGTTTACACCAGCTGAGCAGCGGTTCCTTATTTTTAAAATGTGATTTAAACAGATGAAATGGGACAGTGAATCTTCAAAATATGCAATTTTTCTTGTTTTAACGTTTCAGTCCATAGGTTTTGTGCTTTCTTGCTGCTTCCATAGATTCTCTTTCCTACGTCAAAATGCACTATCACACTGAATTTAGGGCTTAATTCCACGAGACCCTTATTCAGCAGAACACTTAAGTGCATGCTTAATAATGACCCTTTCAATAGCCCTACTAAAGTTAGTAGGTAAACTTGTACCAGAGAGTGCTAAGGACATTACTGGATGCAGCCCTGAGTTTGACCTTAGGGTGACCAAATATGCAAATTTTAGAAGGCACGTATGAGAAATACAGGTTGCAGGGCTGCAGTGGTTCCAATGCAGCCCTTCAACCTGTATTTCTCATGTGTCCTCTAAAATTTGCATATCTGGCCACCCTACTTGACCTGCCCATTCTCTAGATTTAATCTTCACCCATCACTGAAGTGCTGCCACTTCTAGGGTAGAACATGGTAGCTGTTTAACAACAAACATGATTGCTTAGGGGAGGAAGCGGGGCATGGTATATCCTGCGGCAGCTGTAAGAAGAATTTAAGAAGGCAGAATAGCCCAAACTGGAATTTGGCCAGAACAACCGTGTAACAGGGCTTGGTGACCCGCGGGTAAGTCCTGTCAGGATCAGACCCCGCCAAGTCACTGTTTCTGGGTAATCAGCTCAACAGTCACTCACTTCTTGGGAATTAGCGTAAAATCCTTTAATCAGCACCCTCTCTATTCATTCGGTCTCCACCAATATACAGTCCATAACTTCTGGCTATTAATTTCCAGATTATTAGTTTTACAGTAACCACTGACTATATCTAAAAGACATTGCGATCCACAGTCTTATATGGGGCTGAGTTGTGTGGCCTTGATAATGCAGTAAAGCAAAGAGTCAAACATGTTCAAAAAAAAATTTTGAGGAGACTCCTAGAGGTGCACAGAAACACCGACGAGGCCTTTTTTTGGGGTAATAAATCTTTTACTGCTTGTTTTAAATACATGCAAAACAATTATTTTATATAACTTTAACTTCAACCAAGTCCCCCCTCCCTAGCCCCTGAAACAAACAGGTGGATTCAGATTCAAGTAATACGAGACATTTAGATGTAATAGCCAAACAGGAACACTCTCTGGTCTGGAGGTAAGTTCTCTCTCCTCATTGTGCATACGCACGAGAACCATTTTGCCGTAAAGTTCTCCTGCTTGTCTAATAGATTTGCTGTGATTTTCCCCATTGTCATATGGTACCACATTCTGTTCAATAGTTCTCCCTCCTTCAGTTCTTTAGTGTCTTTCCAGTGAGAGGCTATTACTTTTTTTGCTGCTTGGAGAAAGGCTGCCATGGGGCCTTTCTGAGGTGGGAAACAAGTTCCTCCAACATGGAAGTTCCGGCTGGTTTGCATCAGATTTGCTACTGGCTCAAAATTGTATCTTAATGCGTTTTATTGATTTTATATGATTTAACATTGTAAGCCTCCCTGGGCTGCTTGGAGCAGGAGGGGCGGGGTGTTAACTGATTTTATAAATAAATAAATAAAATTAGATCTTTTCTGTCCACCAGATATCCTGAACAATGCCTCCTCAATTTGGAGGATTTTCAGTCTTTACAGTTTAAATGGATTTATGAAATCAAAAGTGTGCTGTTTGCGGCAGGGTTGGGGGAGCGCTGAATCTCAGCAGATAAATTACCCCTCCCTCAGATCATTTTGCAGTTAACAGATATGGCAAAATAGGTAGATTTTGGAACTGGAAGGGGGGGGGGGAATGCTCGCCACTGTACCATCTGTTTAGGGCTGAAGAAGGGTTTCCCCCCCCCCTACTTTATGAGAGTAGATAAATATAAGTCTAGAAGGCTGATTATAAAATTAATATTCAACCAGATTAAGTTGCCAGTTATCAAAGGCAGGTGGAGCAAAATTGCTTTTAAGGACCGTTTGTGCTCATGCTCTCAAGGAGCAATTGAAGATATAGGTCATGTTTTGTGGTTGTGTCCTTTTTATAAGAAAGGGTGAGATCGTTATCTTAACCCTTTAACCGTTTCCTTTGTAACATAGCCAGTCCAAGACCAATGGAAGACTATTTGGCTTCTCCTAAATGAGAAACAAGAAGTCTTGTCTGCCTTAGGTAACTTTTTGATTGGTATGGAGGTTTGGAAGGAGAAAGGGTTAGATACCTAATGTTTATTATATACCATATCTGTCATCTCTGTTCTGGTACTGTTCGCTGTCATGTGGATGTATTAAGGCATGTTGATCATGCCAGTTTTAAATTATTTTTATATTCTCTTTGCTGTGTATATGTTGGCTTTGGCAACTAACTAACTAACTAACTAACTAACTAACTAAAACAATATTACAATCTCCACAGCCTCTAGCCAGGCATCACTCCTCTGGCTTTTACTCATGTTGGGGACCGCTCAGAGTTTAACTCACGTTAGCGTGGTCACATGAAATCCTCGACCGTGGGCACAGGGGTTTTAGCGTTATTTTTCCCTTCCCCCCCTAAATTCAATAACGCAAGACAGGTCTCAGAATTCAGCTTAATTTATGTGGGGGCTTGCCAAGGCTCAGCCCCAGCAATGAAATTCAAGGGGGAAATGAGTCCTGGGAAATGTTCCAGGTAGGAGTGTTGTACATCCTAAAATGTGAAACACCAGGAAAAGGCAATAGAGTCAAAGTAGTAAAGTGATATCTTTTATTGGTGAGACAGGGCTGAATTTTCAACCCTATCTTGATATTGAATTTAATGGGGGAAGGGAAAATAATGGTAAAAACCCCGTGCCCACGATCGGGGATTTCATGTGACCGTGCTAACGTGAGTTAAACTCACAGGGGTCCCCGCCCCTTCCTTAATGTGTGCAAAGTCTCAGGGTGACACCTCAGGGCTGGCTCAGCCACACCCTAACCGAGCTGCCTTTCACTTAGGCTCTGTCTTTTTAGGGTCCAGCCCCCACAGCCCTAATAACCCAGTCTCTCAGCTGGCGCTAGCTCTGTAAAGGGTCGGCAGCAATCCTCAGCTGTGCCCTGCCACAAACAGAGGTCATACATGCTTGAATGAAATTTTGTAAGGATTTTTTTACTGTTCATAAGTGGTTTTGAGGACCTTTGTGTTACATCTCAGATTGAAAGGGCATGCCTACACATGGGCTTCACACATGGTAAAGAATGTGATTTTAACATGTTGGCCAAGATGAGTTAGCTGATGGCTTAGTTACTTTTAAAATGTTTTCCTAAAGCAATATTGGGGATTTTGACCAGCTCTGGATTAAAGCTCATGTAGAAGGGCTATCAGGTGTTTAAACCCTAGCCCTTTGCAAGGCGCAGGGTTTGTCCCAATCAGCGTGCACATGTTTAAAAACACGATAACCCATCTACATAAATATGTTAACTAACACAGCTTGGCTAACAAAAGTTAAATCACACCACTGAATTACCCATCGTCTGGGTAAGCATGTCCAAAGAGATCTCATTCATTCCACTAGACACATGTAAATATGTGCTTTAATTTTAAACATGTGCTAAATTTAAACATGTGCTTAAGCATTTAGTTGGTACTAGTACTGTGTGTACTGTGTACCATTGTATGGTTCTAGTACTGCGTGCATTGGATCTAACTTTTCCCGCATCTCTGTAAGTTTGCTGTATTTGAAAACTGTGGACTTAGTACTTAGCAGTTTTTCTTTTAATTGCAAATTGAGTTACTTGTGTATTTTTTGTTTTCTTCTGTTTTCATAGCAAATACTGACTGATCCTGAGGTGGCTTCACAAGAGGGCTGTATAAAAAAGGTAGGAGAAAGGAATAATCTCATGCCAGTTGTTTTTGGTGCTTAGCTTTGTAAATATCTGGAGGGCTTTCTATTTTCATTTGCAAGCACATTTTAAATAAATGCAAATGTCAAAATACATACATAAAAGGCCACCACTACTTCCTATTGATTTACATGGGAGCAGTATCATATGCTTAAATCTGTCAGGGTACTTTTGTGTGTGATTTGTGGACTTACTGCTAAGCAAAAGGAAGGATTACACGTATCACAGACTTCAGTTTTCCTTGGTATAATTAGACTGTAGGCAACTGCAGTTCCCCTTTTAAAAAAAAATATGCTTGTTCTGACTTATAAGCACAAACCAGAGGTCAGTTCACTGTATGATGCTGATTATTTAAGTCAAGAAGATTTGGCAGAGATGCATTAGATTGCAGAATTTTACCTGCCGTCTATTACTAATGCCGTTTCTCATTTTTCTGATGCCTTATATTGACCAGAGAGAGAAACTTGGGTCTAAATGTAGTTTCACTGTAGTAAAATGTCTGTACAATTCTATATTGTAGCTGTTGGACAGCTTTAACGTTATACTTTTCAGTAGCCAGCCTTTTATTTTGGTCAGGTTTCTTTCCCCAGTAAGTCTAACAATAACATTCTCTCCACTGATATCTTTGATTGGAAGCCTTACTAAGGTAAAGCATAACAAGTCGCATTTAATTATCCTCTGTCCAGACGGTTGTGGCGTGTTGTTGTCTGAGTAATGCGTTAGCTTTGATTCCTCTTGCACATGTCGCTTTTGTATCACAATTTTCAACATAAAATCAGGGATTTTAAAAGTGTCGAATAGCTAAAATTGGAAGATTTGCAAGAATTGCATTTCTATTCAGCCCTCTGAACCATCTTAAATGCTATTGCTGGGCTCTGAATGTTGAAAGAAAACACTTGCATGGTATTGCCAAACAGAGTGAAATCCTATACTTATCAGGCTCCGGAGTTAGTTTGCGAACAGATATATAGACATATCTATGCTTGATGTAGACCATTCTCTTCTCACCAGGTTGAGTAAAATAAATTTTTATTTTGGAAGATAAACTTTCCTCATATGAAATGTCTTCTGAACATGCTGTGACCTTGCGAGGGGATCTATAGCAGTAGTGCTGAACTTTTTACCTTGTTCATCTCCATAACTCATTGGGTGTTTGTCTGTGTCTCAGTGGGATCCTTTTGTCTGAGCAGACATGGTGACAAGGTGGCAGATTTCTTATTATCATAACCCACTTATTACAAAGATGGAAGTAAATTTTCCATGGCCCAGGAACTGTTTAGTTATATCTTTCTTGAAGTCTACAATATCACAAATGGATTCCCACTGCATTGAGGTTATATATTTAACCTAAAGAGAACAAGGCTTTGTAGTATAAATATGCACAGTAGTAAAGGACATTAAGCAGACACCTTCAGATACTAAGAAATTATCCAGTTAAATATAACACTTTTGTTTCACAATAAGAAGGACAAATTTTAAAATCTGTTCCAAACTCAGTATGTGTGTGTGCATAGTACCCTCAGAATATTTGCTTACTGCTACAAATGTAGACTGGCCAATGATGATATTTGACACAGGCGCTGCCACTGTGACTCTTTCTCCTAAACGCATTGTAAAGAAGCACTACTGGGGGTTTATGAGGTGATAAATTTATTGAAGGATGGGCAGTAGGGTTTTACAGCCAGGGTAAAAAAGGTCAAAGCAGTAAGGTAAAGAGTTCAAGTCTAAACTTAATGGCTTGTGAAAGGACTATTGCTAAACAGCTTTTCAGCCAGAAGGGAGAAACAAATAAAATAATGGAAAATCATGCTGTACAATTTTTGCACTATCAGGAGAAGGATATTTGACCTAATTATGTAAAAGCTGTAACTTGTGAATTTCACAGGGTTTCTAAAAGGCTGCTTTTAGACGTGCACGGCAAACACGCTGCATAAAGTTACGCTGTGTGTAAATAATATGCCGTGTGTGGGATTTAGACGTGACATTTTGCGCATTAAAGCCAGTCATGCATTCTTTTAAAGCTGCGAATTAAATACCTCAATGTTGAGGTATTTAATTCGCATCTTTAAAAGAATGCACGACTGGCTTTAATGCGCAAAATGTCACGTCTAAATCCCACACACGGCATATTATTTACACACAGCGTAACTTTATGCAGCGTGTTTGCCGTGCACGTCTAAAAGCAGCCTAACTCTTGCAGCTTTATTGAGAGTCTTGTAATTTTAAGGGTCCCTTAACATGTAAAATCATGAAACCTGCGATAAATTTGTGAGAAAGTCACTTTTATGGTTGTGGAAAGGGACAGTGTCACCAAAATATAAACATAACTCTGCCCCATTTTGTTATTTTATAAACCTCATGATTCCTAGGCCAAGAATCCTGTGATTTGGGGGGGCCTGAGTTGTGATTTTTGGACACGTGGCTTTAGCAAACTGTCATTCTGATGCAAGAAGGTTTCAGTTTACAAACTTGCTGAATCATTACAGCCCAAAGATTACAGAACTTTGAATGCTGGTTCCCCATTTAATTCTGTTACTTTTTTAGGTTTGCTGGAAAGAAGGTGGATTGGATAACAGCAAACTCTTTCATTGCCCAGCCATCCAGATAGATATGCAAATGCTGTGGATGGGTCAAAACAAACTGGAAGAAAAGAGAGTCTAAGAACGTTTTTACATGGACACTTCATCCCGGGATTAGGAGAAAATTATCTCGGAATTGTTATCCAGAGATTACAAGTGATATGTGTTTAACACGGACATTTCTATCTTGGGATGAAATCCATCCCATGGTAGTTCATTTGAACAGCACTTTGCTCTTATCCTGGTTTGAGAGTATCTGGGATGAACATCAATCCCATGGTGCTTTTCATCCGTGCTCAGCACACTGATTTCTGGAATTGAAGAAAATCTAATTTTCTTCATTTTTCTGATTTCTGAATTAAAGAAAATGGATTCGAAACTCATCTGTTTGTTCTGCGAGTATTTAAACTTGGGGCTTCGCAATGCATTTTTGAAGGATGACCGAGGTAATACAATCGCCCCACAGTCATGTGCTACTAGATGATACCATAAAGGCAGAACTTCATAGAGAGGATGTCAGCTCTTGCCATAACACTCTGTGATATTTATCCTGGGATAGTCTTTTAGACAGACCTAATCCTGGAATTAGTTAACAACCAAATATTACAAACCCTAAAAAAAGAGGGTTTGTAATCCTGGGGGTTTTCAGTGATCCTGGGATTATAACCACTGAATGCTGCATTTAGACTAGGGCTTAAACTTGGTCTTCGGAAAACTTCAGAATACAACGAAGATTACGGTATTCGGTTCCAGAAGGCCAAATTCCAAAGTTCCAAGGACCAAGGCCGTTATTTGGAAAATGTTGGGAAATGCTGCATGTGTGGGGGAGCTGGTGGACAGTTGAGCTTCTTCTGGAAATGAAACTTAGTGTCATATTTGGTAGGAGGGGGATATAGGAGGGGACAGTTGAGTGATGGTAAGTGAGAGGGCAAGTTTTGATTGGCTGGTCAAGCCAGATGGCAAGCTTTTGATTAGCTGGCAGGGCAAAATAAAAGCGGCTGCAGCCATTTTGTCCATTCTCTTTGGTGAATTTAGCTGTGTGCAACAGTGCTGCTGGATCTGTAAGTAATCAGCTGGGGAGGGAGGGGGGCCTGGCCTGACCTGGCCTTGCCTGGCCACGGGGCCAATGCTGGGGGATAGGAGTTATTTACCTTTACCATGCCATGCAGTTTTTTAAAAAAAGTAATTGGGTGTCACATTGCTTCTAATTCTGCCTGCTGCTTGGTTGGCACTTGGCACCATGAGGCCAGAGGGATCTCTCTGCCTGGCTCCACTTCCCTTTGCCTGGTCTGTTTAAGTTACCAGTGCCACAGTACCAATGTCATGCCAAGTTGGTGCCCCTGGAGGTGCGTGTAAATGTCTGGTTTCTTAATTTTGTAACTACTGGGGTCTGGGCTTGCTGGCTTTTGGTTGGATTTATTTCTTCATGTAGTTGCAGACTGTTTTGCGGGGTTGTTGTATTCTTTTTGAGCGAATGTCCCTTGCTAGCCTGCATTTTTGTGCACTGCTTGGTTGGCATAATGATAAAGTGGGTGCACTCACTGCTGATGGTGGGCCATGCTGTGGGTACACTACTGTCATTATTTTGGATTTCTGCAAGCAGTTGGACTTTTGTGGGGTTGTCTCCTGGAGCAATTGTCCCACTCTTGCTAGCAAGTTTTTCTGGGTATTGCTTTTCTGGGTAGTGCTTTGACTGTGGGTTCAAGAACTTTGCAACAAGTTTCCAAAGTTTCCAAAGTTTTCCGAGGTCTGGAATACCGAGTCCACATTCCAAAACTTCGGAAGCAATGCCAAAGGACCTCCGAGTACTCGAGTCAATTACTCAGAACTTCGGTATTGAGCCCGAGTACTCAGAAGTACTATTCGGTATAGCCCTAGTTTAGATGGACAGGTCATCCCAGGACCAGGACTAATGATCTAATTCCAGGATAAGTGTCCATGTAAAAATGCCCTAAACCAAGCAGAGTTAAATATGTTTGGAGGAAGATTGAGTTGGGTTGATTTGTAGCCTAAAAAATTCTGAAAGGGCAGTAACAAGGAATAGAAATAGGGGAAGTGAGTAAGAAAACAAGAGACAGAAGACCACAGACACAGACAGAGAAAGGAAGACTAAAACAAAGGTAGGATGAAAAGACTGATAGACATGAGATATCTTCAGTTTAATCCTTTCCTTTTCTTTTCTGTGTTAAATTACAAGCTAGAGAAAAATGTCATTCTCTAACTCATCTTTTCTGTTGGTGTAATACCCAACATGTTACATATGTGCATTTGACTGAATTAGGGAGCACCTTGCATTAAATAAAGGGTTGTTTTTTTTAAAAATGAAAAGTATTTTTCCATTTTCATGGCCCTGGGTTCTGTAGGTACTGGAAGCAGAAGTATCCTAGTAGATATATAAGTAAGCTGCTTTTTGTGACAATTTGGTCAAACTGGAAACTGCAAGTCCCATGAAGTTAAAGATAGGAGTTGTTCACATAAGCTTTCCAGCACAGCTTTGTAAAATGTAAATTATATATATATATATAAGGATACATACTGTACTTCACAAATCTCCACAGCCATTTTCAAGTACCTTTTAACTGATTACATACAGTGCTTTCTTTTTTATTTTTTAAAGGGCAGTTTACCTACTTCTCCTGTGGATTTCCTAAACTTTCCCCACTGCAGTTAATAATACACCTAAAATCAGCTTTATATCATCATTGCTTTGATCTATGGATAGGAAATAGTGCCCATTTCCATTACATTAGGCATCCATTTCTGAGGGGCAATGCTGTATGTGTTTAACTTTCCTAAAAGTCACTTTAGATGAATGCTTGGGAATCATGCAAAGAGAGAGAGAGGCAGGCTCACAGGGTACAGGGCTCCCAACCCACTTCTTCTTGGATGGACTGTTTTTCTAACTGTGGTGACAAGAGACCTTAGGGACTTCTCCCCTCCGTTAGACTCTCTATTTAGTCTCTGTTTACTTAGAGGGAATAGCCTAAGGGGCTACTGGAGAGAAAACATCTGTGGGAGATAATCTATAGAGTTATCTATCTATCACTCTTGTCGACCCTGTCTCCCTAGAGAGCAAGCTGAGAGACTTGTAATAAAAAGGCATCGCTGAAGAGGCTTTAGGGACAAATAAAGAGACATGTTAAGGGCCAGCTGAAAATGGATAGAGGACATTATTAAAGCTCAATAGCCGTCTTATCAAAATCCAATAGGATAGACATTTGGCAAAAGGCTTTAAATTTATTCTTTGACTTTCTGGAGAGCTTGAATTTATCCATTAACAAGAATGTACTACACAGGGGGAGAGAGAGAGAGATACCATCAGCTTGAAAAGAGTTAGATTCAATCTGGTGTCCTTTAAAAAAAGTAAATATATAAATAAAAATAATAAATGACAAAAGCTTTCTTTATCCTCCTGCTATAGCTTATTTTATTTTTAAATTGTGAAATGGAAGAAGTTAATTCAGTATGAATTGAAAGAAAATGTAAATGAAAAGTAATTATGTTTCTTCTTAATAATGAGTATTGAGTATGTTAAAATGAGGAAGTCACAATGCAAGTTTAGGAAACCTTGAACAGTTGGAAGAATTTAGCTGGTATTTGAAAGTCTCATTTGTTATCAAAATTAACTAGACATACTGCCCCATCAACTAAGAACAGCCATGCATCACCACCCGCAAAATCTGCTATTTAGGGTAAATGTTTGAAAAGAATATTTAAATATTAACAAAAATTAAGAATGTTTTGTTGCTAAAAACATTAGTTTCTGCAGACCCATAAATCTTTCTGAGTTTATTATGATGTACAAAATGCTACAGGTCACAAAAGCCATCTGATACTTCAGAAACTCATTGTTCAAACAGGATGATTGATTGATAATTATGATAATTTGTGAAATGATTATTTGGATATTATAACCATAGCTTGTCCCATCGGTTTGCTGTGAAGACATTTTCTATAGGATGAGGCCATCAGAAATGGCCCCTGGTAACAAGGGGTATGGAAAGGTCTCCTGGGTCTCTCCCAGTGGGATCTCAAGGACTGATGAATGATGACCTAGTGGAGTCAGAAATCAGACTTCAATAAGCAGTCAGGAAGGTAGTTAGGGAAGAGCAAGGGAACTGTTAACTGTCTTTTGTGGAGCAATTACTAGCCAGGCCATACAGCCTGAGGCCTAAGCAGGGGATATCATAATACTAGATACACACACATTGGGAGATTGACTCAAAGATTTTGACTTGAGCTGTTAAGTTCACTGCATTTCACATACATTATGGAATGCAACATTTTATGTCCATATTTATATACATCATTTTAAATTTTATTTGATTTATTTATTTAAAACTTATATCCCGCCCCTCCTGCCCAAAGGCAGCTCGGGGCGGCGAACAACACAAAAAATTTAACAATAAAACATTTTAAAATAAATCAACAAATTTTAAAACAAATCATAAAAAGAAGTAGTACTGTGAAATTGTCCATGATTTGTAAATCAAACCCCCAGAACTTCAGTGATGTATGTTTTAAACTGGATGTTCCATAAATGTAGCCATTAATGCAAAATAGGCTCGGATAAGTGTGATTTATCAAAAAGGTCGTCGCTGCCTTATGCCAGCTGAACAGACCAGAGGGTGAATGTAATTATTTTTCAACTGTGATACAGTCTGTTCCTATGTCTTTATTTTTTAGTCCGGCAATAGTTCAAAGCCAGTTCTATGTGGTGACCCAGAAAATGCTTGACAAAACCATATCACAGTAATATCAAGTTGTCCTATCTGAAATCCAGTTTCAACATGATCTCTGCCATACACTTGCTGTTTCTTAAAGTGCTTCAATTTGCTTGTTTTTTAGGTTATATCTTTATGAAATAAAAGTATGTTTAGCTGCCACAAACAGAGGTAGCTTTGAGTTGATTTTTATAATCTTTTCTTGAATAGGCTTGCTTCATTCCAATAAGCCCTGGACAAAAGACTGGACAGTTGTCTGAGAGTCTTTTTACAACATTTCTCTCTTTCTATTGTTATGGTGCAGCTAATAAAAGAACCAGGAGTCCATTAATTCAGTGAATGAACATATAGTAAAGTCAGTTCCCTCTTGAGAACAATAATGTTGAGGTCAGCTTAGGTTTCCATGGAAACTAAGTACTTCTAAGAAGTTTGCATCCTTGATTTTGCTGAAATGAAGCATGTAACGCCAAAAAAAGGTGTAAAGCAGCCGCTGAAAGAGTCAGAAAACAAAGTAATGGCCAAATAATTTTGCGGTAACAATATCGTGGATCCAGTTTCTCTGATACAATTGTCCTGTCTACTTCATATAGAAACCTACTGGATGGAATCCTGATCCCATTGATGTCAATGGGAGTCTTGCAATTGACTTGAATGGGGCAGGTCATATAGATAATATGCATGTATGTGCATGTGTGATACACTTTATGTGTATAATTATCTCTGATAATACATCCAAAACATATACTTTTCTCTGTGTGTGTATAATACAAATACATATATGTGTATGATATGTTTAGAAATATACCCCAAACATATACTTTTGTGTGTGTATATGCATAATGTATATGAACAAAATGATATGGTTTGAGATAGATAGATAGATAGATAGATAGATACTCTCTTATAATGTAAGTAAATATATACAACACACACACTTATAATATCATATGTATATTATATTATATATACAACCTTACTTTATAATATAATCATGTCATATACACACACACACACTACAAATGTATTTATATGTATATAAAAGCTTACTTTCGCTGCACAGGAGTCAGGAAATTTGTGCTTGATGCAGCAAAGGAGAAGGCAGGGCCGTCCCTGCCACTAGGCAGACCTAGGAGGCTGCCTAGAGTGGCAGATTCGGGTGGAGCGGCGGGAGACAGGGAACTTTTTTTATATATGAACTTCCCACGTGCTTGCATTGCTTCACTTGTCCCTGCCTGCCGTGGCCACATGGGAATTATGGAAGACAGGTGTACTGCATCTGTGTTGGCGTTCACAGTCTCTTCAAGCACTGCGGTGGCGGCGGCGTGGCGCACAAGGCAGGCAGAAGCGCGAACCAGCGGCAGCTGGCACCAGAGGCACTGGCGGGATTCTTTTCGAAGAAGGACTCTCTGGGGAACTTGGAGAAGTCTCTCTGAGGCTGAGCTGCTGCTGAGGCGCCTGTCAGCTCAGAGAGAAAGAGTGTGTCTCATGTGAGTCACTTGACTCACTAGTGTGTGGGTCCACTGTGGGGAGGAGAGCTCAGCTGCCCTGACCCCCCTCCCTGGTGGCAGCGCGGCAACCCCAACCCAACGGGACCGACCAACCCACCCAACAAGACACAACAGACTGGCACCCAGTGTCTGTGACCAGTGGCTGGGATGGACAGGACTACTCCAGTCCAACAGAAGCAGCAGCAGCAGGTGATTCCCCGTGCTATGCTGTGCCGTGCCGTGCCATGCCGTGCCGTGCCACACACGCTCTCCCAGACACTCTCTGTCACACACACGTATGCATATCACATACTCGCATCTACTCAGCATGTCCGACTTGTAATATTTGTAAATTAACATTTTGATGGTGGCGGGCACCCCTACATACCCCATACCACTTCTTTGGGTGGGGGGGCGCCAAATTTTGTCTTCGCCTAGAGCAGCAAAATGTCTTGGGATGGCCCTGGGAGGAGGAGCCCAANGGTGATTCCCCGTGCTGTGCCGTGCCGTGCCATGCTTGTGGCGGGGGTGGGGTGGGAGGAGGGAGGGCCAGGCGGGTGCGAAATGGTCGTTTGGTTAAGGGAACCCAGGCTGCAATGATTCCACTGCCGCAGACAAGAGGAAGGGGGGTGTTGAAAACGTTGGAGAAGCGCTGAGCTAGACGGGACTGGGATGGCTCCCCATTCACTGAACACCACTGCCCCCTAATATTAGCTCCTCTCCCTGTAAACGAGTTAGGCTAGCAAACTCCCCACAGGAGCAGCTGGCACGTGTGGGAACGTCTATTTAGCATGTCCGACTTGTAATATTTGTAAATTAACATTTTGATGGTGGCGGGCACCCCTACATACCCCATACCACCTCTTTGGGTGGGGGGGGGCGCCAAATTTTGTCTTCGCCTAGAGCAACAAAATGTCTTGGGATGGCCCTGGGAGGAGGAGCCCAAAGAAAGAGACACCCGACTCCTATATGTATTCTCTCTAATCCAAAATACATCATTCTTACTTACTGTTGACAAATGCTTCTGTGATGAATTTGCTTTTCTTAGTCCAGAAGTTTATAAGGTAAATCAGGCAAATTTAAGGAGATCAGCAATTTTTAGGAACTCTTTACTTGCATCTCCATTCCCAGGTATAAGAAAATGAACTCCAACCCCCTGCAAAGCAAGTGCATGTCAACTAACCACCGTTGCAAGTTTTAGTTTTCAATAGGGCTGAAACAAGTAGCTAAATTGCTGCTTGCAAGAAATGTTGCCATATCAGGAACTGGGATCTATCTCCTGACCATTTCCTGATATTGATGTGATTTCTCAATTCATGCAATACCACGAGATACCATCCCAATTTACTGACTTTCCACCTACCATTTAGCGACATACCACGTACCGTTCATTTACCACTTGCTGCATTGCCAAGGGTACCATTTTACTTCTGGGTTTGTTGTTACTGCATTTCTGAACCAATCACTGTGCAAATTGCCCACCCCTTAATCTCCCGCCAGTGCCCCTTAACTTCCACGCCAGTTCCTTCAATCAGAATTGTTGTTCTATGTTGTTCACTTTGTTCTGATCAATCTGTACCTGGACTGGAGATTAGTAAAGGAAACTGTATACCAACCAATGAGTGACAAGGAGGTACAAGGGGAAATGGAGTGTAAGAAACATAGTATTTCATCATTACTACCTCTTGGGATTTGGAATGGATGGCAAAGCAGTAAATGGGATCCTGGTCTGTAAATTAAAAGTCTGTAAATTGAGAAACAAAATGTTGGCCAAGACATTATCGAGTACCGAGAGATTCTTGATTCAACTGATATGTATCAGAAACTGTGATTTTGATGAGATTTCCTGTTTTTGGCAAAATCTCATTTCAGTCCCCAAGTCACTCTAGCTAAGCTTTAAATCATCTGGGTTCACAGAATGATCCAGGGAGTAATGAAGTTAATTAATTCTCTTCACACTAATTTAGAGTTCACTGTTATATTTTCATGTTTGCATGAACAATGTATCAGGATGGAACAGCAGTTGTCGTATCTAAACTTTATTACTAACCTACTTCCATGAACTGTTCTGAATGACACTCACATCTGTATAAAAATTAAAATTGTGAATATACAAATATGCGTTGACTTTAGGGACAGGTGGCTATGAATGACCACTTTGCTTCCCTAGAATAAACTTGCCTCCCACCAGATTTTAGGTCTCAACAACACGTTTGAAAATTTTTGTAGAATGAAAATGTCATACAAATTTCAAAAAATATGTTTCAGAATTAGATTTTGAAATTTTAAATTCCCCCCTCAACTGAAATCTTTTTGCCAGCCAGAGGTGTGGTGGTGATAGAGCTTGAACATCAATGGGGCTGATCCCAAGCTCTGCATGTGTTGCTGTGTGCATGCACACATGCACTGCCACACACTTTGCACGCACTCTGCAGGCCCCATGCCAGAGGTGCACGTGGCTTGCAGCCTTACTGTCTTTTCACAAAACCAAAAGCAGGGTGGCTGTTTTTTAATCCGAGTCCTCTTATATGTCTGTGAATGAATAATGAATATTTTCCACTAAGCATTTTCAGGACTATAACCACTTGCACTAATGTAGGCTTCTCAAACATTTTAATGAAAACTTAGCAGCTGTCTGAACAGCGCAACCCTACACACACACCCCCAAAAAATTATAATGACTGATCTCATCACTATTTCTGGTGAAAATATTCACAAATACATGTTAAGACTCCAAGCACCTGACTGTAATAAGTTATTTATGTCTGCACATATTTGTGTGCATGCACTGAGTTCCGCAGAAGTCTCTATCAAAAGAAGCCAATATGAAATCAACTGTGAAATGCAAAACAGTAGGCCAAGCTGTAGATTTGTTCATTTAAACTGAGATGTGTGGCTGTTTGCATAAACTGTGCTGTCTGCCTTTAAAGCAATTAGCTACAAAAGGGGGGGGGGCGGGGAGAGGTTTAAGTTATATATATATATATGTATCCTGTCTCCAAGACAATTACTCGCAAAATAATATTCTGGATGATTAGGAGGTATTACAGCCCTTGGTTAGTTTAAAAATGCCAGAATGCCCTAGAGATTCTCATGAATCTGCTGCCAGCCGGCCTCTGTCAAAGCTGAAGGCAGCACTGTCTGGAGCCCAAAATCAACTTCAGGAAGGTCATGTGAAAGAAAATCCTCAGTCATCAGGAAGCCCTTGGCCTCCTGGCCTTTCTGACATTTTCTGACAAACCTTAAATCACCAAAGCAGACAAAACATCACAAATTTTGGAATGATAGCCTCTGGGACTTCAAAACTGTTCGTTAGCTTAGAAAGTTTTTTAAAAATCTCACCCTTTAATATCTATTTTGTATCAGAAGATAATGATAGTGTAAGTGGGGGAATTATTTTTATGATAATGACATCAGAACACAGAACATATCGGGAGCACTCAAAATATGCAAACAAATGGAATTCCCATCATTTCTTTAAGTATAGGCTGGCCAAACGAGTCAGGGATGGTTTGAGCATAATTAATTCTGCCCTGTGACAGCAGATAGACTGAATGATCTCTTGATCTGGTAACTTCCAGCCCTACGATTCTATGATTCTAGAATACTGTAGGAAAGAGATGGAAGCAGGTTTGTGAGTTCCCACCAAGTAAGATAGAGCATTATGTACCTACATTGTATGCTAGATTACATTAAGCAAGTCAGATCTCTGTGCCAGAATTGAGGTTGGAAGCAGGATTTATTGTATACATCATATGCATTCTAGAAGACAGATGGTAATATTAATAAAGTTGGTAATCTTCAGGTGTGTGTAATATTCAGTTAATTAAATTGTGCAGTGTTATTAGAGAGAATCAGCAAGGAGGCTTATTAGATCTCTCCAGCTAAAGTGCATAGTCCGTAACAAGAGGTGGAGGGGAATAATTGGTTTGGGGGCAAGAGGAGGGGAAAGAAGGCTTTGGAGGAAGCAAATTAGTTTGTGTGGCACCGCTGCTGCTTTCAAACCTAAGAAAAGTTTCATAGTAGAGATCTGGAGACTGAAAGCTACCCATCATTAGAATTCTTTGCAGATGTATAAAGCATTGAAAATTTATCATACCTCCCCTTTTTAGTTTTTTCTGAACTTCTTTCTTGGCATTTTAAAAAAAAATCTTTTTTATTTTTTTATTTTTGACAAACAAAAGTAATCAGATTTGGAGACAGAACTGTATCAAACTGAAAACTTCCAGAACTCAGACAAAAAAAATTTCTAGGAAAGGAACCAGTGAGTTTTACAAAAGAAAAAGTAAACTAAAGGCGGGGGGAGGGGGGAATCCTTTTCAAACATTTTGCAACAAAAATATGTACTTGAGTTTCAGGTTTTATTTTTGTAAAGAATTGTCCAGCTATTCTGCGTACCTGTGGCATAGACATTTCTGAAATGCCTGACCTCAGCAGTAATGTTCTTGAAAGAGAGTTCTTTTCCTTTTTCTTGTTTTACTCTAGAAATAAGCATCCAGAGATCAAGATCTTTCTATCAATATAGAGAACCTATGCTGACACAACATTTGCTAAGGGGATCAGGCTGTGTTCATATGAGATTCGTTGCTGCACCACAAATAATTCCTCAGTTAATTGGGAGTTAATTTCTCTTGGGGCAGGTTCTGTACGTACCACTTCCCATGTGAGCAAAGTAAACACCATTTGCATTTGGCCATTTGCCACTGAGCATTGCATACAGTTACCACCACTTCCCCCAGTTGAAAGGGGCAGGGCCACATCAGTATGGGTAATTTTAGACGTGACGGGTCCGGAGGCCTGCCATACTCAATCACAGACCGGGATCCGTTTCAGATCCCAGTCAGGAATCAGTCCGGCCGTCCATCAGACGTGCCAGACTGATTCCTACTTGGGATCGGGGAGAGGGCATGGTGCGATGTGTGGCCGCACAGCCCCGCCCCCCATGCTCCCCCGGCCGCCCGCCCTCTGGGAGATGGGCGGGCGCAGCAGCCAATCCGGCCGCTGCACCCGATCCCATCCCGTGGTCAGGACCGTGGTCCAGGCGGACTGAAGGTAACAGACGTTACCTTCTGCCCTTTCCGGATCGTGGCCACCTTGACCATGGTTTGGGCCCGATCCCACCATGATTCTGGACCTCCGGGCGGCCACAGGTCCAGAATCGTGGTCATTGTGATTCCCACCAGACAGAACTCACAACAGATGTTACGGGAATCATGGCCACCACAGGGGATTCACTGTGGTTGACCATGATCTCGTAACGTCTGAAATTACCCTATGGCAAAGGGGCTTTTGGGTGGATGGATCGGGGGAAGGGGTTTTCTTGGAGGAGCATGCACACTCCTCTCACCCACCCAACAGCTGATCGTGGGGGAGAGAGTCCTGGGAGGAGTGTGTGCCCTTTTCCTACACCCCCTCCCATGCAATTAGCTGTTTGGTGGATGGATTGGGAGGAGGGGGTCCCTCTTCCCCCCCTGATCAGCTGTTGGGTGGGTGGATCAGGGGAGGGGGGCCCTGGAAAGAGTGTGTGCTTTAAGTCCTCCCACCCACCCAACAACTGATCGGGGGGAGGTGTGCGCTCATCCCAGGCCCCCCTTCCCCATATCAGCTGTTGGGTGGATAAGAGGAGTGTACATCCTCCTCCCAGATAATCCCTTCCCCCAATCCATCCACCCAACAGCTGATCAAGGGGAGGAGGAGCCCAGAGGAGGAGCACACACACTCCTCCAAGGCTTCCCTCCCCCATGATCAGCTGTTGGATGGGTGGGAGGAGTGCACACACTAGCAGCTCCTCTCCGCCCTCCAACATCTGCCTAGCGGCAGCAGGCCCACTCCTGCACCACAACAGGGGTCCAAGCATCTAGCCCCAGGAGGCCAGCTCCTTGACCTGCCCCAGAACATGGAGAGGCTGCAGGGGGGTGGGGAGATCATGTAGCCAGCTCTCCCCGCCAGCCCAAGTTGTGGTGGCTGCAATTGCCTTCTATGAGGCATGCAGGGGATCAGGCCCGCCCTAGCTCGTGTGTCTGTGCCCATTGTGTCTAGATGAAACGTAGAGAGGTGGCAAGCCTAGCACTTCACCCTCATAACCTTATGTTTTCTGTACCCCAGTAAAAATGCTTCATAAAAACTCTGATTCCATCTAGGTCCATAGCTCTGAGGCAGCTTGCCACAGGGCAAAGTGTCCCAACAGGTCGGATGCAGCCTCAGATTTGTACAAAGAGCTCAGTTTTTCTAAGAAGGAAAGATTAAATAAAGACTGAATGAATGTTATTATCCAGGCCTCTCATCAAAGGTCCTCCCTTCCTTTAACCTGGAGGAATAGACCATTTACTTGTACTCCATCTGCTGTGCTCTGTGTAAGTTACTGGCCCAGGCATTTAGCTGCTAGCTAGACCTTCCCCACTGTCTCCCAGGCTAGCCAGTAGCTTTGCCTGATTGGGTGTTTTCAAAATGAGATGCTGCCCCACATGGCCATCCAGGAGCCATGGTGCTCATCACCCATCTGAAGGTGGAGTGACCGGATGCGTGAATCATGGAGCAGTGCTGGAAAATCCAGAGTGCTCCGTGGGGAGCCAGCCGAATGGACGGTGGCCACTTTCGTGGCTGCGGTAGCTACAGTAGGAGCCACCCATTTGAAGCGCACCCCACTTACTCCACCTGCATGGGTGCTCCACGGCAGTACCACTCGGCAGCCACAGGGCCCTCCCATCAACCTGCTGATTTAAAAACACCCATTGTTTGTAGCTGGGGGTGGTTAGCCACTAGCAGAGTGACTGTCCCTCAAAGGGCAGCACTACATCAAAGAGTGTTTTCAGATGAGATGCTACCCCAAATGGTCACAGATCCAACTGCCCATTTGAAGGCGGAGCAGCTGGATGTGCATTCCTGCAAGCCATGAAGCACCCACTCTCAGCCACTCATGGAGCAATGCCGGGAAATATGGAGTGAGCCGTGAGGGGTAAGTCAAATGTGTGGCGGCTGCTATGCTGGGAGCTGCCCTTTTGATTTTCTTCCCACGCCTTCCACGTGTGTGGGTGCTCTGTGGCAGAGCCACGCAGCAGCCGCAGACACCCACCCATGGTCGCCTTGCTCGTCTGAAAACATGCAATGTGGATTTCAGTTTTGCCTTTGCACATATCCAGTGCACATATCCAGTGCACATATCCAGTGGTTCTCATAATGGAGAACTTCTGGTTGGAGTTGGCACATAAGACTCTTAACTACTATGGGCTTTAGTTGGCAATGGACTCAGCTCTCCTCTACCCCATATGAAAAGCTCCCCTGAAATTCTATATATTCATATGCTTAAAATTAAATATGTACTAAAGTACTTTGCTAGGATCAGGTCTAGAACAATTATTTAGCACCTTGTGGAACTGAGCCTTAAGGGCACATCCTAACTTTCCAGTTCCTGTAGAACTGTACAAGTTCTCTAGGGTTCTGCGGACACACAGATGAGGACAAAAGCCTACAAGATCACTTTCAGTCTCTTAATACATCACCAGTAAACCACCGCGCGGCTTCACACAGGGTAGACTCGGATTATCAGCAACACACTCCACTGTGCTATCCTCTGTCCTTTTGGCTTTCAGTTCTATTGCACTTACATCCCCTTTCTTCCTAGCAGTCTACTACACAACTCTAAAGATAAGATAGTGAAAAATATAGAATGAATCATGGACATCATGCCTTAAGTTAGGAACTGGGTAATTTGTGCTGGAATTGTTGTCATCTCTGCTAGATATCACATATGGGAATGGAAATCCCTTGTTGAGACAAGGACAGCTTGAATCTAGAAAGAGGGAATATCTTCATATAATTTTGCTTATATATCATTCACCAACAGAACATACTCCACATGGGCATCTTATGAGGTTGCAGTGCAACCTCATAAGATGCTGAATGAAATTTAGACCTATTTCATTACAGGACTTCCATCATCACAAATGCATAAGGGAATCTAAATTGTTGTTTAGTCAATTCTTTCTTATTGAGTGAACAAGACATTTTCACCACCACCACCCAGAACACAGTGTTGATAAATTAAGTCATAAGAGCAAGACTTATTATTTAATGCTGGAACCATGCCTCTGTTATTCCTGAATGGTATCCAAGACTGCACGCATCTGCCACATGAATATTAGGGTTGCTGTGGCTCAAGAATGTTGCACAGACACATTTAAAAAAGCAAGAGAGACTATTAAAATGCCCATGACCATGAAAGCAGTATATTTTGGGAAGATTTTAAAGGCTCCTTTCTGTTTGTATATACTGCCTGATGTCGAGGTTGGGCAGCAAGTCTTTGGTGAACCTCAACAGGTTTGGAGTTTGTTTAGTTTGGTCACCTACTCAAAAGTTTGGATGCTCCTCTGAAATCTATCTGAACCCCCTGGGATGGTAGAACTTAGCTGGAAATTTTGTGGATGACATTATTTTTAATAAGTTTTCTTGTAATTCCTTACTCTAACTGAGCTGGAAATACCCAAAATATAGCCTTTATGTTGTATTTCCCCCACCTCCCTCCTTGTCCTGCTTCTGATTCCTGCCAGATCCTGGAAGTTCAGAAGCTCAGAAAAATAAATAAAAATGAGCAAAAGAAGCTAGCTGAACAGTTTAAACACTAGTTTGAGGGGGGGATTCTGTGGGAAGAAAAATGTAAGTTCTTCCATCCATCCCTAAGCAGAACCACAAAAACTTGCACCATTTGATATAATGGCACATTTCAGAACCAGAGCAGAGGGCAAAAGTGAGCTGCATTGACAGAAAAATTGGTGGAGAAGTTTGCAGACTTCTGGCCTGTGTTTTGATTGGACGTTTTGAGGGAATCAAATAAATTTGTAACAAATTTCATGAGTCATAAATTCACATGAAAATGTGTTTATTTTTAAATACAATTAAAATCAGAATAACCTAACAGTTCTTGATAGAGTTGCCATTCTCTGGGTTTAACCTGGAGTTACTGGGTTTTAACCTGGAGTCTCTGGAATTCCAGGTAAACCTCCACATTCTTTGCCCATTTTTAGATGTGCCTCTGTCTTTGAAGACTTCACAATCTGCTTTCAGCAACCTCGTGGGGGTGGAGTTTAGATGTTACCTCCCTGCACCGGATGTTGCCAGGCCACCGTTGTCAAACCTCAATTTTAGGGTTTGACAAATCTGGTTTTAAAAAGAATGTGCAAGCCGTCCAGCACCACTGTTTCCAGTGGTGGTCAGGTAACTTCTGGTGCAGGGAGGCATGTCTCAGCTCCCAAGCCCATGAGGTTGCTGAAAGCAGATTGTGACGTCTCCAGACTCCTGATGCTCTGTTGCCCAGCAGTTCAGCTTTGGAGTTTCCATGGTGGGCTCCCTCCTCATTGAGGTGTGCATGGTGAAAGTGGAGGTGCTGTTGGATGGGGTGGCGCAGTTGGCTGACCATGCAGAAGTAATGGGGCTTTCAGTGGGAGGGCTTCCCGAACTTCATAGGGGCAATCGATGGGAGCCATATCACCATCAGTTGCCCACCCCACAGCAAAGATGACTATTTGAGATTAAAGGGGTTCTTCTCTGTGGTTCTTCAGGCCATAGTGGACCACCATGCCCGGTTTGTGGATGTGATGGCCAGGTGGTCCAGGAAGAACCATGACACCTACATCTTCCACCAGTCCCCCTTCTTCAGCCACATGTATACCGGGGACTTTGGACAAAACACTGAAACATGCATTGAGAGGGTGCTTAGGAGGCCTTTTGTCCTGGGGGACCCTGCCTACCCACTGAAACTCTGGCTTATGAAAGCCTACAGTGTTGCCCGCACCCTAGAGCAAAGACTTTTCAACTGACAGCTCAGCACCACATGCTCTGTTGTGGAGCGGGCTTTCAGACTTTTAAAGCAGCACTGGAGAGCTATAGGAGACTGACTTCCAGTTGGAGACCACTCCCCTGCTTACCACCACTACCTATGTCTTCCACAACATCTGTGAGACAAGTGGGGCCACTCTAGACCACACCACCACCACACCACACACACACATACACAGTTAGCTCTGGCGAGCCAGTGCCCCTGTTCTGGGACTAGCACAACCAAGTGGAACAACGCATAGCCAGGGAGATTAGGGACACCTTGCACCACAACATCTACTGGAATGCCAGCATCCACCAGCAGTGACAGTTTGTCACTGCTGACACTAAACATTTTACACTTTAATGATCCTTTAAAAAGTTTAATAAGATCTTCCAAAAAGCTTTAATAGAAAAATATTTAATTATTAAAATGTTTTTTAAAATGTTTAATAGAAAAAATGTTCAATAAAGCCTTCAGAAATGTTTCTTGTATGTGTCAGGGACCAGGGATTGGAGCTCGGGAAGGGGCAAAGAGAAAGGCCAAGGCAGGGATAGGAAAGGTAACAGTTAGGTAGAGGAAACCTCTCTGCTGTTCTCTGATACCAAGGAGGCTTGATGCTCAGCACAAGAGCTGAGGAATCTGACCTAAGAGAGCTTAAAGTCTATCATCGAGGTCAAGGAAAGGGAACTGGGAACCAGAGCTGGGGAACAGAGGAGGCTGGAAACTGAGAGGGACACAGGGCCTGAAAGCTAGGAAGAGAACATCAAGGGTCAAGGCTAGGGAACACAACTAGAGCAAGAGAAGGTGAGAGTACAAGGGGCTAGGAACAGAACTGGAACACATCAGCTACAATACAGAATGGGGAGAAGAACAGTTGCTCTACTCAGCCGCCTGTGGCTACCCTACCAGCAGTCTTTAAGTATTGACTGGTAGCCAATCAGGAAGTAGGGAGGCAGGACTGGAGCAATGGGATACAGATGGGAATGTGTGTGGCATGGCAAGGATTGGGAGAACACAGGAGACATGGGGAGGAGGGAACTGGGCTGAAATCAGACCTGAGTCATGGCACCAGTGGTTAGGGCAACACTCCAAGCCCCTAGGGGCAAAGGTCCGAGACCCAGAACCTGACAGTGTTTTCAAATAGCCCATCCTGTTCCCTGCCCCCTCCCCCCCTGTACTATTTCTAGCCATTTCCGTCCATCCAGGGAATGCAGCGACCCTATACCACCATTCTCCATGTCCCTACTTTCCTTCCATCCCACTCCCAAAGTGACTTATTGCTATTCCATGCCGCCATTCTCCACAGCCGCATATGTGCCACCCCCGCCCTCACGTGCAAGTGCACCACCACTCCTCCCCATTTTCAGTACAGCCACACTCCTTCCCTTCCAACTGGGTGTCTCTAGAGAGGCAGAGGGAGACAACGCTAAGGTAACCCACTTAAACACAGGATGCAACGGGGGAAAGGTGTTCAAAGGGTGTTGAAGATCACACCCTGTTATGTGTAAATATGTAAAGGATGTTGACCCAGTGTTCATAAAACACCCTTTAAACACCCGTTCTGTGTAACGTGTAAAAGCGCCCCTAGTTTTCAGTGTGACCCATGGAAAGAAAAACTTTCCCACCCCTGGAGTATACATTCTGTTACAATTAGGCCTCCATGGCAGGGCCTTGAAAAGAAAATATTCAGCAGAGGCAACAGGCAGTTTAGAGGCCATGAAAAAGTCTTCTAAATGTCACGCTGCAAGCGGACTCGGGATTCTGAAACAATTTGACTTTGGCAGTGAGCAGAAAATTTACTCAGTTCCTTTAAAACATAGCGAGATGTAATATATTCTTTATATCATCTTTTTCCTCCTCTTGTTCTGTCAGTCTTTATAGTTATCATCATCCATTTACAGCCTGGATTCACCAGACTCAAGAGTAAATCAACCATTTGTGTGCTAAACTCCTTTTTCATTTGTGTCTTATCAGACCGCCCTCTTTGTGTTTAAATAGCCATGATTTGTCTTTGATAGCAGTGCCCCCAACCCCACCCCACGCCAGATTGTTTCCATTCTTACAGAATAACTCCTCTGAATTCACACTGCCTGCACAATGTTCCCCTCATTCATGCAGGTGCAGAACATCAAATATTTGTTATTTTTTCTTTAATGGCATCCTTTATGATAGAAGAGCTTTTCCCCCAAAGTACCACGGAGCATCATTATTCATGAACAATTTCAGGGCTACTGAGAGGATGGCAGTGACGACTGAAGAGTAACTGCCCTATAAGACATTCTGAATACGTACATAAATTGGGCTTGATCATGCTTACATATCCAGTTTGAGCTGAAAACAAGCAAAACTGTTGAATCCAAACAATCCATCCCCAAACCAACAAAATAAGTATTGAATTCTATCCAGCTTTGGTTGAAGGTTTGGGGGGGGCTTTGGGAATGGACTGGGGACATCTGCGGGAGGGTTTGGGAAGAGGCTGGAGGGTGCTGTGGCCGTGAGGGGGTTGTCTGATATGTTTGATCGGTTTTTCAGTGCTTTGGTGTTTGAGATCTAGGCCCAAATCCAGGAACTGGAAAGGGGTCACATAAAATCTTGCCGAGGACTGCATTTGGCCCCTGGGCCTGAGGTTCAGTTTCTCACCCCTGCTTTCATGGGTGGTGCTGTGGCTGTGTAGGGTTGTTTGATCAGCTGGATTTATGTTTGAACTTCTTCTGTGTTGGGAGTGTAATAGGGATATGATCAAGAGAAGAGGGGTCTAGGCCATAGATCTGTGCCATGGATCTCTCCCTATCCTTGTGTGCATCCCTTCATGTGTTTTAAATAAGTGTTGTTGCTTTTTAACCATATCTGTGTTCTGTGCTTCCTGTCATCTTAAACAGATTTAAATGTTCTTTGGTGCAATTGTACTGACGGGTTAAAAATAAGTTATATGACAATTTTCTGTAATCATCAAAGGGGAGTGGGCAGGGCTGTGGGGAAGTGGGTGGGGCTGTGGGGAAGCAGGCGGAGTCAAGGGCCCCCCCGCGTTTTGTCTCCGCCCTGGGTCCCACAATTTTTAGGGGCGCTTTTAAACGAGATGGAAATGGCGGCTGAGCCCTTTAACAGCCATCATTGACACCGTCCATTTAAATGCCCGACGCGGAATGCAGCCGCGTCTCCCCCGCATCAAGCCGGCCCAGCAATCCTGCCCCCTTCAAGGCGGATCGCCGATGTGCCGGCTTTAACCCACACTTCCGGGTTCCCTGGCAGAGTGTGCATGCGCAGAAGGGCGCGCATGCGCACATACTCTCTACAC
>QEPC01004358.1:6857172-6879238 GCA_003113815.1 Sphenodon punctatus | reverse complement strand
CCCAGAGGGCGGGGAGCGTGGAGGGGACGGGGCCATGTGGCCGCACGTTGCGCCATGCGGCCCCGCCCCCTCCCCGATTTCCTGTCGGGTTCCCCCGGCACGTCTGTTAGGGCATGGCGGGTCATCCCAGCGGGGGATCAATTCATTGAATCGTGACGGGGCCAATTGGCCCCATCACGTCTGAAAACACCCATTATGTCCGTACAGCAAAACCCTGAACTAATTGGAAGCCTGTGGTTCAGTGTAAATCAGTGTGATTTTGAGGTTACATTGTAATGAAATTTTGCATCCTTACCTTTGGATTTTCAGCCACTCTACCAAATTTGCTTGAAACTGGCTTGTGGAATCAAATGCTATTAAAACCACACTTTCAGAAACACACACACACGGTGAATGTATAAACCTTTCCATAGGAGACCAAGCTTACGTGAGTTGGGGGTTGGAGGAGGCACAGCCAAAGATACACTTTAGGTGCAACGAGAGTGGCATTGCACTCATCAGTTGTCCTCGAGCAGGGCAGCAGGGTGCAGCATCCACTTGCCTGCACCAACAGGAATGAACTGATCCTTGGGTGTTTCTCAGGAACCAAAGTATAAACATGTCCTCCTGAGAAGAGCAATCAGTGCTTGTTTGTTTATTAAGCGCTCATGTTTTAAGAGGAAGTGGGTCTAGTGTATATGTGGGAGAACAAATGAATAGCTTTCCCCTTCGTGTCTGGCTCCAATGCCTTTGGGAGATGAGGATTAGCACAAGATATGGGAGAATTTAAAATAATGGCAGCTCATCATGAAGTGAAAGGGGTTTAAGGAATAGGGCTAGATTTTATGACCTGTTCTGACAGCTAACACTTGCTGTTTGCAAAACCCAGGCATTTTGCAGGTTTCCTTTAAAATCTGGTGTGATGTAGAACTAAGTCACATGGTGACCCTTTGTGGCTAATCATTTGCACAAAAGGTGAGGAGACCTCTCCTCAGTGGGAAAATAATCTGAACCTGACAAAAAGGAACTACAGTAATCTTTTAATTATCCAAATTAATGGGTAAGAGGGATAGCCCAGATGATCCAACACGGATGATACAATGGGTGTCTTTAGATGGACTCGGGAGTGGCCAGCCCCATGTCCCCCGCATGCAGCCCCATATGCGCCAGATTTATACGGACCTGGCAGCTGCTGTGGCATGCAGGCTGCCTGCGAGATGCCCCCTCCCCCACGCAATAGAGCTGTGGATGGCTCACCCGACACTCTCAGCTGCTGCCTGCAACTCTATGGCACTGGCCATGGCAACCCCCAGCCAGGAGTGGATCTGCAGTTGCCATCTGCAACTAGAGAAACTGCAGCTCTGCCTCCAACCAGTGCCCCAGATTTGGGCAGCTCACTCCGCTGGCGGTGCTCCAGGATGTCCAGCACCACTAGCAGGAATGGTGCCTGTTCTGCTTCTGCTCCACCTGCACATCTAGAGGCTCGCCTTTAGATGGACAGGTTGCCTGAGGCGGAGCAGAGCCATGGGTGCTGTCTGTGTAAAAGCACCCAAAATGCTATACATGGAAATGTTTGGATGGAGAACCTTTTCCCTCCTGTAAAAATTAGCACAAGCTCCAATTGTACTGATACTGGATAGGAGTTGGGGATGTGGGTGCTTAAGGTGTCCGCTGAGTATGAGAGAAAGTAAAGATTGTCATAATAATCTTCATCATAATTTATTTCTATTAATTTATTTATATATATAGCACCATGGGCCAAAGGTTTGCCAGCCATGAGTTAGACCATGAATGTGCCAATTAGAAATACAGCTACGTTTCACATAATAAACTATTTCTTTCTGGATAAGGTATGTGAAGAGTCTGCTATTCCAAAAGTGAAGCAAAATTGTACAGATATGGGCGTTACAGTTTTGGATTAAACAGTAACTGCCCATAAGGGGCATAGGGAGCGTGCAGTGACAACGGAGCTTGCTGGAGCCCCCACATCAGGGGTGGTGCTTCAGACAAACCCTCCAAGACTGGTAAGTCCTATTCCAGGGCCCCAGGGATGAGGGTGGCAGTGGGAGATCTGGATCCGTAATTCCAGATTAGGGCTGAAACGAGAAGCAATTTTTTTCTCAAAAAAATATCGCAAGAATTGAGAATTGTCACTGAGATTTTGGTCTAGAATTTTTTCTCTAAATACTGTTTACCGTTTATCATTTACCGTTACTGTTTACAGCAATTTACTGTTTACCGTATACCGATTTACAGTGTACCGTTTATGGTGAACTGCATTCATCCCAGTAAGGTGCATGCACAAAATGCAAAATGCCACCTTGCACATGCATATTACTGGGATGAATGCAGTACATGGTAGATAGGTATATGGTAAACGGTAAATTGTGGTAAACAGTAATGGTCAATGGTAAACGGTATTCTGAGAAAAATATCTTGATCAAGAAATGTCGAGAATCCATATTTTTCTCGATTATTGTTTCTCGATTAAAATGAGTAGAGAACCGTGATTCTCAACGATAAACAAGAAAAACTCGATTGAGTTTCAGCCTTGTTCAAGATTGGCTACTGTTTGCAAAATGGTGGTGATATTGCCAGAACCATTTTGAAAAGGGGTGTGTATGCGTAGAATGGGCCGGTGGCCATTTAGTGCATGTACAGGATTTTTTTGTTATTTGAACATTTTTAATTGGTTTAATATGGATCCGTAATATTAATCTATTTTTAAATCAAGAAAGTCACTAAAAACAAAATGAAAAATAAACAAAATGAAATTCCTTCCTGTGGACCTCCCCTTCAAAACTGGCAATTTTCTCAAGTGCAGGATAGCTTACCCCAAAGGTTCAAAATCATGTGGCCGGGCCCCCTAGAAACATCATATTGCCTTAAAAATTGTCAGATTTTAGAAAAAGGTAAGTTATCAGAGTTGCCAACTTTCATGATTTTATGAGTCTTGTGATTTTCAGGGCTTCAGTTAAAGGCAATCATTGGGAAACTCGCTTTCAATTAAACAAAACTAACAAGCTAAGTTGTGAGCCCTCAGGGTTGCAAAGTAAAGTTTGAAAATACGATTACAAGTGTGTCTTTAAAAGCCCAGAAACCAGTTAGACTAAGGTGCTTGAGCTGTCGAAGACTTAAAACTTTTAGCTGCGGAACTGTGTTGCTTTTTACTAATTATCAGCCAATTAATCATGAATTACTAAAACACTACAGAATCTCAATACTGCTTTGTTCTACACAATTTATAGGGGTTTTTTTAGAGGGCAGGAGCAGAGGATTTGAGTTGCTGCTATTTTTTAATTTTTTAATTGTTTTTACAGTCTCAATTTTGATCTGCAATTATTACATTCAATTAATTAATTAGCTTTTTCAGCCGCCCAAATAACCCAGAATTAATGTTTCTAAATCTCATAATTTTTAAAGCCAATCTCATGATTTTGTCTCCTGAGTCATGATTTTTTTTAAAAAAAATCTTACCAACATGGTGAAGCATGTGATAAAAGTGCAAGAACTGGCAACTTGCCTGAGCTCTAATGAGTGCAGAAAAGATCAGGCCCCCTGTGGGTAGGAATTGGCATTAGTTATTCCGGTGTTTGCATGTGGCTGAACAGAGTCACTTGTGAATCTGCAGACTGCGTTTCCTTTTTGACCCATGTAACATAGTCAATTCATGTCCTAGTGTATCTATTCCCAGTGCTCATAACTGAGAAGAGGTTTGTGTAAGTAGCTACTGTTGCCAGTATCATGAGAAAGAAAGCAATGCTTCCCCAGATAAACATTTAGTGAATTAATCCGTGCACTTGCCCCATATTCCCACCCACCCCCACTTCTTAAGTCTCAGTATTACTGCTTTCATGTGTGTGGTATCACACACGCACTACAGTACTCATCCTAACTTGCACACCAAAGATTTGTGGCGATGAACGGGGGGATTCACGTGACAGCGCTATGAATATTTCATTAGTCACTTAGGGTGTTTTCACACAAGACACTGCCCACCCACCCACCCACTATACATGTTACAGGGCACCCATAGGGCAACACTGCAACCCTGCAACATGTATAGTGGGTGGGTGGTGGATGGGTAGTGGGTGGAGAGTGTCTTGTGTGAAAACGGCCTTAGACTCTAATTTTTTTTAACTAATTGGGTACATTAAACAATATATCCCTAAAAGACTGACTAATGCAAGACACTTTTCAAGCTTCTTTAATAAAAAAATCTATTTGGGATTTTGAACGTAATGGCTATCCTTACTTGCCAAAACATGACTTCTTAGCAGGTGATTTTCATCAAGTACATCTGAAATAGTACCTAAATGAATTAGCAATAAAATGGACTTAGGCCTAGCAGTGGGGGCCTCCATTAATCTTGGTTTAATCACTAAAAAGGTGCAATTCACTTTTCTTAAGAAGTCACATTTTTCTCCCCTTGCTGGCGACCAGATTTCATAAAGTAACATATTTCTAATGAAAGGGCTCTGCTTGAATTAAAACCCTGAAGGTTTATGCAGATTTTAGTTTTGATTACTGCTGGCATGGGCTCTTAGCAGACTCCGGAAGGTAGGTCCGCAGTGAAAGAGTCCCAGCATGCAGTTCATAATATTCTTTGAAATAAAATAGTGCACTTGTACTTAGTGGCTTTAATCAGCTCTGACTTTTGATATTCAAAAAATAGCTAATTACAGTAACACCTGCCTTCTAAGTCATGTCATGTAGGTTATTGCCAACAAGAGACCTTGTATCTTAGCTGCATGATTATTATAGAGTCTAAAACCTATCTGTACAAAAAAAACTAGAACTGACACTCTCTGCAAGTTTGGTAGCCATTATACAGGTTTTATTTTTCTGATACGTTTCTAGCTCTTCCATTTGCGTTTCCCCCCTGCATTCAAAGAGAAAGGAATCCGTGTTTGTGAGCTCATTGGGGGATTCAGCCTCAGAGAAAAATATTTATTTGCTTTTCTAACACCTATTCTATGCAGTAGCCACAAATATTCCTGAATTTGTATATTTCTAAGTGTGATTGCAAATGAATGACAGTTTATTAGTAAAAATAAATATAGAATTGAGTATTCTTGGTATGATCCAGCTTCTAGTATAAAATGGTATATGTCCACAAGATGGGTTTTTTAAATTAATTTATTTATTTATTTATTTTATTTTATTGCCTTTAAGCATAATTTATTTAGGGATGAGAGAAAACTGGGAAATAGGATCCCTGTGTAAACATCTCTTTTTCGAACCAATCTACAAGGTTTTAAAAAATTCACAACGTTTTCCGTCTCTCTCTCTCTCTTTCAGCTGAAATGTATAATTACAATTGTCTAACTTTCCTTCTCGATGCTGGCCACTCTGGAAGCCATAAATTATCGTCTCATTGAAGACTTTCTTTTCTCGTTAATTTAGCCAGCATATACATCGTTACTCTCACAAACCCACTCAAGTGAGTAACATCAGTTGTTAGCTATAGGCTCAAAAGACCCTGTAACAAGTTCTTAAGAATCAACCACACAGATGTGCACAATGATAACATGATGGATACTTCTTCCTCCGGGCGCAAAGAGATAATGGCTCACATCCTTGTCACAGAGACACTGATGTTAAAGAGGGAAGATTAAGGCCCACTGAAGCCATAATGGGAAATCTGATAATTATTGTGTTCAAACAGATCCTACCATTAAATGCTCAAAAAATGTGTGCAAGCCAGCAGAGTGACAGATTGTTCAATATATTGTGTACACAGTGCCTATATTTTGCTGAATCTTGGAAATTAGAATTTGGACCCATTATAATAGGTCACCTATTACATAGCCATTTAGATTCTTTAAATTTTAAATATACATGTATTTAGGAGGGAGCACATACTTTTGCAGAACTGTGCCACAACAGAGCTCATCGTAAATACTTTGGGGTTTTACAAAAAAAAAATTATTAATAGTAACTGTGAACACACATTTCAACATTATTAAAACAGAAATTTTAGGTAAAATTGAAATATTTGCAGTATTTACTTGACTCTTAAAACAAAATTTGGTTATATCCTTTGGACTCAGTATAATAGTTATAATATTAGTAATGCTATGATAGTAGTTATTATAGTTACATTGGTTCATAGCATATGTGGAACAGTTTCTTTTTCGCTTTTCCCAATGTTTCCAAATTTTCCTTACCAGGCCTTGGAAAATAATGAGAAAAGGCCCCACCCCTTCCCTCACCAGAACGTTTCTAGGGGGGTTTCCAGACCTTCACATCACTGTATTGAGCTGTGTATTTAAAGCTACAACTGAAATGTGTAGGCCATAAGGAAATCTTAAACGTTCTGTATACCCTGCATGGCAGCTGTAACATTTGACAACTAGTGAATGTGGACATTTGGAGACCTTCCTGATGTACCAAAAAACGTCATGGGTAGCAGCAGATGGTAATCTGGTGCATGATTGGAGAGGGGCAGGTTAACAACTTACAGTACAGGCACACAAGCTAGGGCTGGCCTGATCCTCTGACTGCCCCACGACAGGCAACCGCAGCTGGGTGAGGGGAGCAGGCCACATGACCTCCCCCCCCCCCGCCTACAGGGAACCTGGGTGGGCAGGCTGCTGTCAGGAGTCCCGCGGGCCAGGCTGAGGAGCCAGCCACACCCCATCCACCATCCCCCAGCTAGCCCACTATCCCGCTCCTAGTTGCGATGTGGCCGCGCAGGAATGGTGAAATCACCCACTGCTCAAGGCCCCAGGGCAGACTTTGCTACGGGACAGGGCAGCACAGGGACTGACAATATGGATGGCAGACCCCTTAACCTAGTCCAGGCAACATAACCCCACTTCGGGCAATGCTGCTACGTGCTGCATCTCTGGCCTTCCCCAACGGATGCCCAAATCGGGTTAGTATCTCATGTGGCTTCACGCTTAGTTGGTCGTGACATCTGAACTGCTGTTCTGCATGGTAAGCTGATGGTACAGTGCTGGAAACATTCTGCTACACCACTGGCATGCCACATGGTACAGCAGTTCAGACATCACAGCAACCATGTTGTAACCCAACTGGATTCCTGCTGGCTGCTGTCCATGAGTTTTTTGTATGTCTGAAAAAGCAGCCCTTTGCTTTCAGTCTGTACTCATGGAGGTGTCTTTGAAGTAGTCTGGGTTGTACCAAGGTTTCTATACTAGAACTCCTTAGGTTTTTATTATTTATTATTATTATTATTATTATTATTATTATTATCTTTTATATAGCGCCAGCGATGTACCTGGCACTTTACAGAGAATAAGATAGCATGGTTCCTGCCCAAGAGCTTACAATCTAAAGACAGGGGATGGGGAGACAGGGAAGGGGGAACAGAGGGAGAGACAAGGGATGCAACAATCATGAGGATGCGAGAACTCAGGTACATGTTCTTGGCTTGGTTACAGTACATTGGGAGTTTGCAGATAACAGGTGGGGGATAATCCTGGGTGGGGATGGTTAAAAGGAGTTAGGAAAGGCAGAGCGGAAGAGGTGGGTTTTGAGAAGGGATTTGAAGGTACGAAGGGAGGGGGCAAAGTGTCAGGGAGGGAGTTCCAGATGTGCGGGGCAGCGAGGGAGAAGGGACGAAGGTGGTTGGGGGAGCAGGGGAGACGTGGGATGGAAGAGGAGCAGAGTTCTGGATCATGATGCTGACGTCACGGACATTACAGAGACCTGGCTAGACAATGAGTCAGGGCCTATTTTGGCTGACCTCATGCCGGCCAGGTACTCCATGCAGCATCAGTCACGATCAGAGGGCCGGGGGAAAGGGGGCAATGTAGCCATTATTTTTTTAAGGATTCANAGGAAGGGGGAGCCAGTGGAGAGAGGAGAGGAGAGGCTGCACATGGTCAAAGCGACGGGCTAGGTAGATGATCCTGGCAGCAAAGTTTTAATCAGAGATGAGGGAAGAAAGGTGAGAGCAGGGAAGGCCAGTGAGGAGGAGGTTACAGTAGTTGAGGCGTGAGATGACTAGGGCATGGATGAGAGTTTTGGCAGAGGAGACAGACAGAAAAGGGCAGATCTTAGCAATGTTGTGGAGGGAGAAGTGACAGGATTTGGCCACGGAGTCAGTGTAGGGTTTGAAGGTAAGGTGCGAGTCAAAGATGAAGCCCAAACTGCGGGCTTGGGGAACAGGGAGGATGGAGACCCTGTCAGTTGCCATTGACAGGGAAGAGGGAGAGGAAGGATTGGGAGGGAAGATAAGGAGTTCAGTTTTCGCCATGTTCAGTTTGAGTTGGCGTTGAGGCATCCAAGCGGAGATATCAGAGAGACAGTTGGTGAGAGGAGCTTGAACAGAGGGTGAGAGGGAAGGAGTGGAGAGATAGATTTGAGCTGCTTCTGAAGAATACAATTTTATTTTTTGTTCCTGTTGCATTATGGGTAACTGGCAATGTTTGCCTGTTTGTCAGGGAGCATGAACATTAGACCTTCTGCTTGATGGACTGTCTGGAAAATACAAAAGCAAAACCAAGAATGAAAATGCTCACACACATGCACATGCTAGAATGTTCAGACACTGAAGATGCAGAGATATTGGGGTTTTATTCACATTTTTCATTAGTGTCACTAAGATGTATTTTAAAAAATAACATCAGTGTATTTCAAGGCTTTTCATTAAAGCTCTTAGCTCAGACTCAGAGTCTATGGGCTGCCCACAATATACACATGGCAGGCAATGTATTCACAGTAAATACCTTCTGGGTTGCCTTGATGAATACAAAAAGAGAGTGTATGTTAAAAGGT
The DNA here is from genome assembly GCA_003113815.1 of Sphenodon punctatus. NCBI lineage: Eukaryota > Metazoa > Chordata > Lepidosauria > Sphenodontia > Sphenodontidae > Sphenodon > Sphenodon punctatus. Next base: position 6,870,511 of record QEPC01004358.1, on the reverse strand, counting down.
ATTGATGGTAACTTCACATACCTGAACTACACTCAAGTTCAGCATTTAATATGCTGTCTTTCCCCCTATTTGGTTATTCTTTCTCACCCTCCCATTTGTCATGTTAACCTCAAACTGTGTGGCAAGGCGTCTTCTTTATATCTCTTACCATGTTTGCCATATCTGATCAGTTTGATTGATCATTGCCTTAGCCACAGGTTGGTAATAAGCTGTTTTGAGAGACTCCCACATTTCCCATAGGACAAAATTGGCATGACAGCATTATAAACTGGCCATTTATCAATCTGTTCCCCAGTGTTCATTTTCTGAACACTGGTAGACAGCCAGTCCAGCATTCTGCTTCACTGCTGCCCAGGTCTTACTAGTGGGGATAGATTCAGAAGCATAGAGCACTTAGATATCATGCATACAGGAGGCCCGTAATTAACCAATCCTACTGCCAGATAAAAAAAAGACCCAGGAACCACAAATGTCATATTTAAATTCTGACGAGTTGCACTTTTAAATTCTGTCTGTAACCCAATTGCACCTCAATATTCCTGGGTGGGCTGTCAGCTACAGGTATTGAACCAGGAACCTATTCTTCCATTAACATAAATGTTGCTGTCTCGGCTAAGAGACATGTGTTTGCTTGGGCAAACATCAAGCTCAGCATCCTATCTACCCACCACCATTAAGCAGGGAATAGAAAACTACGTACTTGTGTGCAGCACCATGTACTGGGCACACCCTTAAAATCAGATTTTCTAATGCTCGCTGAAATGTTTTTACAAAGCGAGGTCAAAATAAGGGCCAGTTTTCAAAACTACTGAGTGCCTAGAAGCTACCACTCTGTTACCTGTGGGCAGGTACGCTTTGGAATTGGGAACCAAGTCATTCTGAACATCCAGGTAGAAGGATGGATGCTGGTGAGCTCTCTTGAAAATCTGACCCCTGCTATGTAAATTTAGCAAAATATCTGGGAGAGGTGTGTGTCAGATTATCATATTAATCATTCATTATTTTTTATTATATACTAAAGCAAAGAGTTACAGAAATATTAAAGCAATGTAAACATTACCTACTTCTGAACTCACTTGCTGTGAAAAATGTGCTTTTGCTGGCTAGGTAGAGTCTATTTCTGGTCCTTTAACATGACTCAATCAATCAATCAATATTTATTGAGCGTAGCCTAAGGCTATTGCTTAAAACATACATACAAACAAAAACAGTACAATCCTCAGTAAAATGCATATGCATAACGATTCAGTCCTCAATGGCGTACATATGTATTGCCAAAATAATGCCTACACACTTATCTGTAGACAGGGGAGCAAAAACCTAATACAGGGACAACCCTATCTGATAAGTAAAACTGATTACATGACTCTGATTCTCTAGCTGAGCCATGTTCCTGGTCCTTTAAAATTCTTCCTACCTTGTAGTGGATTTCCTGCCATGTTGGTTCATTGGGTATTTTCAGACGTTACGAGACCACGCTCAATCACAGTCAATACCCTGTGGTGGGGAATGGCCTCGTAACGTCTGCTGGGGAACCGGAAGTTCCCTCCCAGATGTTAACCACGGTCAGTTGCGGCGGGGAATCACATTCACCACGCAATCAGCAGAACCGGCGGGGCCGGTGCCGATCGGGTGATGAATGTGATTCCCCACCGCAATGGAGGGGCCCATCTCGTCTGGACGGAAACCACGGCCCGGAATCCCCAGCAGGATTCCGGGCCGTGGTCAATTCAGGCAGGCGCTGCGGCTGCATTGGCTGCGGCGCCAGCCCATCTCCCCAGAGCACAGGCGGCGGTGGAGTGGGGGGGGCGAGGCCGTGCGGCCGCACGTTTCACCACACGGCCCTACCCCCTCCCCGATTCCCTGCCGGGATCAGCCAGCACGTCTGTTGGACGTGACGGGCTGATTCCGGCAGGGAATCTGAAGAGTGGTTCCAGGACGGGGCGAATGCCGCCCCATCCCGTCTGAAAATACCCATTGTTGTACTTATTTAATCACACCCAGGGCCTTTTCACACAGGCACACACACACAGGCACACCCATCGTGGTGGTAGGGGGTGTCACGGAGGAACATAGGGTCACACACGTGTGATATTGGCCTACATGTAGACTACAAGCCTAGTAAATATGTAAAGCAAAACATGCAACATGTATGTAATGTTGCAGTTGAGAACTGTAAAACCCAAATCAGGACTGTGATACGTGACCAAACTCCAGGAAGTAGGGACAGTTAAAAGACTGTGTATTGACAACCCTTGCCAGACGGAACCCTATGGAGATGCAAATGGATCTTCATGTTTGCCTAGGTTGGCTACGTGAGGAAAGACACAGGCTCTTGAGCGGGAAACCGAGGACAAAGAAACCATGCAAGGTACCTAAGCAAGGGCCATTAAGCCAGCTTGGCTATCGCTTGGTCAGAGCCACCTTGAGCACTCTTATTTGCATCCTGCATCTTGCCAGCAAGCAAGGTGGGAAACCATGAACTGAGAGAAGGGACTTTGCTTTCTAGCAACTCTAAGACTGAAGACCCAGTCGCTTACATCAAGGACTGAGAAGAACTTATGGACCTTTGTAGGGTAAGATGCTTATTTAGGAACTCAACCAGTATAGGTTAGGAATGCGTTATATTTACCTTTGATTTCTAGTAACCACTCCGTATCAACTATCTTGCTTATGTAATCAATAAACTTACTTCTTATCTTTATGAAGAAGTGTCTGTGTCTAACATTGGAACACAAGTGAGCAACAAGAGTTCTCAAGCTCTTGCAAACCCAGAGATTAAAGAGTCTGTAAACGGGAAGTATTGGGCCCTTGAGTGACAAAGGGGTTGTCCCTGCGGCAGGCTTGAATCAGCCACAGAGAGAGAAAACTGCTTCAAGTGGGCTGTACGTGAGGGAAACTGAGTCACACAAACCCAGTAAAATGGAGGTGCGGACTTCCAACCCGTGACAGTTGGCGCCCAATGAGAAGAGTTACGCTCAGCTTGTGGACCAATGTGTAGAAAGTAGAGGAGCATAGCCAGGTGACTGGAATCCTCTGAGGGGAGTAAATCCCATACCTGCAGAGACTGAAAGTCCCCGACAGGGGGTGCCTGTGTGAACGCCACAGCAGGTGCGGAGGGGATGGGTGGGCCCTCGTAGGAATGGCGCCTGTGGTAGGTGGGTGTGCGTGCGTGCTCCTGAGCTCCACCCACCTCCACCCATCACCCGCACACAGAGCAATGGGCTCCAGTGCCAGTTTCTCCATGTGTGGAGATGGGTGGAGGTGGAAGGAGATGGGTGTGCGCCTGTGGGAATGGGCGCACACCCACCTCCACCCTCCACCCACCATGGGCACATACCCCGTGCAGCCCTGTAACATGCATAAGAAATGGTAAAGTGGAGTTACGGTGCATGTCTGTTTTCACCCTCTGTGTGCCTTCACCTTATGAACCTGACTGGCAGATGGTACCTGCAAGAGAGCACTCCCAGCTGACTGCAGGGTTTACGATGGAGCATTGTGGGAGAGGCACTTTCAGACATTTGGAGGTCAAGCCATTTAGGGCTTTAAAGGTCTAAGCTAGCACCTTGAACTGTGCCCAGAAAGCTATTCTAGTCAATAACCTTTGGTGTCCTTTTTTAAAAGTTCCCCTCTTTCTCCTGGGCAGATGCCATTTTAAACGGCCAAAAGTGCACAGTTAAGTGAGGCCTGGACCTAGGAAAGTTAAAGACATGCTTAATTTGATTTTACTGGGACTACTATTCCAATGCCTAAAGATAAGCATGTGCTTAAGTGCTTTGCTGAATCCGAGCTGCTGTTTATGATATGAGGACGGTCATGTTTATGGAAAAATACTCATTCATCCAGATACGCATGGGGTTTTGCATGCGTTATTTATGCACTGAAATGCTACACAAGACTAAGAGGGTACTGAATTCTCATTGACAGCAAGGGGTATTGCTGGGCAGCGTAGTCACGGCTTGTGAGCCACTGGTGATGGGGACCACGGAACACATCCCTGTACGTGGGGAATATTTACAAGTAGTCAGACCACACTTTAGTGCCGATCATGCAGAGGGGCTGTGCTGGACTGGGGTGTACATGATGCTGGGTGCACAAATGAAAGTGGGTGACTATGGGCAACGATACCTCTTTCTGTGAATGAGGATTTGGCGGGCGCCCACTTGAGGCTAGCATGACACTTCTATGCACAAATAACATGGGGTGTAAATAGACAGACGGCAAGTCTGGGGGGCAGCAGTGCCAGCCTGCTTCACCTCCCGATTGGATGGTCCAGCTGAAGGTGGCTCGCCAGATGGGGGGCAGCCCTCCTTGCGGTGCTCCTGAACTTCCTGGAGCACCAGCAGCGAAGCAGGCAACTAAACCCAGGGCACAAACCCAGAGTGGAGCTGCTGTCCGTCTGCTTGGCAGACCCACACTGAAGCTACAGTCCTGGCCGCCATTGCCCTGGCAATACCATAGAGTTGCAAGCACCAACCTAGATTGTCAGGTAATCATCATCTGCCCACAACTCTATGGTGTGTGGGGGTGGGGCATGCTGTGTGGGTAAACCGTGGCTAGGGATACCTGCTAGGTCCATCTAAAGCAGTCCCAGGCAGAACTGGGAGTGGGCAGACGTGGGAGTGCACCCCTCGAGCAGCTCCAGGGATGAGCTGCCCCTGCGTCCATCTAAAAGCACCCATGCACACAACCCCCTTGTACACCTGGATGAATGAGGACTGCAGCTACAATGCATCTGAGGAAGTCAGCTTGTCCTGACGAAAGCTCATGCACTAATAAAAATTTGTTAGTCTTTAAAGTGCCACTGGACTCTCTGTTTTTGTTATAACTATAGACTAACATGGCTACATTTCTAGTATTTACAATGTTAATGTTTTTTAAATTATCACAACATGTTATCATATGCCCTCAGCTCCATGTGTCCATCCTCATGCTAGGGGTTAGCTCCAAACAGTCCTCAATACATTATTATACAATTTTGCGTCTCTTTAACTTATTTCCAAAGTGTTGTTTTTTTCCCATGGAGTTCTGGTGAAGTGACTTTTATTTCACAGGTTGAGTGTAAAGTTATTCCCAGCCTGCACAAACTGCAGTTTTTTAATCTTAACGAAAGATTTAGTGACCGCTGAAGTGTAAAATAAACCACTGTGTTACAAGTATGGCCTAATCAATCAAATCTGCATAGTTGAGAGAAAGTACCTGTATGACGTTTTTATATCAAAACGTCTGTAATCATAAGAGACATTTATTAGCAACCATAAACCTGTTTGAATGTAATATCTCTTTATATAACACCAACAGCATTAAAACAAATCTCTCAAGCAAATGCAAGTGCACCATAAACAGACTGCAACATAAGGTTTAAAAGCCATTACACCAACCCCGAAAGATTCATGGATTGTAGTATTATTTGGAGGCTCCATAGTGAGTTGAAAACATTGCAATTACTGCACAGAGCCCTTGTAATAAAGTATTACCAAGTATTAACGAAGTGTTAGACTTTGTATTGCAGAGCAAAATACATATGGTAATTGGAAACCTATCTGGTTAAATTCAGTGGGCAGCGGAGGCTTCTAAGAAATCTGGTTAGCAGCTCAGATGGTTCAAAACTGCTGCCAGAAACCAGCTACAAGTCTCATGAGAACAGGTATGAATCCAAGGATGCCTGTCCCACTGAGATGCTGGGGACCCTGAAGTCATGTAGCAGTCCATAAGAGTTGTAGTTGCTCTGCAACTGGGAGATTGACTAAATGGAGAGTTCAGAAGACAACAATGAAAATGAAAAACAATTTGGAATACAAGATCTGTGAGGAAAGGTTGAAGGAACTGGACATAACTAACCTACTGAAAAGAAGGTTGAGGGGGACACGATAAAGAGTTTTTCCAATATGTGAAATAGCTGTGATAAAAGATGATAATCCAGTGTTCTGTGTGCTGCTAAGAGTAGGATAAGGGCTGGAGGAGGAGGAGGAGGAGGAAAGACTTAGGTTGAGTATCAGGAAGAATTTTCTTATTATTAGAAGAGTTAAGCAATGGATCAAATTACCAAAAGGACTGTGGAGTCCTCATTAGATGTTTTAAAAACACAGGCAAGATCATGCAGGAATTTGAAGTAAAGTGCCATCCGTATGCTGATAACACTTGCTTCTATCTCTCCTTTTCATCTAGCCGTGGCCCGGCAGTATCAGCCTTTACTTAGTGGGTGTTTTTTAACAAGCAAGGCGATGCGGGAGGGGTCTGTGCAGCCACGCAGGTGGAGTGCGTGGGCTGGGGAACGATCCTAACAGGTACAGCATAGCTAGCTACTACAGCCACAGAGGCAGCCCCCAAGCACTCCCCCTGCCACAGACCATGGCGGAGGGGGAAGCACGCCGGGCTGGCCTTTGCAAGTGTCATGTCCCTGGAATGAGCACTGGGGAACCTGGGCTCCCTCCCCAGTGCTCCCAGCCAGTTCTTGTGACTTGCAAAAGCTGCTTCCCTCACCCACAGTGCCCATGAGTGGCAGATTGGTCTGCTGGCATGACTGGCTGCTGCCATTCATATAGGCATGGGCTCCATGGCTGCCTGTTGCCATGCATCTATTTGTCCTGCCTTGCATGGAGCACTCTGGATTTCCTGGCAGTGCCCCATGTGTGGCCATGAATGGGCACTCCGTGGCCCCATGGGAGCGAGCGCGCATCCAGCCGCTCCACCTTCAGATGGGTAATCAGATCCGTGGCTCCTGAGTGGCTATGCAGGGTAGCATCTCGTTTGAAAACACCCATTGTCTGGCTGCAGACAATGCAGGCAAGTCCATTGAGGCTGAATCCAGAGGAGACTGGGGTAATACTGGTTGGTAGGCCCTGTAACTTGGGGAAAGTGAGGAATAATTAAATGGATGGCTTCCAGCCTCCCCTAGCCATTCTTCCAGATTTATGACTTCATGACTAGCAGGGATTTATTTATTTTATTATTATTTTATTTTTTGCTTTGGAATGAGTGGAAAACATTTTCTCTTGCATTATTTTGATACTTCTAGTCCTGGGAAAAACCAGAGTTTAGATGTAAGGAGTTGTGTTTTTTTAAAAAAACAAAAAAACACCCAGACATGAAGTTTGTGAGTATTTTGGTGTCTTGAGAAAGGATTATAATTTGACTCTAAGGCAAGTCCCCAAACCATTGACTCACAAATAGACCCAATGACTTTGATGGGAGTAAATCTGTTCAGGTCTGCAACTTTCAAAAGTGGGGGGTCCAGGTCTCCTAATTTTATTTCAGATTCTCAGTAGATCATAATCACAGTCTAGGTCTTCTGATCACGGGAAGCCCAGCTTTTGAGATACTCTGTGTGGTACTTTAGTCCTGGGGGCAATTTACAACAGACTGTCCACGTGACCACTCTAAGAACACTGAGTGGGTATGAATGCATGTGTAATTAACCTCCTGGGCCATGGAGGTCACACAAATGGCTTTACCTCTGGGTAAACCCATTTCATGTGAAAACTTCCATAGAGGGGATCTTGAACTCACACTGAAGGTTTTCTAGCTTATGTCCATCTCTAACCTATACTTTAAACAAACAAACAAAATCTCTCAGGGCTCCTATTGTGAGCACCAAAAGTAGCGGAGCCCTTCTCTCAAGACAGAGTTTTCCTGGAGTGAATCTGACCATGAAAGAAAAGGTAAGAGTTGCAAAAATGAAAAGAAAGTCAGTATTTCTGGAATCTTGTGCTCAGCTCCTTTTATTAAAGGGTTGATGAAAAGTACAAGGCAGTCCCTGGTTTGGTAGCAATCCTGCTGAGGTGCTCGGCACTCTTCCCCTTGATCTGCAAAGACGGCTGTTAATCTCCTGCGTGTTTCTTGAAGATGAAAACTAGTAAAAGGTTGTTTGGTGAATCTGACGCAATCTGAGGTCGGGGCCCCCAAGAAGCAGTTGTTTTTTTGGGGGCAAATGTGGTCAGATCAAAGGGCTGAGAGAGAACAAGACGTTCAGATGACAGGAGGGCCTGAGCACAGAGCAGAATAAGGGGTGATACTGTTTAGGCCTGCAGCCTGCGGTTAGCTGACTGGAGTTGTGAAGCTAGCTTTCTCACTGAAGGGTAATGAACCCTGCCTCGGAGGGAAAGTAACCATGCCGGCCCTCACAGTCAGAGAGAAACATAGGGCTGCTCTGTGCTTTCAGCACAGTCCATAGAGAATGAGTTGCACACACACACACAGACACTGCTGAGCTTCTCCGACTTCAGATGCACGACTGCCCTTGCCATAGCACTGAGATTAGCCCACGAGGAGTGGACCTCAGGAGGGAAAAGGGGGGTGGGGGTGTCGGGGTCTGCTATGGGGAAATAGCCACCTTTTAGCATGAGTGCATTGATTCTGCTTTCATAAAGAGCCAAGGTTTTCAGCACTGCTCAAATGCCCAGCACCTAAAATCAAGGTTAGATTTCCCAATAAGCCAAGCTCCCATTCAGGCACCAAAATCAGGTCAGATTTTTGCTGTGTGCGCCCAGCAGCTCCCATTGTGTAACCAGTGGTCAGATTTTCAGAAGAGTTCAGCACACTGGGAATGGCAGCTGAGAAGCTTGGAGAACCTAGCCCCACTTGTGGAAGTGGAGTTATTCTGAAAAGCTAGTCAAACATTAAGGTCAAAGGATCAGGGAAAGGCAATAGATGTTTTGATGAACAGGAAAATTAAATGTTCATTGAGGTTCAGGATTTATTTCCCCATGTACAAATGTGGCTGGGAACAAAGAGAATAAAGAAATGCCATACCTCCCACCATTTCCAGCCGTCAGAAGGACAAGCACCACCCACTCGATCAATAAACTCCACTCCTCTGTGAATAAGCTCCACCCCCCCTCATGCACTTACATGCACGCACACACGTCCCAGCATTCCCAGTGTACAAAGAGGGACAGAAGCTCTCCTGCTTATCCTTCCAGTTAGTTCCTTGTCATTCCATCATCTCCTCATTGTTCTTTCAAGGGCTTTTGCCTGGAAGCAACCAAGAAAGAGGTGCCTGAGAGGCTTGAATACCATCCTTTTTGTTTCTATTCCCTGAAAGAAGGACAGTGGGATTCAACACCCAAAGAGGGACTGTCCTAAATAGGCACTTATGGGAGGTGTGATAATAGGCACGTTGTGCATTTCTCAAAACTGGGTTTCTAAGCCCTTAATGCTCTGATGCTTAAATCTGGTTTGTCAGAACTGGGGGACCGATGGGAAAGGAGGGGCTACAGGACATGTATTTATTTATTTATTTATGCATGCATGCCTTGGAGGCTGTGTTTGTTTGGAAGATTATCATCGTTGCCATTCTGTGCTGTGCTGTGCTGTGAATATGCATAGTCCTGTACAGATCAGGAAGACAATATGGTCTCTATCCCAAGGATCTTGCTGCCATGCAGATCAGAATGGTCAATGAAGTAAAACAGGGGAGAGAAATTGAGAGGAAATAAGAGTGCCCCTCCAGGGTGAACTCACTCACAGGCTGATTACTGTCTGAGTGGGGAAAGGTGCATGCTGTACGTGGAAGGCACTAAGGAATCTGACCCCTTACTGGGTTAATCTGCCCTCCAACGATCTCCTGAAGGCAAATGAAAACATTCTGTGGTGTTTCCTGACACCACCAAGCGAGATCACACAGTGACCAGGGGAATTCTCATTCCTCCAGCAGTGAATTATGAAACAAGGAACTGACTTGAGCGCAAACAATTCCAGGAGACAGCTAATGTGCTGCCTTATTGTGATAACAAGCCATGATCTCAGCTCAGGAGACCAAGGAGGTGACAGTGTCCCAAAGAATTTCCTTTCTCTGAGAGAGAAATGAATCATAACCAGAGGGAGGACTCTGGGACTGGCTGCTGGAGGATCTGCAGACCAGAGAATGGCTGTCCGCATGGTGCAAAGGGATTCCAGATGGCGATGATAGTAGCTTTTCATTATGATGTGCTGTGGATTCTTTGGGGACATTGGAGAAGGAAAATGTATGCATGTGTAATTGTATGATTGCATGAATATATCTATGTGTGTGCTCATCAGACTTATCGATTGCTTTGTTTATATAAAATATTAGAGCTGTATGACTCTGACTGCTTTAATTTTATCCAGTTTCTGTCTCCCCTAACCCAGGCACTATCTCGTTCCCACTGAGCTTTGTTTAGAGTTTTGGCTTCTTGAGAACTTTTGAGACAAAGCCAAACTTCCAAATGACCCTCCGAATTTTGATTAGCTCCATTCCAGTACCTGTAGATTTCATAGACAGGCCCCCTCCCATTGCCAAAAATCTACCAGAATGCTACCAACTACAGAAGTATGTCATAGAAATAGAAGGAAGCAATAAGACCATCCTAACTGGAAACAATACAGCCCATACTGGCCACCCCTAGTCCACTTCCTGTGTCCTGACTGGCATGTGTTTTGTTAGTGCTCTGCAGCAGGGATTCTTTCCTTTGTTATCTGAACACCCAGTGCCCAGCACTATCGGGATCCTTATAGTTGCTTGTGTTTCATACAGGCTACTCTATTTTAGAAAATCAGAAAATGACAAAGTAGTTCAAATTAGCTCTTTTATTGGACCAACTTCTGTTGGAGTGGGTATGTAAGTTTTTGGCCCACATAGGACCCTTCCTCAGGCATGTAGCCATTTTAATAATTTAAAATAACAATAGGCTATTTAAAATAATGATGGGCTTCCCCCTTTGGCCAATGTGCTGTGCGAATGCAGCTTAAGAGGTAGCATGGTACAGTGGCTGGGGCATTAGAGGTAGTCCACCTTTCCCCAAGTTTTGACCAGAAGGGGCAGAGCCACCCTGGAAGGGGGCAGGAAAATGGCTCCTTCATACTGTTGTGATGTTATGATGCTCCAAAGGGGCATGGCCATGTCAAAAGGGAGCAGGGTCAAAAAAATGTCCTGCCCCTTCTGACGTGGCCATGAGTGTCATGACATCATGATGCTCTGCAGGGGTGGGACCATATCAGAATAGGGTGGAACAGAACCTTCGCTCCATCTCCATTCTGATATAGTCCCACCCACTGCTGCCCACTGAAGCTCTGATCATTTCCAGGTTTTCCTGGTGCCCCTGGATAGCCCTGAGAACTCAAAGGGTGCAGCCAGCCACACAAGATGTTACTGTGGTTTGGGCAGCCTTACTTCGCAGTACAATGTGTTCTGACCACAGCCCAGAATCGGCATAACGTCTGTTGCGCTGCCTCGGGCCATGGTCCAGCCGTCCGTTTCCCTGCCGTGGTCCCGCTCCCGTCACGTCTGTTCGGGGCTGTCTTGGACCACGGGGGGTGGGGTGGTTAGCCGGCTCGCCACCGTTGGGAATCCACTGTGGTGACCTGGGAACGCGTAACGTCGGAAATTACCCTTAGTTCAAATGATAACTTTTATTGAATCAACCTTCTATAGCTAGTTATTTCTAGTATGCAAGTTTTCAGGCCACACAGAGCCCTTCTTCAAGCATGTAAGAGGACAGAACTACAGACTCAACAGATACAAGACAGCTACATATATCAGTCTGTGATTCTCACTCCTTACATAGTACTAGGGCTAACTATTTGTGTTATTTATTTATATTTATATCCCACCCATACCAAAAGCAACAGGCTTAGGACAGGTTACAATATTGTTCTATTGTGCTTTCAAGATGGTACTGGAGGCTGCCAACAAATGGCATGTGTTTTATTATTATTATTATTATTATTATTATTATTATTATTATAAGCATTTATATAGCGCCAGCGATGTACCTGGCGTGTTTCTGTAATGATTATATTTTACTGAGGAGGAATTTCTGATGGGAAAAGGGAAATCAATTAGGAAAGAGAAGGTCCTAAGAGATGGGGTAGCTGCAGGTATGACTGAGGTCTCCCTCTCTGCCAAAGAAAAGCTTGGAAGTGAAACTCCATATTGCTTATTATTATTTACATTATAATAGCATCATCCTAGATGCTCCAAATGAAATTAGGGTTTCACTGTGCATGTGGAGGGAGCTCCACAGAAACAAATTACAGTCCCTGCTCCAAAAAGCTTAGAATCTAGCTAGGCAACACAGGTAAAAAGTGGGAGGGGCAATAGAGGGAAGGTGATTTGCTTATAGCCGCATAGTAGGTCTGTGGCAGAGATAGGACAGAATTAGGATTACCACCTGTCTGGGTTCAACTGAAAGTCTCTAGGTGAAACCTTGGGTGCAGGCACATGAGGTGGGGTGGGCCTGATCCCCACCCCCCTGTCACCCTGTGATGAGTAATCGCTGCCACCATGCTTCAGGGCCAGCATGGAGAGCAGGGCAGATGATCTGCCCCCCGTAGGGAAATTGGGTGCTGCTGTCACAGGTCCCACCACGCCCCCGGGCAGACCCAGGTGCCAGCTACATAGGCGACCACCCAGTCCCACCCACCCTCTCCTGGCCTGCCCACTATCCCAGCCCTGGCCATGACATGGCTGCGTGGGAATGGAGGCAGTGCTTGCTGCTCAAGGCCTTGCAGCAAACCTTGCTGAGTGGTGGGACAGACAGGGACTGGGGACGCAAGTGGCAGCATGATACTCTGCACCAGACATCCATATCTCACTTTGAGTAAGGCTGCTACAAGCTGCGTCCCTGGCCTTTTTCTGAGGATGCAGGGTGTAGCAGCCAGCTGCCAGCCCTGCCTTGCTGCAGGGTGAACATCTGGCAGCCACCAGGCAGATGGTGCAAACACTCAGAAGACACTGGGGAGGGGCGGGAGGCAGACATGGCCAACTGAGGGCAGAGGAAGCCAAAAGCGCCTAAAGGGAATGCCCACACAAGGGAAACAGGAAGGGAGGGGGAGGAGGGAGAAGAGCAGCCGAGGCAGCGCACAGAACAGGCACAGGGAAACCGAGGACACAGCAGAACACAAAACACAAGCACATGCTCGGGTGCAAACACACCCAAACGGGAAAGGAAGGAAGGGGGGGAGCACACCGGGACGGCCAATGCACACAGCACAACGGACAAAGGGGGGGGAGCCCCGGGCCATGGAAGTGGAGGGGAGTGGTCCGAGGACAGAGTGGGACACGGGGAAAGGCAACCAGAACCCCACCAATAGCACAGTTGGCAAGGACCACCCAACAGCGACACAGGCAGCCCAAGGCACGGGGGTCCCCACAGGGACAGAGCAATGTCATAGGGAGAGGGCAAACAAGTAGGGAACGGCACTGGAGCAGTCCGAGGCAGATCCAGGAGGCAGGCAGGGATTCCCTGCGCCGGTTCAAAGGCGCAGACGGGCATATAGGGAAAGCCGGAACAACCCCCGCCCCCTGCTGGAGCTCACCGGGAGGCACAGTCCGGGGCCCCCAGACCCGCACAGTCATAGAGGCACCTGGGGGGGGGGG
>QEPC01004358.1:6804473-6846285 GCA_003113815.1 Sphenodon punctatus | reverse complement strand
GGTTCTGGGGCCAAGTTACAGGCAGGGAGGGCTGTGGCCAATATCCAGAAGCTGCCACTCTAGCCCCAGGACCCACCGGCATGGGTCTGGGGCCATCATTTCTTGCATAGAGAGCCTTTTTCTGAATGGCCGAACTGAACCGAACACGACCGAACCGAACAGCCGAACCCGAATACAGCGACCGGACCAACAACCGGACCGAACCGAACGGCCGAACCCGAACCGTTATCTGTTCGCCCATCCCTCTACTTTGTTTTATGCTGTGCGCTGCCCCGAGCTGCCGAAGTGCAGGAGGATGTGGGATACAAGTTTTTGTAATAAGAATAAGAATAATAATTGTCACCTTAACTACTGTTTTCTCTTTGGGCTCAGGACAGCAAGCACAGTCTAGACTCACCTAAATTAGTCATATGAAAATCTCCAATGTTTCTGAAGTTCAGCTTGCTTCGAAGCAGCGTTCTCCTGGCCAGATGCTTAATCCAGTGTATCTGCAGCTCTTTGCTTGTGGAAATCTTATAAGAACAGGCATTTTCATGCAAGTCCTAGTACTATTTGGAATAAAAGCTTCAGAGTAAAGACGAGAACTGTTTTTCTCACACCAGTTGGAAACAGAAGGCGCGAAGGCGCAAGGGTCTAAAACCCAAAGGATTGTTTGAAAAAAAACAGACACTCCCCCTCCCCCCAAGAGGGTCATATTTGGTTTGGATTGAATTTTGGAAGTATTTAAGATAGTTATGGTATCTGAATTATCCCTCTTCTAAGACTCTGACTTCATGATATTTTAAAGCCAATAATAAAACACTTTTTAAGCCCGTGTAGTTATTTATTTGTTTTATTTATTTCCAACATTTATATCCTGCTTCTCCTGCCTAAGAAGCTCGAGGTGGCTTACAAAAATTAAAATATTTTAAAATATACATAAAATATATAAAATACATAAAAGGAAGGCATAAAAGAAAAGAAAAAACCCATCCTCCTCACCCCCCTTCACCCACCTCCCTCGCCACAGGCTTGGCGGAACAGCCTGGTTTTTCACTGTCGCCAAAATGAGGCAAGGTCCGGGGTCACCTGGGCCTCCTCTGGAAGGGAGTTCCACAGGAACACAGGAAGGGAGTGTAAGAGTGTGGTGGCTTTTTTCCCTAACACAGGTGAAATATTTGTTACAAGGGTATCACCTTAAAATAGAAAAAACAGTTTCTAAGAAGTTTGGACGTGGTGCAGAAGAAAATGACAATTTCAACTAAATAAATTCTTGTGTCTGAATTTTACAAATGTATTATGTTTCAGGTAGCACCAAAGATTACTATAACACAGAGAGGATATATTTATCTATATATTTTTTTCAGTGTTACTTTGTCTGATTGGCAGCATTTAGTTATCATCATAGGCCCTTTTGACATGGGCGTGGGCATGAGTGGGTGCCGCCGATGTGACTGCCACAGCGGGTGGGTGTGCATGCGTCAGTGAGTGAGTGCACGCTCCTGTGACACATGCATGCCCACCCACCTCCACCCATCACCCACTCATGGAGCAATTGACCAAAACAATGATTGCTCCATGAGTGGGGATGCCGGGGGGGGGGGCGGAAATCGGCGTGCACCCGCATACGCTACACACACACCCACTGCCATGTGCACACCCATCCTCCCCACAGCTGTGACCTGTTTCAAAAGGTCCATTTTTATCCTTGTTTTGTGGGTGGGTGGGCAGGCAGGGAAGGTGCATGTCTTTTTTCACGAACAAGGTAAGAGGGGAAAAAATATAAATCAAGAAAATAGGATTGCAAATACGCAGAATGGCAAAGGTCCTCGGGAGCACATTTACTACCTGATTGAAATGGGCTGGAATTTCAAAATGATCTTAAATACACATTAATACCTCTGTTTTTAAAATGGTTTCTCAATGCAGGCTAAGAACAAACAGATGAATTCTCCCACAGAATTTGTTAAGGTACTCATTGTGATGTAATGACTGTCGGTTCACACCTGTACAAACTCCTTATGAATGAAAGCTATTCTGAGAGCTTGCCTGCACTCAGTCCTTCATTCTGACTGTGTTAACACTGTACCATCTAACTCAGTGTAAACAATTGTAGGATTTGGCATTTATAGGGTAATACATCAAACGACAGGAGCTTCATTCTTGGCTTTAAGCTTAACTATTCTTATAACAAAGCTATATGCTACTAACAATATATCTGGAATTTGAATATGGTAAAGAGCTTAAAGAGAAGCAAATTTTAGGGTGATCTCTGGAAAATATATTAAGTTGGATAATATTGCCCCCCCCCCATTATTTAGTGCATCGATACTCTGCCTAAAATAAAGATCCCCATGCCCTCCTCTGATCCTCCTTTTTAAAACTAAAAGGGAGGAGTGATCACTTTGTGAGGCAGTATCAGCAGAGGCTCATTGTGTAGGAATAATTAATAGTGTTTTTAGACAAAGATGTAGTTTTCTGGGAGAAATAAATTGTGTGCAGGGGGCAGGTAGACGTTCACGCCACTACCAGAAGTTGGCCGGGTGCCACAGAAAACAGCGTGTGTCAGGGAACATGGATGGAGATCCAGACTTGCGAAACCCCGATATCGAGATTTTGCAAGTCTGGATCTCTATCCATACACAGGTTCCCCAGCGCCTACTGTTTTCTATGGTGCCCAACCAACTTCTGGTAGTGGTGTGAACATCTAACCCCCCTTTCCTGTGCACTGGAAGAAACTGTCTCTCATTTAAAAACTCCCAAAGTTACAATTAAGACCAGCATTAGAAAACATTGGGTGATTTCAGACGTTATGCGGTCCCAATTCACCACAGTGGATTCCCGGCGGGGGTGAACCGAACAACCACCCCACACCCCCGTGGTCAAAAAAAGCCCTGAACAGACGTGACGGGACCGGGACCACGGCAGGGAATCGGGTCGCCAGATCACGGCCCGGGGCAGCTCAACAGACGTTACGCCGATCCAGGGCCGGGCCGTGGTCAAAGCACCCGGAAGGCACCAGGGCAGCTTGTCCCAGCTGCTGCTGTGTGCCCTTTAAATCTCCCTCCCTGGCCTGTGTTGTTGCTGGTTGCCTGGCAGCGACATTGCATGCTTTGTCCCCGGCTGGGAATCTTTCCCTTGATTCCAGATGGTGGTTGCCGTCCAGACGATACTTTTTGTTGTTTCCCGCCGGGAATCTCTTTGACCACGCTTTTGGAGATGGTCCGGGGGGGAAGCTCCGGAAGTGTGGTTGATTTTGACCCCATGTGGGTATTGACTGTGGTGAACATCTGGCGGCCGCCGGACAGACGTTCAGGGTGCTTTGGCCCCGCCGCGGGATTGAGCGTGGTTCACTGTGGTTGAGCGTGATCTCGTAACGTCTGAAAATACCCATTGCTTACATGCCTTGAATTTCCAAGTAATTGTTCAAGTGAAACCAAACTCTTTTTAAGATGAAGAAAAATGTGTAAATTGCATAAGTGTGCCTACCTTCCTGTTTGTTGAAATCAGAATGCATACATAGACTAGAACCAGGATAGGAAAAATCTAACCTTTTTTTTAAACTACTCTAAGATAAGTGTGAGACATAATATAGTCCTGTTATATGCATTTTTTCCTGCTGCTGTTTTTAAATCACATCCCTGAAGAAGGACCATTTAAAAAAAAAAAAAAAAAGTACCCCAAATCCTGTCCAGACTGATCTTTTTTTTTTTTTTTTACTAAAAATGTACTATTATTTTCTTAAGGATAACGTTTTGTCTGAGCACTTTACTACTGTGCAAAGGCGCCCTCTGTTGCTGAACATTGGTGTTTACAGTAACAAATGCAAAACATGCTTTTGGCTTAGACCGAGTGTTTTAAGACTCAGAATAAAATGCCTTTTTCCTTCCCTTTTCATCTCAAAATGCAGTACTCAAGAGCTGCCAAACATTTCTGGAACCTCCAAATAGAAAGTCAAGCACTTGCGATTTCTGGCCAGCTAATAAATAATACGGCACATTAATTCATGCATGATTTTTTATGCTTGCTTGGATTGCAGGCATGGTGCTGCATTTTCTGAACAAATAAAAGTTTTAAACCAAGCATGTTTCACTGGCAAAAGAGATAACTGAGTTCACCACCATTATTTAGTGCATTGATACTCTGCCTAAAGAACCCGGATTCAAAGTTCATATTCAAACAAACCACTCATTTTCTGGTTAATTGAAGCAGATGGCTTCACTTTGTCTTTTGGACTTTTTCATCTTTTTACAAATTTCCCTTCCAAGTCCCCCACAAACATCCATAGAAAAACTTTGACAAGGAAGTCCTAGTAACTCCTATATTTTGCTCGGCCCTGTGATCACAATAGAGCCAGCTTTGCCAGTAGCAGTTAGAATAATATTCTCTAGGGGGAAAGAGTTTGCAACACTTAACTAGTTCAAGGCTGGACTCTGTCAAGCAAAATATGGTCAGCATAAATGTGTTCCTGGATGTATCTTTTATTAACTCTGTTCCTTTGGCTTCAAGCAAAATCATAAAATATAACTTACACCTATCAACAAATGTTGTATTAAAGCTCTGAACATTCTTTCCATGCTATTTATATTATTTTTTATGTGTGTATGGAGAGTACCCACATTTTTTTCTTATTTCATATGCATAATATTTTGTAAACACTGTTAAAAATAAGAGGCTAAAATTTGCTGTGCAGGTGGAGTGAATTTATTGACTTGATGTATGTTATACTAGACTTACATTGGTTTAATGTGAGAAAAACATTTGGCCCACATGTTCATTTTCACAAGACGGTTCGTTTCCGTTCATGGTTAGTTTACAAAATGGATAGGAGGTGGTTAGCAGCTTGTGTCTGAGCCAAATGTCTAAGGATTATGGTTCTGTTCCCAATATTATGGTTCTGTTTTCAATGTTGGATCTGGGGAAATTGTGTTGAGAATGACATCACTTTTCATGAATAACATTATTCCAATAAAAGGAAACACTATTGGGTACATGGTATTAAAACCAGAACCATGTACGCAATTCTTATTAAAGGTGAGTAGAGATTAAAATCACACCCATCTTTATGAATATTTTGTCATAAAAGTGGGGTTGACCTTTTCCTTTAATCTGTTAGACAGAACAGTCATTTTGCTAGAAGAAGCCATATTTACATTTCTTTTGCACTTGTGGCAGTTTTCTAGTTACATACCTGGGCAAGTTCACAGATTTGACTAAGGGTATTTTCAGATGTGACGGGCCCAGAGGCCCGCCACACTGAACCCCGGATCAGGATCTCTCTCAGATCCCAGTCCGTGATGAAGCCAGCCGTCCTTCAGACGTGCCGGTTCCATCACTGTGTGGAATCGGGGAGGGGGCGGGGTCGCGTGGCACAGTGCGACATGCGGCTGCACAGCCCCACCCCCTGCGCTCCCTCGGCCGGCCGCCCTTGGAGAGACGGGCGGGCGCAGCAGCCAATTCGCCCACTGCGCCTGAGCCCGTATAGCAGTCGGGGGCCTGATCCTGGATGGGTCAAAGGTAATACACGTTACTTTTGGCCCATCCCAGATCGTGGCCAATCTAACCACAGTTCTGGACCTCCGGCGCCCCGGAGATCCAGAACCGTGGTTAATTTGACCCCCGCCAGACATTCACTGTGGTGAACATCTGGTGGGGGTCAAACAGACGTTCACGGGAACACCGCCACCACAGGGGATCCACCATGATCCACTGTGGTGAAAGGCGTTTTCATAACGTCTGAAATTACCCTAGAGGGCAGAATGTTACCACAGAACTGACCAGTGTTTGCTCTGCTGACTCAGTTTATTAAATTCTTCCAAATGCTGCTGGATGTGTCTCTGTTTGCACACCCAGCGAACGAAAGCTTGGTGAGTCTGCTAGCGGGACGTACTTGCCTTGTTATATGAAAGCAAGTCCTTTGTTTAAAGTAATGGCCACACTGAGAAACTCTGTTGAGTGCAGGGTATGATACTGTTCTGTGGACTTTTGGCACCATCAGTAAGCACTGGTATATGAGCCGATGTTGAGAAGACTTACAGGCAGGGAAGCCTGGAATAAAGAGGAAAAACATTATGGTAATTAAAAAATCTGGCTCTTTTGGTAGCAGCATACTGGTGGTGTTTTTTCTTTTCTGAAATTCTAGATTGATTTCTTGAGATATCAGAGCCTTGAGTGTTTTGGGAAAAGTTCCAGATTTTTGAGAATGTTGAGATGTTGTTAGACATGTTCTGAATTTGCGGTTAACTCAGAGCTGCCTGAACCTTGTTTTCCAACTGTGCTGGGTCCCTTTTAACCCCTGAACCACATCAGAATAAGGCCCTAAGCTAACAAAATAACTGTACAGCACACTGCTGCAAACTGTTTAGATTTATAACTGCACTGAAAATATTTCTGGAGCATATGTGTTCAGTGTTGTTTGCTAAAATTTTATTAGTCCCACACTTGAGAATTAACTTATAGAGGAGAGACGCAGCAAAAGTTGATTTATGGGGCATTAACCTCTCCTTAGCAGCAAAACGGGCTGCATGCTTGTCACACGCTAAGCATATAAAGATAATTTACCTGATCTGGAAACGTTGTTTCTGATTTATTTGGAAAAGGCCATATACATAATTGTTAACCTTTACATAAAGGAAAATGTCTTTATATATTTATATATCCACACGCACAGACAAGATTTAATTTTATCTAATATTTTAAATATTTATAAAAGGTGTTTAGAGACATTAGAGACAGCGATTTGTGTGTTATATAAGATAAATATAAAATTATATCTGATTATATACATACATGTGTATATGTGTGTGTCTACACATATACATTTTATATAAATATAATCTGGCTTAATTTTACATTATACTTTCAGTATGTAATATACACATACATTTAAAACAAAAATTATGCTTGATCTCACATATATAATAGGCAACACTCTATTTTGAATATATTTATACGTCAGGACGGTGTCATATTTTATACCACAGACTGCTTGTGATTTTAAAAAAGCAGAGAGTGGGATTTTGCATCTGCAAGACCATGGATGTACAACCTATGTGGAGCGTTCTATTTCCCTTGCTTATGTCAGTACCTTAGATTCTGGTTTGCTTGTATCACTATAACTCCGTAATCATTCCTCATCTATACCAGATTTACCTTGGTGTGAAAAAACTCAGAATCTGGCTCAGTTTACTGCAGTGGAATCCCCTTATTTTTCCTGTGGCTAACAGTTTGCAGGATCAGGCTCTGTTTGGTCAAATACAGAACAAATATATCAGAGGTGTGACTGAAGGCTCTTTGGCAAAATGCAAACCAGGCCTTTGATCGTGGTTATCTGGCAAGCTATCCTTTGCTTAAATGCCAACATCTGAACGGTAGAAGTCAAGGAAACTTTTCAGGATGTAGTTTTGCCAGGACCAGGGGTTTGTCCTCTGTGCATGAAGGAAAAGGAGAGACGTTTCCTGGACCTTGCTTGCCTTTTCAATCAAAAGTTGCATCTCTAGCAGATAACAGAAAAGGCTTTCAGGAAGCAAAAAGAGAACTTGTACTGTGCAAAAACTCTGAAATAGATAGAAATCAGCATGAGGAATACTGTCAAAACGTGAATGGTTTAACATGGGAAACTTTTTAGTGTACAAGTCCTGCTGTCTAAGCAGACAATCCACACTGTAGTTAACACCTGTTCAGTGCTTTATCTGTAATATATTGTGAGATGTGCATAGGAATCAAATCAAGGTCTCTTGCAAATGCTGTCCTTTTTTGCTGTTGTATGAGAATTTGTACAGCTCAGTGGTGAGAGCAAAGATGATCTCTCAGCACTGTTTGTGAAAAGCATTGAGAAAGACCTTTGGAAATCTCAGGACATTTAAAAATAAAACCAAGCAAGACGACTCAGAAGAGAGTCACATCTTCTGCCGTAGATGAGCTCCATAATCTAGCCCCACACAACAACCACCGAGCCAGATGCCTTGCTGTAGACTTTCTTTCCTGTATAAAACACACACAACAAAAAACCCCTCCAGCGTGACAACAACAAAAAAAACTAAATATCAAAAAACATTTGAAGAGCTCAATAAATTGATCATATTCTGCTGAACCTTCACCCTTATAACGATAGTACCATTTAAATGCTAATGTCATTTTTAAAAAAGTCAATTACAGGAGTTTTAAAGTAATGGAGTCAGCAGTCTTGATGTAAATCTGGTATATTAATCTGCTCCCTACACTGCATCCATGGGCACTGATGCATTCACCCCCTTTTCCCTGGAGGTAATGTTCCCTCACAGTGGTACCAGTAATTGAATCAAGTTGATACAGGCACCAAAAATATTGTAAGTCTTGTAGGTAATGAAAAGCATATGTTGATAAAGCTAGTTTGCTGTATTTTTGGATAAAGGAGCACTGACATTTTGGAAACTCTGAAATTAAAGTTAACCCTTTTGGAGATTAAAGTGACCTGGCTCTTCAAGACAGACTCTGATCATTTTGCTGAGTGAAGCTTTTTGAAAGCCTTCCATACTTTACCCCTATTTCCCATTACTGAACATATTTAATCCAATAAGGAATGTTTATAACGGGTTAGGTGAACTTCTTTGGGTAAATCAGAAGTGAATCTTCACTCTTAATGTGTCCCATTAGTGAAAAGAATTTTCCATGGGTTTGAAAATATTGGTTTTTATTATTTAAATAATAAAACATTAAATTTAAATATTTATATTTATTTTATTTATTAATAAAAATTATAAAGTTATAAATATATTTATAAAAATTTAAATATTTATATTTATTTAATTTATTTAATTAAAACTTAAATATTATTATTTAAATAATTATTATTTAAATAGTATTATTATTTATTGTTATTATTATTAATGTATTAATATTACTAACCATTTATATTGTGATGTTAGTGTTCAAAGTGCATTACAATACTTTACAATCTAGCTCACCCCAACAACCCCATGAGGTCGATCATTATTATTCCCAATCTACAGATGTAGAACTAAGGCTGAGAGAGCATGACTTGGCCAAGGCTACTCACTGAGTTTGCGGCTACAGTGAAATTTGAGCCCTTTTTTCCTAGGTCCAGGTTCAACACCTTATCCACCAGGCTAGGAGTTTTAAAGTATTTTTACTCGCCTCTTCTCTTCCTTTTGTCAGGTAGGACCAGGAACAGAACAGGCACCAGGTAAGCTATTGTTGTAGGGATTGTGACCTAGGTGGAATGAGGGTTTGGTGAAAATCTCACAATGGAAGCTGCTATTCACATTATTTCTATTCTGATTTCTAGGCTGGATAGGTTCAGGGAAGCAGCCAAATTCTCTGTCAGCCTCCTGAGACTTGCCCTTTGCTCAAATAGAATCCTACAGGTGGATTTTAACAAAAACAACCACCAAGGATGACTGACACACTGTTTGAAAGGACATTGTAAACGTATGGCGATCTCCATGTATGTCAGCTGTTGCACTGTGTGGTGATACCGCATATTGTATTTCCCTGAACATAGACTATAACCTGGGAGTCTGTTATCCTTAACTGCACTGCTTAAGAGACACAGATGGTGTTTTAAAGACAATCAAATAACTTCAGTCTAGGAATAAACATTGCTTTTAAAATGCTTTTCTAATTTAGAATTATTTTAAATTTATAATCAGCATCAAAGGAGGGATTTTTACAGTTAGGAATAAGCTTGGAAAAACCCTGAAATGTTATAACATCTTTGCCAACCAGTGGGCCATTAATGAAGTTGGCATGCCCTTTAAATGCACATGTGTCATGCTTCTTAAACGAATATTTCCTAAGGATTTTTAGGCGCTCAATTTGCTGGGCATACTCAGTGTCATTCATGGGTTAGTAGTCAAACTCCTGTTCTTATATCTGCAGAAAAAAGTCTGCAGTTTTGCTGAGTCAGAAATTACTAATGTCATCTTCCAGGGGCAGAGAACCTCTGGCCCAAGGGCCAAAACCAGCCCAGGACTATTTTTTTCTTTGGCCCCTTTCCACTTCCTGAATCTGGCCCATGAATCCAGTCCATTCCCTGCCCTCAATTTCTGAAGGAGTGCACTCAGGGAGAAGGCAGGATGCAGAGATGAGAGTATGCATTCAACGATAGGGGACAGATCCATGGCAGAGATCATTGGTGGACAAAATTCACAACCCCAAGAGCTGTGTACCAAAATCTTCAAATGGCTGAGAGGCACGAGACACAGGCAGGCCCCTTAAAAACGTCTCCCAGACTGAGCTCTTCCTGTTTTATGATTCACTGGTGAAGCCATGGCTCTGTGGTTCTGGTTGCTAAGACTCTGGGTGTTTTTACACAAAACACCCACATGCATGGACACTCATCATCCACGTGGGGGATGTCTCATCTGAATACAATGCATGGGAGTGTACGCTCCCGTCACCCCACGCACCCTCACCCTGTCCATGGACGGGACACTCCAGGAAAATCCACAGTGCCCCATGCAGGGACAGGGTGGACGGATGGCCAGCAATGCATGGGGTCATTCGTATGAAGTGCCCCCCCGCTGCACGGCACCCACGCACCTGCCCCATGCCAACAACCATGGATCGACACCATCACCCATCTAGTGTAAAAACACCTTTTGAGGAGCAGCTTCAATTCTGCTGCTGAGACTTAGGGTGATTTCAGAAGTGACGGGTTCCAATTCACCACAGTGAATCCCACCCCGGTGTAAACGGATTCACCGCGGGCTGTGGTGACACGTGCGGCCCCAACAGAAGTGACAGGATCGTGATCACCGCCCGGGGGCAATCAGAGAGACCATGGGCCGGGGGAACACAACAGACATGCAGTGGAGACGTGGACTGCGGTTGGAGTCCCAGAATGCACCGTGGTTGGGGTCAATTCCTTCCACCGCGGCTGCTGGTTTCCGTTTAGAAGTTACTTTTCATTCACCCCTGCCGTGGTGACCATTCACCACACTTCTGGACCTCCTCCCTCCCCGACCTCACGAAGCGTGGTTAGCTTCACCCCGGGCCGCGTTTGACTGTGATGAACATCTGGATGCGAGCAAACAGACATGCACGGTCCTCGCGTTTGACTGAGGTTGACTGTGGTGGACATTCACCATGTCACTTCTGAAATCACCCTTAGTTGCAGTGAACTAAGACATAGGACCAATGAGGCAGCGTGGGGACTGCAGCTCTTAGCCATTTTAGGTGCCACTTCTGACCCTGGCCAAGAGCTGCATGTGGCTCTCAACCTACAGGTTACCCACCATTGGCATAGATCCATGATCTGGACCCTTCTTTTTCTTCCCCCATCCTGAGCACACCTCCGTAAGGACCTGGGCTTGAACTGCTACCCTTGGGGCCCCAGGGGCAGCAGCTGGCTCTGCAGTGCCAACAACTCCCACTGGCCAGGGCCCAATATTGGCTATAAGACCTCTTCTAGCGCCAGTCAAGCCACACCCCTCCTCAGCCTCACTCCACTTCCCCAACTTCATGGCTGGTTGTTGTCCTGTTTATAAGGCCAGCCAGTAGCCACAGGTAGCTGAGTGGATCATTAGTCAACTTCCTGGTTCCTATTCACTTTCTAGTTTCTATCATTACCTTCTGTGTCTCCTCCTCATGTCTCCTTGTACCTTGGACTGGCTCTGCACTTCCTGAGCCCAGTGTGTCCTTTGGACCAGCTAGAGGCTGGCCCTTCTGACCCTCCCATCTAGAATTCAGTACTTTGGCACTGGCGAGTCTGACCACCAGAATACTGGTGCTCAGCATCTGCTTTGATGGGGGCCCGGCTTCTGCGGGATGCACTCCATACATGACTACCCAGTGAACCCCTACACGACTGCCCAAGGAGCCCACTCCTCCAGGCACCAGCTCAGCCTCGTACTCCAGTCCAGTCCAGTCCAGCCTCATCCCGTCTCATCCAGTCTTGCCATGTCTACTTCTTCTCATCTTGTCCAGACTAGTCCTGCTTTGCTTCACCTCATCCAGTCCAGTCCTGCCTCATCCAGTCCTGCCTTGTCCTGTCCATCTGTCCAGTCTTGTCTACCTTGTCTTGTCCATCCAATCCAGTCCTACCTTGTCCAGTTCTGCCTTGTTTAATTAATTTATTTATATGTACATTTTTACCCTGCCCCTCTGACTACAAGCAACTCAGGGTGGCTCACAATTCATAATTAAAAAACAATATAAATATAAAAACATAAAACATATAAAATATATTAAATCTCTAATAATGCACAAAACAATAAAACACCCACAGTACAGAAAAGACCCCAGTTTTACCCCAGCATAGCCATCCCACCCTCCCCATCTCCCCTGCCAAATGCATGACAGAAAAGCCAGGTCTTACAATTTCCTCGGAAGGAAACAAGATTCAGGCTGAGGCGAACCTCCACCAGAAGGGAGTTCCAAAGTGATTGTGCAGCTACCAAGAATGGCCTCCCATTCATCTGAACTCGTTGGTAATTCAGGACTTCCAGGAGGGCACCCCCAGACAACCGATGGGGCTAACCAGGGCCCATGGGGGTGAGGCAACGACTCAGATAAATGGGGTCTAGACCGTGAAGGGTTTTAAAGGTCAATACCAGCACCTTGAATTGGATCCGGAAGACAATAGGCAGCCAGTGCATTGCTGGGCATTCCTAACCTCTAGCTCTGCCACTGCCTCTAAAGTGGCGGAGTCGAAGTCGTGCTCAATGTGAGTGATTTTTGTCAGCAAAGTATTTCAAAAACATGTCACAATGGGCTGTGGATGAATCCGGTTCCAGGCAGAGACAGGCTGGACAGACCAGACCTCTCACCACCCAGAACAGCTCCATTGGACGTGACTGAGTAGATGCAATGAGTGCAGCAAAGAACCGCTTCTTTGCTGCCCTCACCGTCACAGCACAGGACTTCAAAAATGCCCTGAGCTGCAACCGATCATCTTGGGCACGAGTACAGCATCATCAGCACTCTAACCACCTCCCCTCACACGTCAGACATCCCAGGTCCTCCATAAACCATAGAGACATGTGGAGCTGATGCGCTGGGAGCAGACACCTAGAAGCCACCCAATTGATGGTCAGGTGTTCCACAAGGCCGCAAGGTCATCAATGGATTGGCCATCGAGGTCAACAGGTCAAGAGCATTCAGGAACCCCTCTGGTTCCATACGTCTCCTGGGACGGACCATCCTGAGACCCCTACGGTCAGTTAGGTGTGCTAGGATGGAGGTTTGCAGGAGATAATGTCATATCCATCTGTCTAGTCCAATTTTCTCTTCCTTGTCTTCTCCATCCAGTCTGGTCCTGCTTTGTCCTGCCTCCTCTCGTTCCGTCCTGCCTCGTCTATGCCTGTCCCTTTGGTCTGTGTGCCGATCCCCACCATGACCCCTGGAATCCTGGTACCTTGAACCTGCACCAACCTTCTGAACCTGATCCTGCTACAACTCTCCTGCACATCTCTCCAGCTCTGATCCTGCCACTACTATCCATGCCCTGGCCTGTAGCCCCTGACCACCCCCTTAAGCACTTCTGTCTCCTACTTCTGTCTAGCCTGTGGAGCTTTTACTGATTTTCAAAGTCCACCCCCTGCACTGCCATACACCTTTGGAGCATGATAGCTGCCATTCTGGATCAGACCTGTGGTTCATCTGGTCCAGCACTGACAGTGGCCAACACCCAGTGCTTCTAAGAAGGTGCAAGACACCAGCACTAGGCAAATGTATATACCAGCTAGCAAATCTGATAATCCATGTTCTTAATCTTTAAACGAAGGCGTTAATAATAATCAGCAGCAGAAAACAACTGTCTTGCAGTTTAATAGAGACTGTTCTTTGGTTTGGACTGGTGAACTTCTGCCTCAGCTTTTGTTGCCCTGTGTGCATAAGCTGGGGTTTTTAGGGATCAGTATAGTTCCAGGGAGGGAAGACGGTTGATTGGAAGCAGGTTCAAAGCAAGTTCTAACAGTGTGTCCAGTGTCAGGTTGTTTTTCTCAGCTCCCACTGCCCCCATCCTCTGTCCTGTGCACCACTTTTATGAAATTTGAGAACATTTTGTTCCCATTATGTTTTTGGTTTTTTTAAGCTTCCAAGCCATTAGCATCGGAACCAGGCTACCAGTCTAGTGTAAATGTCGGTTAATTATTTCCGAGTCAAGAAAATGATAGCTGTTGTGCTGGGGCAAAAACCTGCTCTGGCAAGGCTTCTGACACTAAACTTTTACAGTTCAGTCAAGGCCTGATCCACAGCCCAGAATAACAGGTGTTTTTCTATTAACTTCAATGAATATTGGCTTGGGCCTACAACCCCCCTAACCTTTCACAGAATCATAGGGCTGGAAACTAATACTCAAGAGAGACATCTAGTGCAGTGGTCTCAAACTTTTTTGAACTCTGCCCCTCCCTTCTGTTTGCCTGTGGCAGTTGAATGAATATATTTATTCTAAATGCTTGACCGTAGATCTTGACATATACACACACACACATAAAAACCAAATACATACAAAGTAAAATACAAAAATAAACAATCCTCCAGTGGAATCCATACTACTAAAAACCTGTAAACTAAAAATCCATACAACTAAAAATATGTAAGACCTGGCTGTTCCAACAGGTCTTTGGCGAGGAGTAGGGGTTTCGGTGGGGGGGGTGTTTTGTTTTGTTTTGTTTTTCCCTGCATAATATGAAATGTTTAATTGTTTTAAATGTTTGATTGTTCTCTTGGTTTTATAGTTGTTGTTCACCGCCCCGGGCTGCCCTGTGGGCAGGAGGGGCGGGATACATATTTTATAGAAATAATAATTTTTAAAAAAGAATAAGCTAATCTATTTCGATCCCCAGTCATTAAGATATTGTGCTCGTATCCTGCATGCAAACGCCAAAAATTTGGCAACAGAGAATGTTATAGCTGGAATACTGTCAGCCAATAAAAAGGACACATAGATCTCTTGTGACCGCCCTGGTAAAGATCTTATTAAGAGACAAAGTAGCCTCTCTCTAGTATAATCTGCAATACAGTAAAATGTGAGCAACTGTTTCAGCCTCACCTGACCCACAAGGGCAAACTCTTAAATGAAGTGAAATACCCTTATAACAACCCTCCAATAGGGTGCCTGTGGCAGTTGAAGACCCTCCCCCCACTATGCACACATACATACACCTTACTCCTTTTCCTCTCCCCCTTCCCACCCTCCGATTGCTTTCCCTCTCTCTCCCCCTTGCTACTCCATTATTTTGGAGAGTCCCCCTAGCTCGATGATAGTGTGAGGCCAGGTGTTTGCCAGCTGGCATCCTCTTCATACTCCCCCAACACCAAAAGCCTTCTGCCATTCATCTCCCAGTTTAAGAACCACTGATCTAGTCCACCCCCTATGCTGAGGCAAAATTAATTCAACCTAAACCACCCCATTCAAATGCTTATTTCTGTGTGATGCCCACCATCTTGGTCGACACATTGGGAACTGAACCAGTGATCTTCAGAGCTAAAGACAAAGGGTGCAATTCTACTGCCGGTTTACGCCGGCGACAGGCACACTATCGAGCTGGACGGCGGGCGTTCAGGAGCACATGCGCCCTGCATGGGGCAATGGCACACCCCACTCTGATATTATCCCCCCCGAGCTCACACACCCGCAGCCTGGGGGATGGAGCAGGAGCCATTCCTGCTCCATCCCCCGGGCTGCAGGGTGTGTGGGCTCAGGGAAGTCGCATCGGAGGGGGCACACCGTTGCCCCATGCGGCTTGGTGTGTGAGTGGGTTGTGCGCGCCTGAGCGCCCGCGTTCAGAGCTTGCAAGGGCCGGCATAAGTGGCCCATAGGATTGCACCCAAGGAATTTTTTGCAGTTTGACCTAAAGAGTCAGGCTGAACAACTTGGCTGTAAAAGATTCTCATAGGCCTGTGGCCCCTAACCCATATGTGTACAGAGTTTCACAAAAGATAAAGGGATGAATGAGTACCTCACCAGCAGAGGGTAGATTTCCTTGTATAGTCTCACAGGAAAGGTTTGTTGTTTCTTAGATTAACAAAACAAATCTATTTATCGCTAGTTAATTTTTAAAAGTAGGTGGCGTGTAGTTTGGCCTTTTAATGCGCAACATCCTCTTAGCATTTCCAGCAGCCAAACAGGAACAAGCTCCACCCTCTTGGCCAATAAGCTCCACCCCTTCATGAATATCCTCCACCCTCTCTTGCACTTACACACACTCACATCCCTCCCAAAATTCCAAGTGCATAAAAAGGAACAGAAGCTCTCTTGCTTATCATTCCACTTAGTTTTTTGTCATTCCGTCATCTCCCTGTTGTCCTCTCAAGTGTTTTTCCTGGGAGACAACCTGGAAAGAGGTGCCTGAGGCAGGGACTTTTGAGAGAGGGACTTTGTTGATTCTGAAAGAGGGACAGTGGGATTCAGCACTCTCCTAAATAGAAACTATTGGAAGGTATGACAACAAGGTATGTGTGCTAGATTAGAAGATGAGATGGCATCGCATTTGGTACTGGCTGGACCAGTGGAGATATGCAGGGCTACCATGGGGAACAGAACTACTCCCTCTCCAGTAGGAATAGTGGGTACAGCCACACAAGACATTATCCCACATTGGGCAATGGGCAATGTTAATATGCAATTCAGTGGCTCGTATGCCCGGCGGCCACTAGATGTTCACCTCACGCCATGGTGGGGCAGGATATGTCCTCATAAAAAGGCTGGGGACACGGCATGCTACGGCATGTAGCAAGGTTGCCCAAAATGGGATAATGCTGCCCAAATTGGGTTAAAGGGCCGGCAGCCTCCTGTGTGCTCAGCTCCCTATGGCATGGCAGGACTTGTGAGGACACCCGGTTTTCCCACAATGGGACAGATCATGTGTCCTGCTCTCCCCGCTGGCCCAAAGTGTGGCGGCTATACTTGTCCACCATGAGGATCATAAGAACATAAGTAGTGCTGTACTGGGTCAGACCAATGGTCGATCGAGCCCGAGAGAATCTTCCAATCTCGGTCGCTTGGAAGAAGTATCCAACAGTTTACAATGGGGCAATTCATTCTCTGTTGTTCACTCTGAGGTCCTGACAGTAAGATGTTACATTTCCTAAAACCTAACGGGTGACAGCTACTAATGGACCTGTTCTCCAGAACCTTGTCCAATCCTTTTTTGTTTGTTTATTTATTTATTTGTTTATTTATATACATTTTAATCCTGCCTTTCCCTAAAAAAGGCTCAGGGAGACTTACAAATGAAATATAAACATAACATAAAACATATATAAAAGCATATTAAAAATACTTAAAAGCAGTAAAAGACAAAAACAACCCCAAAAACCCCCACAACCCTCCAACAACCCCCTGACAAAACCTACCCAATACCACCATCCCATTCCCCACATCCAACCCCCTGCCCACAATCCTATTTGGAACCCACCAACCAAACCCCCATCCACTATCCCTGTCCGCCAAATGCCTTCACAAACAAAAAGGTTGTACACCACCTCTGGAGGATGCTCGGGCTCAAGTGAACCTCCAGGGGAAGGGAGTTCCATAACATCGGGGCAGCAGTCGAGAACGTCCCTGCGAGCCCTCGTCATACAAACAAGACTTGGGCCGCTTTTAGATGAGACACATTTGCTCATGATTGTTAAAAAATGCGCTTGTTTTAATGCTCGTTTAAACACCTAAACCATTTTAAATGTGTATTTGCCGTGAACGTGTAAAAGCCCAAACTGTTTTGAATGTGTTTTTTAAATAATGCGCATTTTTAAAAACCTGTTTTGGCACCCCCAGATCATCAAAGATGCTCAAAACCGGTTTTAAAAAATGCGCATTATTTAAATGCGCGTTTACAAAACCACATTAAAAGTGTCTCGTCTAAAAGCGCCCTAACAGATGGTACCCACAGGCAGGCACTCCCAGCCGATCACAGATGCAATGGGGCATGGAAGGAAAGGTGGTCCCTTAGATATGTGGGGCCCAGACCGTTTAGGACTTTAAAGGTCAAAACCAGCACCTTGAATTGGGGGCCAGAAAGCTATAGAGAGCCAGTGCAGACTACGGAGCACTGGTGTAATGTGCTCCCAGCGCCTCACCCCTGAAAGGAGGTGAGCCATTGCATTCTGCACCAGCTGCAGCTTCCGAACAGTCATCAAGGGCAGCTATGCTACTGGCTTTGACCACGTCTCCTGACAACAAATTCTACAACTTAACTGTGCGTTGAGTGAAAAAAATACTTTCTTTTATTTGTTTTAAATCTGCTACCTATATTAGTTTCATTGCGTGTCCCCTAGTTCTAGTAGTATTTGAGAGGGTAAATAACCGTTCCCTATTAACTTGTTCTGCACCACTCATGATTTTATAAATTTCTATCATATCCCCTCTGAGTCGTCTCTTCTCCAAACTAAAGAAACTTAACCTGCTATCACGCTTCTCTTCATAGGGGAGCTGCTCCATACCCTTTATCATTTTTGTTGTCCTTCTCTGTACTCTTACTATTTCTACAATATCTTTTTTGATAAAGGGTGACCACAACTGCACACAATA
Source organism: Sphenodon punctatus (assembly GCA_003113815.1). Classification (NCBI taxonomy): domain Eukaryota; kingdom Metazoa; phylum Chordata; class Lepidosauria; order Sphenodontia; family Sphenodontidae; genus Sphenodon; species Sphenodon punctatus. The sequence continues at coordinate 6,827,831 of QEPC01004358.1, read as the reverse complement.
CTCAAGGTGCAGTCGCACCAAAAATTTATATAGAGACATTCTGATATCTTCAGTTTTATTCTCTATCCCTTTACAAATAATTCCATACATTTGGTTTGCTTTTTTAATTGTCACTGCACACTCAGCTGAGGATTTCAACGTATTGTACACAATGACTCCAAGGTCCTCTTCCTGAGTGGTAACTTCTAATTTAGAACCCAGCATTGTGTACATATAATTTGGATTATTTTCTCTATGTGCATCACTTTGTAATTGACCACATTAAATTTCATCTGCCATTTAGATGCCCAGTCAGCCAGTCTCGCAAGATCTTCCTGCAGTTCTTCACAGTCCACTTGTGTTTTAAGTACCTTGAGTAATTTTGTGTCATCTGCAGATTTGATCACCTCATTCTTTACTCCCTTTTCCAAATCATTAATGAATACATTAAACAGCACCGGTCCCAGTACAGTTCCCTGAGGCACACCACTATTTACCTCTCTCCATTGTGAAAACTGACCATTCAGTCCTACTCTTTTTTTCCTATCCTTTAACCAGTTACCAGTCCACAGTAGGACACTGCTTCCTATCGCATGCCTTTTTAATTTCCTCAAGAGTCTCTCATGAGGGACCTTATCAAATGCTTTCTGAAAATCCTGATACACTATATTGACTGGCTCACCCCTCACCCTTCACTCCCTATGCTTATTTACACCCTCAAAAAGTTCAAATAAGTTAGTGAGGCACGACTTTCCTTTGCTAAAACATGTTGATTCTTCCCCGTTAAGCCATGTTTATCAATGTGCCCAGTAATTCCGTTCTTAATAATTTCCACCATTTTGCCTGCCACAGACATCAGGGTCACTGGTCTGTAGTTTCCAGGATCGCCTCTGAAGCCCTTTTTAAATATCAGCGTTATATGCACCACCATCCAGTCCTCAAGTGCAGTGACAGATTTTAGCGATTGGTCACAAATTATCAGTAGTAGATCTGCAATGTCGCATTTGAGTTCCTTCAGAACTTGGTAGTGACTGAACCATCTTGTCACGGTGATTGGTTACTATTTAGTTTGTCAGTTTGCTCTAGAACCTCTTCCACAGTCACATTAATTTGTGATAGCTCTTCTGATGCATCAGGCCCTCCACAGCTCATGTGGCTGCACCCAGTCTTTGTAGGGCAGGGCTGAAGAGAGGTTTGCATTGCCTATACATATATTGTATATAAATAGAGGACTTATGTCTCGTTGTGTGCCTGGCTCCTGTCACCACACAGTTCATTTACAAATGAAATAGGGGAATCAGGTAATTCCAGGGGTCATGGGCAGTCAAAAAGATTGTCCGGAAAGCTATGTTATTGGGCTGAATCTGCAATCTGTGGTTCTGTGACTCCTGCTGATACCGCCAAGAGATGCCAAGCTTGATATGTCTGGTCCAGCCTGGCTGGGAAACTGTGTCTCAGGCACTGAGCCGGAGTTTGAGTTTATAGTGGCGTTATGCCTAGCTATAAAAATGCTTGGTAATGACCCAGCTCGACCCTGCCAGTTCTCTCTGACCTCCCCCTTTTCAGGATGCTGCTTAATTCGCACTAATTACATTCCAGTCTGACAGGAACTTGGACATTGTCTCAGGCTTTCAGGTACTTTCACTGCTCTTGTTCCAGTACAGAATTCTCCTGAGACTAAGCAGAAGGAGTATTAGAGCAATGACACAATAGCTCCTCCACACAACTGGGCCTTGGGTGTGAGGGTGGGTGTGGGGTATGTACAGCTGCCTTCAAGTAGTTCTTCTTCTGATCATTAATTATTATTATTATTATTAGTAGTAGTAGTAGTAGTAGTAAAAGTACCAAAAATCTTCAGTCATGGACAAAGTGCCATTGTGCTGGAAAGAAAATCTCTGCCCCAACGGGCTTGCATTGCAATCTATATCTAAACATAAGGAATTTAATTTAAAATCTCTCTCATTCCAGAAAGAATGTAAATTTGGCATTAATCGAATCAGTTGTTAGTAACATTTACCTCTGACTTTTGGTTTGATACTATGACTGATCCCTGCCCTGAATTCCTAAGGGGTAGGGGAGAGGGATCCTTGGGCAGAGGGTGGCTACAGAGCCGGCCACTCTCTGTGCAGCATCTGCCTGAATGGGTCACTAGCCTGAGAGGCTTTCTACTGAGCACACTGAGTCTTGCTAGTGCTAAACATTCTGCCACCTTTTTCTTTGTCTGTTTGCAAATTGTGCTCAGTTCTGTACTCAGATATTTGGTGGAAACCTGGCCCCACTGAATGTCAGTGTAGGTTTTGCCACTTGCACTGTCTTCAGTGGTAGCTGAATTTCACCCACCAATGCATATGTCATATGTGGCTCCTTGGCCCCATTTTAATAAATTGATGCTGCTCTTGGGATTAAGAAACTTTGCCCACCCTGGCATATGCTCTCTCTTTTAATATCTAAATCTTTCTCTCCCTCTGTGTGTGTGTGTGTGTGTGTGTGTGTGTGTGTGTGTGTATGTATTGTATATATGCATATACACATATATGCACACACAAATGTCTCTCTGTGTATTTTTATCTTTAAAAATTACATATACAAATTTCAAATTAAATTACCCACTTCTCCTTTTAACTATGAATAAATAATAAAATGTAGCAGCAACAATTTTAGGGAAAACCTTGCAACTCCCAGTAATGACAATTAAAGAAACCAGCAGTTGCAATTGTCCATAGTCTCCATGTGTGTGTGTGTGTGTGTGTGAGAGAGAGAGAGAGAGAGAGAGATGAGAGGAAGGAGGTGGGATTTATTGTAGATTTATTGTGGAGGCTCATGTCTGTGTGAAATCTCTAAGAGGCAATTAAAAGAATTTTTTTTAAAAGCCACGCTACAGGTTGTGTTGTTTGCAGTGGAATTAGGTGTGTGCTGCTATAGGAAAGAATTTAGCTCCACAGAGGCCTTTAGAAGCAGAAAGTATCTGTAAGATCGTTGCATGTTTCAAAATATTGTATCATTTTTAAATGCAGCACATGTTGGAACACTGAAACGGGATACACCAATTTGAACTTTGCCAAATAATGCTGCTCTGTGTTTGTACAGACAGAGCAAACCCTGAACCCAAAAATCCCTTGAGCTGTCTTTCAAAGAGTGATAGTTACAGAAATTAGCAGTGCAGAAATCCACACTAATCATTCATCGGGAGTCTTATTAACTGTCTTGCCGATGTTATTAGGAGCAGGCCCAGCCTTCTGACTTGAGCAGCTGGGAAGAGGTCTTCTTCGCCCACAGCTGTGAAAAAGTGATGCAGGGATCTTAGGACAATGTTGTTAAGGTGGAGCAGGGCTGGAGTGGATTAGCTCTTTTGAACCCGTGGAGTTTATCCGTAGATCCACACAGAGATCCATTGTTGGATTTTTTTACTGTAGCACATGTCTGTGATTCGTCAGAAGTCTGCTGCAGCTCCTTAACGCACCATCATGGACATGTGCAATAATTCAATATTTTTTTTGCACACGCACAAAAGCAATGCAATTGAATTCTGGTATTATGGGCTATTGCACATGCACAGTAACCTAACCAATATGCCTGAACTGAATGGTCTTTTGCATGTCTGTAAAAAAAGTACTTGGATGACTGCCCATGAGCAAGATGGTGCATGTCTAGTATTAGAGAACAGGCAATCCAGAGCTCCAGCAGAACGGGAGCCAGATTGTGACTGGTCCAAGTTCTGCTGTACCTGGATTGGACCACGCAGATCCATGAAAAGCAGAATCTGCCCAGATATTCCAATTCAGCTCTGCAGTGGAGCCTTTCTCCAAGGCTGATGCAGAGTAGATGAAACAGAAGAATTAATATTATCATAAGCTGGATAATACAGCCTATAGGTTGTTAACCCCAAAAATAATCTTGAGATTTCTTTATTTTTAAAATTTAATTGAATCTTTTTTGCCTTCTGGTTTCTGAATCTTTAAGGTTTGCACTGTTTTCACGTTTTCCAGCTTTCTTTTTCTTTTCAACCATGAGGACTACAAATCTACAGTCTGATCCTCAAAAGGTAAAATCAGATGTAACGGTGGCTCGCTTTGGCCTGGGATCCATCGGGATGTCTGTTTACTCACCGCCATATGTTAGCCCAGGATTACACTGGGGCAGGTAGGTGGCTAGCCCAGGTTGTGTCCTTGAAAAATCTCCAAGGACGCAGCCCAGGTTAAGGGCTGCCCACGTGGACCAACATGGTCTAACATGTCTGCTCAGCCCCACCATACTCACCTTGGGGCAGGGGTCACCATGGCTGTCCATCTTTGCAGGGGGGAGGGCACTGGGGGGTCAGAGCCAGGTCAGGGCCAGCCTCCACACCTTTGTTTAGCTTGCCGTGCAGGCAGTGGGACAGCTGTCTTGACACAGACACTTTTGTTTGGTGCCCCTCCCCGATTCGGGCCACGTAAGCTGCAATTTTCAGGCCAGTTTAGAGGCCCACTACACCGCCGTATTTCTATTTTACCCAAAGTGTACCACCATCATAAATGCCATTCACTTCGAAGGGACTTGGACCAGCACAGCACTTTGAGAAGTAGGATGTCTCTTTCATTTTTTAAGAATAGAATGAAAGGTGAGTTTCTTGCAATTTTAGCACCTTGGCTTTAAGTGAGACTCAAAATCACAAGAGCTGGAAAATCTGGTTTCTTTATCTGTTGTATAGCACTTTTTGTGCCAGAAGATCTCTACACACACTGCAAGTGACTTATGGAAACCTGCTCTTGTAAGAAGCCCAGAAAAGTCATTAATCCAATCCTTAGGGATGGGCGAACACAGTTCTGAGTTCGGACCAAACTCGGTCTGTTCGGTCGACCGAACCGAACTTCCGAACCGAACTCAAATTTCAAACTGAACCGAACCGAATTTCCGAACTCTGTTCTGTCCGCCCATCCCTAGTGGCAACACACACCAAAAAACCTGGGTTTGAATGGCCGAACTTGGTTCGGAAGTTTGGAATTTGACTGGACTTGGTCTGTTTGGTCAACCGAACCAAACTTCCGAACCGAACTCGAATTTCAAACCGAGCCAAACCGAATTTCCGAACTCGAATTTCAAACTGAACCGAACCAAATTTCCGAACTCCGTTCTGTTCGCCCATCCCTACCAATCCTGTAAGTAAAGATTCACATGGACAAAACGTTGCATCATTCACCCCTTAAACTGATATGCAAATAACATTTTCACATAAAACTTCTACGAAACAATGACTTCCTTTTGTCAGAACAGAGCTATGAGTGTTAAGACTATAGCTACCCAGGGGTACGTGTAATATGCTGCATGTTCAGGGACATGGAGTGCGTGAGTTAAAGCCATTGATCTCCTGAAACCATTTTATCAATTGTGCTGATTATCTCAGCATTCACAGTGCATCGATTGAGAGTACTCTCAAATGTTATTATTATTATTTATTATGATTAGCAAGCATTTATATACTGACAGCAATGTACCTGGTGCTTTACAAAGTCATATATCTAGGCCTATTATTTCAGTCCTCTCTCAAGTGGAACCATCACTTTAATCTGGCCAGTGCTCGGGCTAGTGGCTGCACTTTGGCTATACAGCGGTTTTTCCTCAAGAAGGAAGGTGGATTTCTGGTGCCGGCGCTCAGGGTCTTGGATGCTAAGCCCAGAGCCCAGCTCCTGTATGGCGCAGCCATCTGGGCAATTCAGCGCCCCTTTGATCTAAATGTTTTTCAGGCAAAATACCTGCGATCATTGTTAAATGTCCCTAGTAGTGTGCCTACAGCGGCTATACGTCTGGAACTGGGCAAGACCTCTTGGAACTATGAGTCTTGGAAACTAGCCATTGGTCTATGGCTGCATATTAACTCCCCTCAAAACTCTGGATCCGGCCTATTTTTATACCAGTGGGATGATCCATGTGTCAGTGCCTGGAGTAAGCTGGTAGAGTCCAAGATTCATTTATTGGGCTTTTCAATCCCGGGCCTGTTGTTGAAGGGTCTAAGAGCTGCCAAAGTAGAGATTTCTGTGAGGTTAAACTATCTTAGCAGACAGGAGGACTACGCTGTTATCTCCTCCTGTGCGTCATTGACACATTATAATGAACTGATTCCCGATATGGGACATATGGCTAATTTTTTGTCAGTGCAATGTTCATTCAGGAAACTCTACATTTTCATGTGTGCCAGATTTAATGTATTGCCCTCAAGAGTACTGGACAGTAGATACAGTGGGTTGCCATACCATCTGAGGACCTGTCCTTTTGACGATATAGAGGCGGAATCCGTTGGACATATTTTGTGCCATTGCCACCTTTATGATAAACTAAGGGTCAAATGGTTGGCTGGGTTCCTGGACCATCTGCTAGGTCGAACAACCCCCGAGATAGTGAGCTGTCTTTTGTCAGACAAAATGCCGGCAATGACACATGCTGTTATGTCTATTCTGCTCGCAGCCTTCCAGAACAGGGAAAAGTTTCTTACCTTTAAATGAGACTAACTGGCTGCTGTGAGCTTCCTGGTGGCCTTAGATGATAATGTTATCATTGTTATTATTATTATGTATTATTTTATCATAGTATACGTGTAATTTTGTTAGTATTTGTTAATTTTCCTTTTATGCTATGGCCTCGGCTATGTTAATAAATAAATGAAATTAAAGTCATATAACGGTCCCTGCCTTAGGGCTTACAATCTGAGAGATGGAGGGGTGGGGGAGACGAAGGAAGGGGAACAGAGGGAGAGACAAGGGGTGTAATATTCATGAAGATGCGAGGTCTCAGGTGCACGTGCTTGACTTGGTTACATTGAGAATGATGGCTGGGTGGTCGATGTGTTGAGGATATGAGTACACAGACCTCAGGTAACAAACTGTACTGCATGGTAGGTATCAGCAGGAGTTAGGAGAAGGGAGTAAGGAGTCGGGGAGGGCAGAGCGGAAGAGGTGGGTCTTGAGGAGGGATTTGAAGGTACAAAGGGAGGGGGCAAGGCAGGTGTGGACAAGGAGGAAGTTCCGGGCATGGGGGGCAGCTAGGGAGAAGGGACAAAGGTGGTTAGGGGAGCAGGGGAGGTGTGGGAGGGGGCAGAGGAGGAGCGGAGTTCACAGACTGAGTATGGAGGGAAATTTGCGCAGAGAGGTAGGGAGGAGCAAGGTTGTGAGAGCTTTATAGGTGAAGACGAGGAGCTTGTGCAGGATTCGTTCAGGAAAGAGGAGCCAGAGAGGAGAGGAGGGGTTGCACATTGTCAAAGCGACAGGTGAGGTGGATGAACCTGGCAGCATAGTTTTGGATGGAGATAAGGGGAGAAAGGGGAGAGCGGGGGAAGCCAGTGAGAAGGAGGTTACAGTAATTGAGGCGAGATAACCAGGGCATCAAAATGTGTGTTGTTTTGATTCATTATTGTAAATACTAATCTCAGGGTGTTTTCAGACAGTAGCACGGTTTACTCTGTTTTCGAGTGGAGTAAACTTGGTGCCACTGTCATGCCCAAAATCAGCTGCCAGATGTTAGCCCGGGCTGTTACCTGGTTGGTGATGGCATTTGCTCAGGCTGTGAGTCAGGACCCTCCCCAACTCACAGCCCAGGCTAAGCAACGCCACCACCGACTGGGTAAGGGCTACCTGACCAGTGGTAAAGCGGGCCATCACAAATGATGGCCCACTGTACTTACCCCAGTCAAGAGTGGCGGTGCTTCTGGGCAGCCATAGCAGCCATCATAGGCTGCTACGGCTGTTCATTGGAGTGGGGGGGTGCTCCATGTAGCATGGCAGCGGGGTTGTGCCGACACACATCTGTGCGTCCCCCTGCCCAGCCACCATAATGTTTGTTCAGCAGCCAGGCCAAGTCCTGGCCGAAGTGACAACTCCCACCATGGCCCAGAGCAGTTCATGGCGGCAGCAGGAGCCATGACATGTGAAAACACCCACAGTTAAATTTTATAACACATTTATCTGCGTAGCTGATACAGTAAGAATTCTTCATAAAGTTTCTCTAATTGTTTTCCCACAAATACAGATTAAACAAACTATTTCCCCACAAATACAGGTTAAACAATAAATAATACGATCAGCCCAGACAGATTCCTCATGTGAGTTTATTGTTTGCTTCCCCTAGCAGTTTTATTATCAACTTAAAACCAGTTTCTTAGGGAAAGGAACCTAGCACAGTTTCCTTTAGAGTTTTGTAGGGATGGGCGAACGCGGTTCGGAAGTTCAGAGTTCAGACCTAACTTGAGCATTTCGGTCATCCGAACTGAACTTCTGAACCTAACTCGATTTTCGAACTGAACCGAATTTCCAAACTCAGCTCTGTTCGCCCATCCCTAAAAGATAATATTCCATTTAGTTCAATGGAGTTTGAATTTCCGAACTTTGTTGGGAAGTTCGGAGTTCGGACCGAACTCGAATAGTTCGGTTGACCGAACTGAATTTCCGAACCGAACCGAATTTCCGAACCGAATTTCTGAACTCAGTTCTGTTCGCCCATCCCTAGAGTTTTGCACTACCTCCAGTGTTCCTTTCCCACACTACAGTTCACCACCAGTGAACTTAATGTGTCATTGCATCCAAGTTGGTTAGACTTTGAAACTTATTCTAGCTAGTGGTTAGCCTCTCCACCTTAAGAGAAACAAGGAAGATAAATAATCCTTGAAAAGACAGGATCATTTTTGGCTGCTTCTTTATCTGTAGTTTGACTGTGTTCCTTAAGTGTTGAAAGGGCCAAGCACGACACAAATAACCTTCACTGTTGACTGCACAGTCTAGGGACAGCTTAAAATGGAGAGGATGTAGAGCGCACAATGGATTTAAATTTTTTTTTTTAATAAATTACAGTTTAGTTGATGTTTTGTACTGACATCAGAGAATGGAGGAACAAATTTATACTTTTGTTGCAGAATTGTTTAATGATACGTGATTTAAGGTTCAGCATTCCTAATCTATCAAAGCAGATAGGTGTGTCTGTCATTCTATTGAGATCCATAGTACAATATGTAATACATATATTTAAGGTGTCAAAAAATCCTTTACAAACTCACTGGCCTGGTTGAAAACTGTGTGCTGTGCTTGGATTCTGTACTGATGCCGAGATTTTCAGGAAATAATCTGCTCTGCATGATAGGACTGTTAAAGCTAAAATCATTCAGGGCTTCTGGATATGAAATTATGGTAATCAATGCAAACATTTGCATCTCAGCCCCACGCCTACGCTCAGCAGTGTAATGAAACCTTCTGCAATTGCTATGGACACTGGTTTTGATAATAGTATATGACTAAAGGTTGTATTGATATCTGTATAGTGATTCATCCATCTATGAACCAGGCATTAATAAGAAGGATTGTATTGCCAGGGGCAAAGTTATAGCGCAAACTTAACAAAGGCACTGAACTTTGATGATGTGCTGTTAAAATATGATTCCATTATTATTTCATAAATAAAGAGATTAAGGTGCCCAGGTCATGAACTGATGATCACCTGGGATTGCATTTTCGTTAAATTCATTAATATTATGTTCTCAGTGGGGAAATGGTTGTCTCCACAGATATTGTTTTGAAAGTTTGTTGGATAGAATTTGAGCGACCATGCACATATCCTTCTTGGAAACTTAGGCCCTTTTTATACGGGCCTCTCTCACTCATAAACACGCAGGAACCTGCATGTTCATGAGTGGGAAAGGCCCATGTGAAGTACACAGCGCTTGCGCGTGCAGTGAATGAGGGTGCATGTGCGCTCCCACCTAACACGCCTCTCCACTCATCCCCACACACGGAGCAACCGGGGGAATGGAGGTTGCTCCATGCATAGGGATGAGTGGGGATGCATGTGCGGCCATGTGCACGCCGTGCCCACCCACCGCCCACACACCCGGCGGCACCATTTAAAAATGGCCACAGAGTTCCTCTTCATGATATTGGCCAACCTGTTTCTTGTCTTGTCTTTTCTTTCCTTTCATGTCATCTGATTGGTTTCATTATTATTCATAGGCCAAATCATACCCTGCCAAATAAATTAGGAGTCAAAAATAAACATCACCCAGATAGGATCCATTCTATAGCCAAATGCTTGTAGTCATTACGTTCAAATTGTCAATCCCCCAAGTCTATAACTATGCCCGTTTTTAGATGTGCCACTGAGCTTGCGGATTTAAATAATCCATTGTTGAAAAGCCACTCAGGTGGTGTTTAGACATGCTGCCACCATTGAAAACCACAGCTCGTGCATTCTTTTGAAACCACATTGGTAAAACCTCAATATTGGGGTTTTATTAATGCCGTTTCAAAAGAATGCACGAGCTGTGGTTTTTAATGACAGCGGTACGTCTAAACACCATCCGCGTTACTTTTTTAACAACGGATTATTTAAATCTGTGAGCTTGGTGGTACATCTAAAAGCTCCCAAAGTTATCCGCACACATAAAGTGCGCACATTCCCAAGCATGTACCCAAATATATCGTCTGATACCCTGGTGACTCTCTATCTACCCAATCAATAAGCTGGAACTGGTCACACTTCATGTTAAGTTTCCCCATAATAAAGGGTTTTATAGAAGGTTAATAATTAATACAGTTTGCAGATATGAAAAGATGTTAAACGTGTAGAATGTGTTACGAATGGCTATTAGTACAATGGTAGAAGTTATCTTAGAGGGTGTGAAGCTTTGATTACAAAGCAAACCATTGACATATTGGAGGTCAGCATATTCTGTAAGAGATTTCTTGTTAGATTCCATCGTTTCATGGTCTTTGAGGCCAGGGGATTCCTCCTCCTGTGCTGCCTCCTATTGCTGGAACTCCCTCCCTGAACACATATGCTCTGCTAACTTCCTTCCAGCTTTAAAATCCCTCCTAAAAACCTACATTTTCTATTAGATTTTTCTTAACTCATTACCTTCATAACATTCCTTCTACTGTCCTTTCATTCAGGGTTACCTTGGGTATTTTCAGATGTTATGAGATCACGCTCAACGACAGTGAATCTCCACATGGTGATCGTGATCCCATAATGTCTGATGGGGGGAACGAAAGTTCCCCCCCAGATGTTCACCCCTGTGAATCACGGGGGCGGAAATCACATTCACCACACAAACGGAGGTCCTGCCCGGCCCATCTCCAATTGCATGGTGAATGCGATTCCCCCCCCCCCCCGGTGAGCAAGGGGATCATCACGTCTGTCCCCCTGCCACAACCCGGAATCAGCGGCAGGATTCCGGGCCATGGTCACTGCAGGCGGGCGCTGTGGCCACATTGGCCGCGGCACCCGCCCGTCTCCCAGGAGGACGGGCGGCGAGGGAGCATGGGGGGGGCGGGGCCGTGTGGCCGCACATTGTGCCGCACAGCCCCGCCCCCTCCCCAATTCCCCACCGGGATCAGCTGGCACATCTTTTGGACGTGCCGGTTTGATCCCGGCAGGGGATCAAAGGGTGATTCCGTGATGGGACCAAAACAGGCCCTGTCACGTCTGAAAATACCCCTCCTCCCCTGTAACTAAGAGTGATTTCAGATGTTACGCGATCCAGAGTCACCACAGTGGATTCCCGGCTGGGGTGAACCGAACAACCACCCTCCATGGTCAAAAAAAGCCCCAAACAGACGTGATGGGACTGGGACCACGGCAGGGAATTGGGCCGCCAGATCACGGCCCGGAGCAGTGCAACAGACATTACGCCGATTCCGGGCCGGGCTGTGGTCAAAGCACCCGGAAGGCGCAGCTTGTCCCGGCTGCTGCTTTGTCCCCTTTTAATTCTCCCTCCCTGGCCTGTGTTGTTGCTGGTTGCCTGGCAGTGATGCTGCGTGCTTTGTCCCTGGCTGGGAATCATTTCCTTTGATTCCAGCCAGTGGTTGCCAGACAGACGTTACTTTTTGTTGGTTCCCGTCGGGAATCTCTTTGATCACGCTTTTGGAGATGGTCCGGGGGGGAGCTCCGGAAGCGTGGTTGATTTTGACCCCATGTGGGTATTGAACGTGGTGAACATCTGGCGCCCGCGAAACAGACGTTCAGGGCGCTTTGGCCTCACTGTGGGATTGACCGTGGTTCACTGTGGTTGAGCGTGATCTCGTAACGTCTGAAAATACCCTTAGTTAAGCATGGGCATCAACAGCTTCTCAATTTCTCGAATATATCCCTGGGTGCTTTTCGATGGATGGCAGCCCTGGTTCTGCCTGGGTCAGCCTGTTTCACCCCCATGCTGGTCCATCCATCCTAATGGCAGCCAGGCCAGATGTGGAAGTGAAGCAGGACAGGGCAGCCCTGCCAGCGGCACTCCGGAACATCCTGGAGCGCCACTGGCAGAGCAGGTTCCTTAGGAAAAGACGTTTGTGATGAACAAAAGCAGAGCTGCTGTCCATCTGCTGGTGGACCTATGCTGCAGCTCCACTTTCGGCCATCTGTTGCCCCTGACAACACTATAGAGTTGCAGGCATCAGCCTAGAGTGTCAGTCAATTGCCCACAACGAACCACTAGGTCCATCTAAATAAAATAAAATAATAATAATAATAATAATAATTAATAATACATTATGAAGAAGTAGTAGCAGTAGTAGTATACAGTTACACTGAGATCATCTAGTCTGACCTCTTTCTGTATAGCTTAGGCCATGGCATTTACCCCAACTAGATTAAAGCACATAGTATTAAAAGATATCTAATCAGTGTAAATTAACCTCCAAGCAATGGTGTGTCTACCACCATCCCTGGTAAAGAGTTGCATCTTAAAAATGGTTGCTGAGGCAGAGAACTCTCCACCCAACCTGCCTGTGTCTCTTTCCCTTCCAGAGTTCAGGTCAGGCTTAGAAAGAGATTGCAGTTGCTTTGGACCATCACAAACAGCTTCTCCTAAAGAATATCTTTTCCCAAAGTGAGTGGACTTTGCTAGTGGAGAAAGGTTCCTTCCCCAAATCTCCTGGAACTCCAGTGCACCAAATTCAGCTGCTATGTCCCAACTCCGCGGAAATTTTGTACATGCATTAAGGGAGAAACTGACTTTCATGTTTATTCTCAGGAGCATTTGGTTCGCTAATATACAGAAGGGATAGATTTATCCTCTTCTTTAGTTTCACACCCCATAACTTGTCTACTCTTCTTGTTTACCCTGGACTATGCTGCGCCTGCTTAGCTTGAAATGTTTCTTAAAGCTGGTTAAAAACTGAAACAGCATTTTCACAAGGAAAGAAAATTAAAACTTCCTTTTGGCAAAAACATCAATATTTTGACATTTTGTTTCAATGTGACTGATGTTTTGTATTAAAACAAAGTTCGTTGAAATTTAAATGACACAATTTTGAGAATTCGATAGATATTGATTTAGACTTTTGGTGTTTGTTTTTTTAATAAAATTTTTGAGGCTGGATTTTTCATTCAAATTTTGTTTTGATGAAAGTTTCAAACCAGCTGTAGTGTTTCTTATGCCTCCAAAGCTCTGTAGGCAGAAGACTTTTCCAAAGTGGGGTGGGGGGAAGATAGTGACTAACTAACATCTATAAATGAGTATGTTCCTGATTTTCCTGAGTGGCCAGGGCAGATACGCACTAATTGCATTGGATAGCCTGCTAAGTAAACCAAAGGGGCTGCCCCAGGTGGGATACAGGAGCAAGGTCACAAAGCAACCTAAAATCAGGTTATTTGTGGTGACAGGAAAAAAACACTTAAAATGTTTCACAAATAAAAAAATATATTCTAAAAAACAAAACCTAATTTGGTGTTTCAAGTGACCTCGGGAAATCTGGCTGCGTTCCCAAAGTGCAGCAGGAGAAAGAGGTAGAATGGTTCTACATCCATTAGAAAAACCATCTAGTTCACTTAGGCTTCATTCAGATGTGCGTTTAAATCGCACAGCAATGGCGGCGGCATCGTGCGATTTAAAGCAACACGCACTTCCGGGTTGGTGTGAATGCACCAATTCAGCGTAACACGAACTGTTGGAGTGCGGTTTTCAAAGCTGCTCGGAGTAGCTTTGAAAACCGCACTCCAACAGTTCGCGTTACACTGAAATGTGCGCATTCAGTGCATTCACACCAACCCGGAAGTGCGCGTTGTTTTAAATCGCACGATGCCGCCGCCATTGCTGTGCGATTTAAACGCACATCTGAATGAAGCCTAAGTGAACTAGATGGTTTTTATAATGGATGTAGAACCATTCTACCTCTTTCTCCTGCTGCACTTTGGGAACGCAGCCAGATTTCCCGAGGTCACTTGAAACACCAAATNAGTTAAGGATATAGATGCCCATTCTGTAGATGTGAAAACTGAGAGTAGTATTGCAAAATATATGCACCCAAATGAAAGAACAGTCCATAAACTATGGGTGATTTCAGAAGTGACGTGAATGTCCACCACAGTCAACCTCAGTCAAACGCGGGGTGTGTGTGTGTGTGAAAGCGCCATGCATGTCTCTTTGCTCACATCCAGATGTTCACCACAGTCAAACGCAGCCCGGGGTGAAGCTAACCACGCTTTGTGAGGTCGGGGTGGGAGGAGGCCCAGGAGTGTGGTGAATGGTCACCACGGCAGAGGTGAATGAAAAGTAACTTCTGAACGGAAACCCGCAGCCGCGGTGGAAGGACTTGACCCCAGCCGCGGTGCATTCTAGAGCTCGAACCACGGTCCACATCTCCACTGCATGTCTGTTGTGTTCCTCCGGCCCATGTTCTCTCTGATTGCCCCCGGGCGGTGGTCACAATCCTGTCATTTCTGTTGGGGCCGCACGTGGCACCACAGCCCGCGGTGAATCCGTTCACACCGGGGTGGGATTCACTGTGGTGAATTGGAACGCATCACTTCTGAAATCACCCTATGTCACTCAAGAGGTGGTATGGGTGAGGGAGAGGGGTTATTGGTCATAATGTGACATCAATAATTTCTCGCTACTCATTTTTCAATTACATTTCCATTTGAAAACTGAAAAGATATTCCTTACATTCAATATATGGGGTTCTACATTAATGGTATTAAAAATATGTGCAGGAGAAGAAGGCAACATTAAAAAATGGCCAGTAAGCATGACATACTTTATGGATACCTCTCCCCTCCCCAAGCCACATCTTGAGTATTTTGTACTCAGATTCCAATTGAAGAGTTTTACGTGGAGCCCGAGCCCACCACAGCCTTGCTGCATCACTGCTGGAGCCTGTATTTGTCTGAAATGTATCTCCTTTCCATCCTTGATGAAAGCTTAGATGTCAGACCTAGCCTTGCTTCCACACTTAAGAGGTTGATAATTAAGCAAGATCCCTGAATTTCAGCCATGTGTCTCCCACAGGTTGGAAGAATATTATTTACTGTATCTAACCTCACTTCTCACACAATAGGGCTTCCAGGTTTCTAGTACTGGCTGTTGAAGGCTGTTTTCTGCCTGCACTTAGTGTGAAGAAATGCATTCTTATTATAGCAGAGCAAATTCCCCGTTTGAGCTAGAGTCCTCAGAAAAGTTTCACCCACCGGGACTATAAAACAATCCGGAAGCTGTATTGTAGCCATTCTAGCTTCCAATCCTAACCTCATATAATTTAATGAAATTATTGTTTTCTTTTCCAGCAATTATTAATTCACTACTCTTTTATTTTTTGAGATTTTTAGTCACATTTGGTTCTCAGGAAACTTAATATTGTATTGCATTTACTTTCTTTTGTTCTCTTGCTACCTACAAATCATGTGCTTACCATTAATATGTCTTTTTGTTCTTATTATTGGATCATTGTTTCTCTTTGTGTTTATTTTCACAGGGGATATATGTGTTTCACATGCTGTGTCTCCCCAGTCAATGAAAGCTGGTTTCCTACAATATACTCAACGATTTTCCTTTTAGAGTTATTTTCTCAAATGGACACGTAGTGGCCTCCTTCTCTTACACAGGAAGGCAATTCCATTTTCTATTATCAGAGGAACTATCTGCCTGCTAATCCTACAACCCCTTATTGCAATCCTTTCTGAGCGCCTCCTGACTCTTTATTAATTTCTCCTGGGGTTAGTCAAAAATTGACAGGTCATATTTGAGGGCAGGGAGGGGAAAAAACCCCAAAAGCAAAATTTCCAAATAGATACATGAAAAAATGTAAATGAAATGTCAGTTTGGCTAAAATTTCAAAATCTCAAACTAATTGTCAATATTTCAAAAAGTTGACACAGTGATTTCAGACGTGACGGGGTGAATATTCACCCTGCCACGACCAGTCAAACGCAGGCCGTGGTGAACCGTGGTGCACGTCTGTTTGCTCGCATCCAGATGTTCACCACAGTCAACCACAGGCCGCGTTTGCATTGACCACGCTTCGTTACCTCTCACCACTCGGAGGTAACGAAGTGTGGTCAATGGCCACCATGGCCGTGGTGAAGGGTTCGTTACGTCTGTTTACTCACCCTTCACCATGGTTGGGGTTCGCCGTCCCCGTCCCAGGCAGGCGGTGTGGCCGGATAGGCCACACTTCCTGCCCATCGCGCTGGGGGGCGGGCCAACGGCAGCGCTGGGGGGCCGGACCGTGCGGCTGCACACAGCGCCACACAGCCCCACCCCCTCCGTGGTGGGAGGAGGCAACGGACATTATGCCCACCGGTATTGACTGCGGGCAGTGGTGTCTCGTTCCCCACGGGTAGGGGTGAAGGGGGGAACGTCTGTTCGCCAACCCCTTCACCCCCACCTGTGGTCCGAACCACACCACGGCCCGCGGTCAATCCCGGCGGGCATAACGTCTGAAATCACCCAATATGTGAAATTTTGGAAAAGTTTAAACTATTTTTTTCTAAAAAAAGACAAAATTGACAAAAGTTTTTGAATCATCTCTAGTTCATCATTGCAACAGCTCTATGGGGTATATATGTAATGAATCCTATTTTACAGATGGGGAATTGAGGGGTTAGCCACTAAATCCCTCTGTGCCGCAATTCCCCCTCTGCAAAATGACAATAATATCCTCTTTATAAGGTTATGGTAAAGCTAAATTCATTATGATTGTAGAGTTCTTTGAGATCATTGTTTAGCATGCCATGCACTGTTCAGCATACAGTTCATCAGAAGAGATGTTTAAAGAGCTAAGAGCAGTGAGAGGATCATAAAGTTTGGCTCGCTTAGAAATAATGAAATCAGGCCCTCCACTGAGTAGGGGGAAGGTCTGCATGACCCAACAGAGATCTTACCCAACCCAAATAACTCTAAGCTTGAAAATCAAGCTCTCTGCACAAATGGTGAATTGAACGGACTAAAGTTGAGCGTGCTCTGCTAGATTGCTTTCCCTTGGAATTATTGCTTTAATACATCAGAGGTAATAATTGTAACCTGAGACCAACCGAGTTCACAACTGAGGGGGAGACACAGGCAAAAAAACAAAGTGTCTTGCAATGTACAATACTCTCAGCTTCACTTTCCAAGCATTCTCTCCTTTTCCAGGTAGACTTATTTTTCTGTAAAAAGATTGTGTATAACTATAAGGAGGCATAAATATCAGGAAGGCTAAGCGAGGCAGCTAGACAGGAAAACTAGAGGCTGGCACTGGGGGTTTACTGTTTCCAAGTCTGAGAGAGATTCACTGTGTCTCACAGTCACCTTCTTTATTCCTTCACTTAAGCTATCTCTGAAAGAGGAGCTTTCTGTCAGGGACACTGGGTGTTTTCACATGGATGCGGGGGTGCTCAACACCGGAGCAAGTCTGGAGGTGGATCCCCACACCAGCCCACTTGCAACCCCACCTGGTGCCCATTTTAAAAGGTGGCTTCCATGGCCCACAATCCTCCTGCGCTGCCCCCCTCTCCCCAACACAATAGAGTTGCAGAAAGATTGCCTGATGGTCTGGGCTGCTGCCCACAAATCCATGTGTTGCCCGGGGCTACCTACAGCTGAGAGCAGAGCTGCAGCGGCTGTCTACTGAGGAAACGGACAGCAGCCCCACCTCCAGCCGGTGCCCCAGGTTTGGGCTGCCTGCTCCACTGGCGGTG
Organism: Sphenodon punctatus; assembly: GCA_003113815.1. NCBI lineage: Eukaryota > Metazoa > Chordata > Lepidosauria > Sphenodontia > Sphenodontidae > Sphenodon > Sphenodon punctatus. Next base: position 6,809,954 of record QEPC01004358.1, on the reverse strand, counting down.
CTCCTGGATGTTCCGAACTCCGAAGCACTGCTAGAGCGGCTGCCCCGGAGCAGGGACAGCTCGCCCCACCTTTGCTCTGCCTGCACATCTGACGGGCCACCTTTAAACAGACAGTCCACCCGGGGGTGAGGAGGAGCAGAGGCTTGGATGCTGTCCATGCAAAAACACCCATTGTGGTGGGACACACTTGTTTCTGATTTGATTTGAGGCGCTGGAATGGAGGATCTGTTTGTTTTTTTAAAGTGTGTTTGGGCAGGCAGGGCGGACGTTAAGTGGTGGGCTATTCACACAGTGATTGGCTCAGAAATGCAGTAAACAACTGAAAGGGAGAAACCTGGAAGCAAAACAGTACTCTCAGCAATAAATGAACAGTATGCTATAAGCGATAAACTGTAAACGGAAAGTTGGTAAATCAGGAGGCTATATCGTGGCAGTTTGAGAATCGAGAAATGTTATCGATATTGGTAAATGGTCAGGAAATCAATCCCACTTCCCAGGATGCAAAATTACTCATGAGTAGGAATTTAGCTGCTTGTTTCAACCCTAATCAGGATGAAAACTAAAAAAGGTTGGAGTGGTGTGGGTGTCTGTGAGAAATGATTCTTTAACTTGTTGAAAGGGACTGTCACTGCTTCCATCTGTGATCCTCCTAGTGTCTTTAAAACTAAAATTTTAGAGCCAAAGTCAGTGCACACATTTGAGAATTTTGACTTTTTAATAGGCTGAGTTTTAAGATGTATCATCAGTCCTGCACGTACAAACGTGTGTACACACAGAGCCTCTCACACAGACATCCTTTTTTTCTAGCTCAGCCCCAAAGTTAGTCAGTGAGCTAGTACACATTTTCATAAACACATGCACAATTATGCAAGTGAGGGGGGTGACATGAAGTGTGCCTATTTCTCTCCGTCAAATGTTGGAGGGTAGGTAAGCTGGAAAACTCTATAATTAAACCTAAACACTGTGTTTGTAGGCACCCCGTCATCGACACACAGGTTCTGCCATCAATGCTCGTGCAGCATATTTAATAGAAAAGCGTGCTGTGGATCCCTACCCCCAAGGAAGACGCAATATGAATGTGCATAAAGAAATGGTCGGGTTTTTTTCCTTCCCTAAACTTTAAACCCCTTCCCTTGAAGCAGACAGCTTATTTCAACCCGAGTGTAACCCTTGAACTGTTCCTGCATCTTGATATATGCCCATGTTTTTAACAACAATAAAACCCAACAAAACCCCCTAAAACTTGTTTCATGAAAGAATTGTATTTTGAAATAAACTAGATGCCAGGATTCTATGTAGCACGGGAACACACAGCAACAAACCCATGCATTGTGGAGGCTGTAGGTCTGATGAGGAGTGCAAATTAGGTTTAGATTTCCTGAATATCTAACAGAAGCTCGGTATTTCTTTTTTCCCCCTTTTTTCTTTTTTTTTTGTCTTTTGTGCACGAACATTTCCATTAAAATTTACAAAGGGTTTTGAACTGGATTAGACTCCCACAGTCACTTTGAAAAAACAAAATACAACTCGGCTGACAGGGTCTGTTTAGAAAGCTTTTGCAAAAATGATCTGCTGAAACGCTAGCACTAAGCAGTTACAAAATGTCTTCTCTTGTCTTGCCCCCTCTGCCAAGTTCTCCTTTTGTCTTGCCATGAGGATGATAAATTATCCGACTTGCAGAGATAAACCGCAGCGAGGTTGAGATTACTGGAGCTGAATACTAGAATCCCTCCTCTTATACTGCTGTCTTGGACCTTTCTTGTTTGGTTTTTTAAAAGCCCTGCGCTTGGCAGTGTCAATCAGTCACTTAATGGATAAAACTCCCAAACTGATTCTTTCCCCCCCACACCCTTCTATAAAGATGAAGTTAATGTTTTGGCTCAATACATCTAATTTACAAGATTTCGATAGGAACAGAGGAAATTCCAAATTGTGGTCCATTCTAGTCCATTATTCTGTCTCTGAGAATGGCCAACACCTAATGCAGAAGACGTAAGATCCTTGCATGATGTGATGGTGAAAAAGATCTAACCCTTAATGTTTAGGGACTGACTGTAGCGCTGAAGCAGGAGGTTTTATATCCTTGCCTTATTAACCATTATATCTCGCTGAAGCAGGAGGTTTTATACCCCTGCATGTTAACCATTATATCTTGAGCTTTTCTTGACATTGATATAGATGGCTTAAGTGTTCAGAACCCAAAATCAGGGCTGAATTTTCAAAAGAGTTCTGCTCCCATTTGGACACCAAAATGAGGGCAAAATTTTTCAAAAGTGCTGAGTGCCCAGCAGCTCCTGTAGTCTCAGCATGTCAGGTAAATGGGAGCCAAGCTCTCTTGAATAGCCGGTCAATAATGGTACATTGCTTCGAAAAGTCTGAAATGTGATAGAAAAAAACAAAATTAAAAAGCACTCTGCCATAAATACTTTACGAGCTGACATATTGCGGTTATGCTAAACACTAGCTAAAGATTGGGCTATGAGAGAGAACACAACTTTGAGACTGTTTTATTACTGCAGTCTTGGTATTCTTTTATAGAGTGTGCCTACAAGAATGTTCAATTTAAAGGGGAGGGAGGGTGAGAGAGGTTTTCCTTACAACAGAAACTCCTGGAACTGGAACAACAGGCTTGACTTTCCTGAAGAGATATTTTTCCAAGGGACTTATACAAATAGAATTTTGCTTAAGGGGTGAGGAGAAGATATTCCGCTGATGAACAGCAAGACACGCTATATTTTCATTATGGTTAGGGCTGGTCAGTGCCACATGAACATTTTAAAAGTTTTTTTACACCACTCGGTTGCTGCAGTGATTCATAGGAGATATAGCTCTCCAGGGAGCAAGGGGTTTAGGGCAGAAAAGGACTGGAACCACATCTCCCATCATTTACTGCTCTTGCCACATAGGTTGCCTGAAGTCCTCCCCTCTCCCCTGAAAAACTGATTGAATGAGAAATTTTCAGATTTTTCCTCCTCTGAAAAATGTTGATGTTTTGTCCCACCCTTAAAGCTGAAACAAATAGTGAGTTTTGTATTCAACGATATTTGCATTTTCAGACAGCTGTCCGAATGATACCAAAAACCAAAACAGGTAGTCCCATATCTGCTAATTCGGATATTACATTTAGGTTACTTGGTTCATTTCAGCATTTGGGTTACTCCAGTTTGGTTACATTTGTCATCTCGGCATTTTCTTATTTCATTTTGGCTATTGTGGGTGTGCAGTCATCTTGAAATGAAGTTACAGAATCCTGAAATGACCAAACCAAAATAACTGAGATACACGACCCACATCTCCGAAGCAGGACCATATATCTGTTTCATTAGATTCAGATCAGAGCAGACAAAAAAATCACTGGATATCGTATTCACCACCAATATTTGTTTGAGCTCTGGTTCCAGTTCAGGAAGAAAATGACTGCCCAGAAATCAGAATGTTCCCTGAAGCAGAAATTGCACTTCTGGAACAGCCCTTGTAGATATTTCTGTGAGGGGTGATTAGGAATATCTCTAAATTGGGTTGGATGCCTTCCTCCTAGGGATTGCTATAAAGTGCAAGAAATCTTTGTCTAGGTGTTGAAATTAGTTCTTGAAAAAATTGCTATTGGTAATACTGATATTGCCATGAGATTCATAATTTTTTCCCCACAAGGAATCCCTGACTTCAGTGACAGCAGGGCAAATATGCTAAGAACTGACAGCACTTTGATACAAGGGATTTTTGCACTGGGAGAGATTTTGGCTTTGTGTTTGTTAGCTTTGATCTATCCGTTAAATAATTTTACAACAGGTAATGAGTTTAGAAAGGACCTATTATCGGAGTACAGAGGGGTCACAAGACACTGGGAAGATGGACAGTAATCTGAGTGTCTTGGATCAAGCAAGCCTTTTCTCTTAGGGTGTTTTCAAATTTGACAGTAGCACAGTTTAACGCACTTTAGCAACCGGAGTGATGGCACCCACCCACCCCCCAGGTAAGTCCATGGCAGCGTTGGGTGGGCACCATCACTTCTGAAAGCACCCTCTGTCTGAACTGCCTGAGTTTGAGTTGCCTGTTTAAATTTGGATTACAAAACTCAGCCAGAATTTTTTAGTTACACCTGATTTTGAAATGAAGATTGTTGTTTCATTCTGAGGTGCATCAAGATATGCGCACACAACTAGCCTGTGTTGTTCACCTGTCACTATCTGTATTCCATGGACCTCATCATTTTAGTTGATGTACCTACTCATCAGGGTTGTTAAAGTAAAGTTATCCTTAACCACTTCCTTGTGGGCTAAGAAAGTTCCATAGAGAACTGAATTACAAAGAGACTAAGACCTTTTTGCATGGATTCCCCCCCTCCCCCTCTGCCCACATGTGCGGGTGGGTGGGCCGTGGGGGAGGGTTCATGCGACTTCCGTGGTGGTGGTGGGGCAGCATGCTCCCGTGCTCCACCCACCTCCACCTATCGCCCACACACAGAGGCATTAGAGACAACGGAGGTGCCTCTGTGTGTGGTGGTGGGTGAGTACACATCCCTGCGATGGACTGCCCACGCACCGCCCACCCATCCCCCCGCACCACCGGCCTGTTTGAAAAGGGCCTAAGTCCAACTTTCCATAGCCATTAGTCAGTTCCCTGCTTAGTGGCTATCCGCCTAAATCTCTAGGTGACCAGTTGCTAAAGACATCTACAAACTTGCCCCTTTTAGATGCCTAATGCTTCTTGAAATAAGGCATCTGGGAATATTGAGTACTAGGTAATACATAAACACCCTTTCAAAAATCTATTAAATGCTTCAATTGGTCAGTGGGGTTACCCCAGAGTAAGTCATTTTAGGAGTTCATCTTAAGTGGTCTTATAAATATGGCCTCAAAATACTTTCCCAACATCACAGAGGGAGACTGTGGTGGAGCAGGGGACTAAACCCAGGTTTCCTGTGTCCTGGGGTGTTAACACACGAGACTTTGCCCCACTTTCACCCCCATTAGCCCCAGATTCACCTGCTCATGTGTTGTGGGGCTGCCAGATGATCACCCCGGGGCATGGCGTCATCACCAGAAATGTGGAGCACGCCATGCAGGAAAATCTGGGGAGTGGGTGGGGAGGTGCTTGTCTAAAAGCACTCCTTAACACCACTTTAACACTTCTTAGATATTTCTTATGTATATTGTGTTGGAAATGCAAGGACTGTGAGATCATTGCATCCATTTGCCCAATGCAGAGTTTACAGAGGACTGTGAGTAGCTAATCATCAATAAGCAGGCAGGAAGCATACTTAAGCTTAAGTAGTTTTATTAGGAAATACATGTAGGATAGGAAAGGCCTACATCTATGCTAAGTCCTAAGACTAGGTGTGTTCAAGAGGGAGGAAGGAAGCTCTCTGAGACACAAAGAGATGAGAAATCTCCTGGGGGAGGAGATTGACCAATCAGGTCCTGACAGGAGTAGGACAGATAGGATGGGGGAAGGGTTCCCTGATCTGTCTGTCTACTCCTG